>JARQOC010000004.1:223119824-223443025 GCA_033576535.1 Allobates femoralis | reverse complement strand
CTGTCTATCTTTCTGCCTGTCTGTAGTTCCCTATGTGGCCACCCTGGTTGCCGGGGCGCCACACTCACAGGAGGTGAGTAAGGGGAAATGGACCCACTGGACCAGAGGAAACAGTGGCAACTGACCCCCCAGGGCAGGGACGGACCCAGGCACAGTCTCAGGTGTAGACATGTACAGCTGGAGTGACCGTGGTGTGGCACTCCTCTGGCTAGGCGCCACAGAGAGGTATTACACTTTACAAATATATGTGTTCCTCTGTAAGTTGTGGGTCTAGTGTTTAACCTATGGAGTCTGTTTTCACACATACACACACACACACACACACACACACACACACACGTAGGCCACCTTATTATAGAGGGACTGATTATTCAGTAGGTCCAAAAGGGGGTAGAGCCTAGATTAGTGCAGGAAGAATTGAGTGACAGTTAGTTCAGTTAGTGCTGGGAAGGCAGCTACATAGGACGTGCCTGGCTGGCTGCTGACAGGAGGGCACCTCTCTCCAAGAGGGGACCCAGGACAGTAGGGGACGGACCAGAACCGGTTGGAGCCAGCTGGTAACTTCTGGGGAACACCGGCGACACGGAAGCCGAGGCGGTCAGCAGTTTATCTCTGGCCGCAAACCGACGAACTGCGGGCCCATAATCACCGGGTAGCCATAAGCGCCACAAGAAGGTACCTCGCCCCTCAGACCCAAAATAGGTCCAAGATCACAGGAGCATCTGCCCGGATTCCGGTGGCGGGAGGATTTGCTATTTACCGCTCCCGTCCATATCGGTAAAGGAAACCCGTGCTCCACCGTAGGAGACCAGGGGTCTGGCAGGAGAGCTCTGCAAGGGTGGTGAAAGATAGAGAAGGACAGAATTAGACCCCTTAAGACTTAAAAAGGAACATCTGGAGACTCCATAGGGGAACCCTAAGCCGACAACACCTACCCTTAAACCAGACTGTACCATGTTTCACCTTAACATCAGCCGTACCCAGTAAAGTTGGAGTTGAACTGGTCTGTCTTTCTTCCCGCCGGCGCCCGGAGGGCCTCAGCTTAACCAGCATCTCACCGGAAGGGTAAGAACAACTACTACTCTCCTCATCCCCCTCATCATCCTCCATCACCGCTGCGCTGAGGTAAAAGCTCCACCTGTAGGGAGCTGGACCACACTGAGCTGCACCCATCATCACCTCAGCGACCGGCCTACAGCGCCGGTATCTAAATTACCGGGATCCACAGGTGGTGTCACGTACTCTCTTTATCCCCTGTAAATATTTCCCCATCTAACAAATGACAGCCAGGGCACGGAACCGAGAACCCGACCACCATGATTCCCTAGTTAAATCCATCAAATCCAGGCCTGGTGCCCGAGTACCCCTTGCCTGGGCGATACAGAAAGCACAGCAGGAACAGACAGGTATGCAAAGGCAGGAAAGGGAATCAAGTAGCAACCAGGCACAGGACTAACCTTAGTTAGCTAGACAGACACTAACAGAAATTGTTGATCAGGCACCTCTCCTTATGAGGATGCCTTATATACCCAGTGCTTCTCAGCCATAGACTGAGGGGCGCTTCCTGGTAATGGACTGCTGGCCCTTTAAGAGCAGGAGTACGAGCACACGGCCTGAGCGCACTCCTGGGAGACCTGTGCGGCATGCACAGGACCTGGGTGCGAGAGGCAGCAGAGAAGCACGTGGGCGGGTGAGCAGTGGAGAGAAGGCACGTGCCAAGTCGGCGTCCTAACTGCATGGCAGAGACACAGTAGTGCGGGGACACAGAAATGTGAGCCTACTCACATTTATTTGACACATGACTAAAAGCATCTGTGCAACTTATCCATCGTAAATCTATCATTTTGCTAAAAAAAATATGGCCAAAATGGAATACAAGTTGCAGTCAAGTCTAAATTTGGTTGCGTAACTTGTAAAGTCAATGGCAAGAGATTCACATGCAACTTATTTTCATTGTCTATGATACATGGAACCATCATGTAGCCCTAGCCTAAAGTTGGGTTAGCTGACCAACAGGTGATTACTTTCTTGTCAATTGGGTCCTACTGATTCCAAGACCATGGCTCTGAGATACCCCCGTTAAATGGAAAACTGGCATAGTGTGCGGACCCCACCATTCTGTTCATTGTCTATGAGACAATGTCTATCTGCCAAAGATAGAATTGCTTGCTCTAAAATGGTTTGACGGATTTGCCAACGAATCTGGCAGCTCTACAGCGCTTCTATACTCAGGCCAGCCAGGGAACTGACTGAGAAAAGAGGTACCTCAGCTGCCCTGTCAGTGCTGGTTTATTAAGGCGTCCCTTTAGTGAGTGTGGTATATGCCTTCAGTCCCAGGCCAGAAGTATATACAGTGCGTTGTAAAAGTATTTGGCCCCATTGAACTTTTCAACCTTTTGCCACATTTCAGGCTTCAAACATAAAGATATAAATTCTAAATTTTTTTTGAAGAATCAACAAGATGGGACACAATTCGTGAAGTGGAACGAAATTTATTGCATATTTTAACTACTTTTTAACAAATAAAAAACTGCGTGGTGCGTGCAATATTATTCGGCCCCCTTTACTTTCAGTGCAGCAAACTCACTCCAGAAGTTCAGTGAGGATCTCTGAATGATCCACTGTTGCCCTAAAGAAGTGGTAATGATAAATAGAATCCAAACTGTGTGTAATCAGGTCTCCGTATAAATGCACCTGCTCTGTGATAGACTCAGGGTTCTGTTTCAAGTGCAGAGAGCATCATGAAGACCAAGGAACACACCAGGCAGGTCTGAGATACTGTTGTGGTGAAGTTTAAAGCTGGATTTGAATACCAAAAGATTTCCCAAATTTTTAAACATCTCAAGGAGCACTGTGCAAGCGATCATATTGAAATGAAAGGAGTATCAGACCACTGCAAATCTACCAAGACCCCGCCGTCCCTCTAAACTTTAATCTCGAACAAGGAGAAGACTGATCAGAGATGCACGCCAAAAAAGGCCCATGATCACTCAGATGAACTGCAGAGATCTACAGCTGAGGTGGGAGAGTCTGTCCATAGGACAACAATCAGTTGTACACTGCACAAATCTGGACTTTATGGAAGAGTGGCAAGAAGAAAGCCATGTCTCAAAGATATCCATAAAAATTCTCGTTTGAAGTTTGGCAGAAGCCACTGGGAGACACACCAAACATGTGGAATAAGGTGCTGTGGTCAGATGAAACCAAAATCAAACTTTTTGGCAATAATGCAAAACGATATGTTTGGCGTAAAAGCAACACAGCTCATCACCCTCAAAACACCATCTCCACTGTTAAACATGGTGGTGGCAGCATCATGGTTTGGGCCTGCTTTTCTTCAGCAGGGACAGGTAAGATGGTTAAAATTGATGGAAGATTGGGCGGAGCCAAATACAGGACCATTCTGGAAGAAAACCTGTTGGAGTCTGCAAAAGACCTGAGACTGGGAAGGAGATTTATCTTCCAACAAGACAATGATCCCAAACATAAAGCAAAATCTACAATGGAATGGTTCAAAAATAAACATATCCAGGTGTTAGAATGGCCAAGTCAAAGTCCAGACCTGAATCCAATCGAGAATCTGTGGAAAGAGCTGAAAACTGCTGTTCACAAACGCTCTCCATTCAACCTCACTGAACTCGAGCTGTTTTGCACGGAAGAATGGGCAAGAATTTCAGTCTCTCGATGTGCAAAAAAACTGATAGACATACCCCAAGTGACTTGCAGCTTTTATTGCAGAAAAAGGTGGCGCTACAAAGTATTAACGCAAGGTGCCGATTAATATTGCACGCCCCAATTTTCAGTTTTTTATTTGTTAAAAAAGTTTAAAATATCCAATAAATTTCCCACTTGTTGTTGATTCTTCGCAAAAAAATTAGAATTTATATCTTTATGTTTGAAGCCTGAAATGTGGCAAAAGGTTGAAAAGTTCAAGGGGCCAAATACTTTCACAAGGCACTGTATAATAATCCAACAACTAAAGAGTTAAAGCCGGGCACCCATGCAATTAGTATCTTCTGTAGACACAGCTTGTCCTGCCTTATTACCCTATAGTACACCGTAGCTGTGGCATTGCACATTCTGATAACTTGACAACTTTGTGATAAAAAAAGACATGAAAGCATGTCCGTCACCAACTCGTTGCAGCAGCTCAACTGTATTCAAACCAAGCGTGGTTTTATATTAGTGCGGGGAGAGGGAGTGTGGAGGCGGCGGACGACAGCACGCTGTTTCGCGGGATCTGCTTCAACAGGTCCTCCCCGCACTAATGTAAAACCCCATCGGGCTTGAATAAAGCCGAGCTGTTGCAAGCAACGACTTGGTGAGTACCTGCTTTCATCTCTTTTTGATCACAAAATGTATATAGTAACCACCACCCAGTCACTGACAGACGCCCTGAATAACACAAGCACCAATTTCTGCCACCAGTATCTCATTCGATATTAGCCCCCTGGTTCTCCCTGTAGAAATCACCAGGTTAAAGCACACTGTCTGTTTAAGACCTGATATCTTTACACACCTTTCTGTGACATTGCCCCTCGCAGATTTCTTCCCCTCGTCTCCCCTCTGAGGACAAAGGGTCCCTGCAGGCTGGCTGATCATGACCTGAGACCATTTCCCACCTCCCTTTGTCTTCCTCCTCCTCCCACCTGTTAGCTCTGTGTGTGCTGTGTTGTGTGTGGTGTCAAAGTATGCAGGACTGTCAGAATTCACTTCTCCTGCATCACCTGGCTCCATATGCATTGTGTCAGGGTAAGCCGCAATCTCAGAATTCACTTCCCCCTCTGCAACCACCAGCAGATCCAGTACCTTGTCATTAGCATCAACATCAGCATCATTAACATCAGACATTTCAAAACACTCTGGGGGATCAGAACTTGGGGTCAGTGGCCACATATTTGGACACTAGCCACCCCAAGTCTGCCCCAAGCAAAACATTTGCCAGAATATTAGCCCACCTCCCTCACTCTCCTCCCATTGCCCCAGTCCTAATAAACCCTGGCACCAGGCAGCGCCGGTTTGACGTCTCTAATCTGGGAGACGGTGAGGGATTTTCCAGGGATCAAATCCTGGTCACTGACACATACCTGCAACCCTATGCTCCCACACACCTTCATGTATGCACTCTGACCCTCTAGTGTTAAGTTTATCTTAAGACCGCAGCAGCGTAAGCTACTGCTGGCAGTCCTATTATCTTGATCCCACCACTGCCACCACTTGTGGCGAATTTGCCACCAAACTTGATAGCTCTATAGCGCCTCCTCTGTACTCAGGCCCGTCAGGAAACTGACTGAGGATAAAAGAGGGACCACAGATGCCCTGTCAGTGCTGGGAGTGTCGTGATCGAGATAAGAGAGCAACTCAATATTACATTTTTAGATATTTAATAGCTTTATGGGCACACTGGATAATATTTAGGTATTATAAAGATATTACAGATGTTAGTAATTCAGATAAAAGATAAGTGGAAATACACAGATTTACAGGCAAATGTGATCAGTTACTGATTCCCTGATGCTGGTGGCAACACAGAGGCAGTGTCGGGCCACCGGGTTCCCTTGGGTATACTCTGCCACGTGATGTCATGAGGTATGATATAACAGGGTCTTTTGAGTACCTCCTTTCCACCCACCGACCCACCTTCCTAGTGACCTCATGTGGGCTGGTTTTTCCCATACCTAAAAAATGGCTATGAAGCCTTTCCCATAACTGTGCCTGGGAGTATTGTAGATGGAAGATAATGCTCTCTTATATCTTTTGTTATGATTTTAGATTTACAATGGTGGGACACACGACATGTCTGCAGTCAACCCACTAGCCAATATTAATTCTGTGGTGGTTAGTAAGGTTGCATAATTAACCAGAAATACAACCCCTGGCAAAAATTATGGAATCACCTGGCTCGGAGGGTGTCCATTCAGTTGTTTAATTTTGTAGAAAAAAAGCAGATCACAGACATGGCAGAAAACAAAACTCATTTTAAATGGCAACTTTATGGCTTTTAGAAACACTAAAAGAAATCAAGATAAAAAATGTGGTAGTCAGTAAGGGTACCTTTTTTTAAGACCAAGCAGAGGGAAAAAAATATGGAATCACTCAATTCTGAGGAAAAAATTATGGAATCACCCTATAAATTTTCAATCCAAAATCTAACACCTGCATCAAATAAGATCTCCTCGTTAGTCTGCATCTAAAAAGGAGTGATCACACCTTGGAGAGCTGTTGCACCAAATGGACTGACATGAATCATGGCTCCAACATGAGAGATGTTAATTGTAACAAAAGAGAGGATTATCAAACTCTTAAAAGAGGGTAAATCAACATGTGATGTTGCAAAAGATGTTGGTTGTTCACAGTCAGCTGTGTCTAAAATCTGGTCAAAATACAAACAACATGGGAAGACTTTTAAAGGCAAACATACTGGTAGACCAAGGAAGACATCAAAGCGTCAAAACCGGAAACTTAAAGCAATATGTCTCCAAAACAGGAAATGCACAACAAAACGAATGGGAGGAAACTGGAGTCAATGTCTGTGACCGAACTGTGAGAAACCGCCTAAAGAAAATGGGCTTTACATTCAGAAAAGCTAAATAAAAGCCATCAAGGTTACAATGGGCTAAGGAAAAGCAATCGTGGACTGTGGATGACTAGATAAAACTCGTATTCAGTGATGAATTGCGAATCTGCATTGGGGAAGGTGATGATGCTGGAACTTTTGTTTGGTGTCGTTCCAATGAAATTTATGAAGATGACTGCATGAAGAGAACATGCAAATTTACAAACTCATTGATGATATGGGGTTGCATGTCAGGTAAAGGCACTGGGGAGATGGCTGTCATTACATCTTCAATAAATGCCCAAGTTTACATTGATATTGTCACGGTCGCGCTCGCGACCCATGAGGTAAGGGGAATGTGGACCCACTGGACCACAGGGGGGACCCGGGCCTGCCCAGACTAGGGAAGAACAGCAACCGGGTTCTGTGGCAGCTGAGCATGTGGGCTAGGTGGTAACCTGCAGGACAAGACGACACCGCACACTTCAGGTATAGCAAAAGTAACGTTTACTGAACAAGAACACACATCAAGGACACGGAACATCATGGACACGGAACATCACGAACACCAGGCGTGAACGTCAGGGTCATTTCGGACACCAGGCGGGAACCTCAGGGTCATCTCGGACACCAGGCGGGAACCTCAGGGTCATCTCGGACACCAGGCGGGAACCTCAGGGTCATCTCGGACACCAGGCGGGAACCTCAGGGTCATCTCGGACACCAGGCGGGAACCTCAGGGTCATCTCGGACACCAGGCGGGAACCTCAGGGTCATCTCGGACACCAGGCGGGAACCTCAGGGTCATCTCGGACACCAGGCGGGAACCTCAGGGTCATCTCGGACACCAGGCGGGAACCTCAGGGTCATCTCGGACACCAGGCGGGAACCTCAGGGTCATCTCGGACACCAGGCGGGAACCTCAGGGTCATCTCGGACACCAGGCGGGAACCTCAGGGTCATCTCGGACACCAGGCGGGAACCTCAGGGTCATCTCGGACACCAGGCGGGAACCTCAGGGTCATCTCGGACACCAGGCGGGAACCTCAGGGTCATCTCGGACACCAGGCGGGAACCTCGGGGTCATCTCGGACACCAGGCGGGAACCTCGGGGTCATCTCGGACACCAGGCGGGAACCTCGGGTCATCTCGGACACCAGGCAAGACATCGGGGTCATCTCGGACACAAGGCAAGACATCGGGGTCATCTCGGACACAAGGCAAGACATCGGGGTCATCTCGGACACAAGGCAAGACATCATCAGGCAGGACCTCAGGACCATCTCGGACACCAGGCGGAACCTCGGGATCATCTCGGACACCAGGCACGGACACCAGGCAGAACCTCAGGTCCATCTTGGACACCGACAGTCAGGACGTCTGGACTCCATGCAACGGACACGGCTCCAGACCGGGAACAGCAAGACACAAGGAGGAACAAGACAAGGACGTTGGCACCAGCACAGACAAGACGGGTCCAGGGACACAGACATCAGCTTTCCCCGAACTGGTAGCAGGCAGAACAGGAGCTGTAGACAAGGCAGACCAGGAGCAGCATGTTGGACCAAACACACAGGGCTAGGTTAAGAAACCTAATGCGAGGCTCTGGCCACGCCCAACAGGAAGAGGAACTTTAAATAGGAGCTGACCCTCAGCTATAGGCTGGGGACAGCAATTCAAGCGCACACCCTCCATCTTACTAAACTGGGGAAGGTGTGGCGGCGCGCACCCTAGGCACAGTCAGAACCCATACAGCATAGCCAGCACAGGAACGGATGCCCAGAGCACCTGGCAGCGGCTGCAAGCCTAGACACACGTGGAAAGTCATGCACCAGCTGCAGAGGACCTCACAACCCGCGGATAGCTTCCACAGCAGGAGCCAGGGTCCACACATGAGAGGTAAACAGCGGAGCACTGACAATACAACATGTGCAGCTACGCAGCGGAGCTGGGAACTGAGCAGAATCCTATCCAGGTAACATACTACAGTCTCCCAGCTGGTCAAGGGGGGAAGGAGCATTGGGTGAAAGCGCAGTAACGCCGAGGGAACCAAGACACCAGACCACCGGCGTTACAGTATCCCCCTCCTCAGGCCCCCTCTTCTGAAAACCCAAAAGAAAAAAGTCCCACAAAAAGTTCAATTGGGTTAGGCGGTACGTCCCACAGGTCACAAACAAGTAGCAGAGTCCATCACTCGAGTGATCAGAGCCGCTGACCACACGGGGCTCGAGCAATCTAGTCCACATACCAAGTGGGATCCGGGGAATGTCCTGCAGTCCACACATGCTCAGCGGAGTCCATGGCCAGAGCCTACTGTCACGGTCGCGCTCGCGACCCATGAGGTAAGGGGAATGTGGACCCACTGGACCACAGGGGGGACCCGGGCCTGCCCAGACTAGGGAAGAACAGCAACCGGGTTCTGTGGCAGCTGAGCATGTGGGCTAGGTGGTAACCTGCAGGACAAGACGACACCGCACACTTCAGGTATAGCAAAAGTAACGTTTACTGAACAAGAACACACATCAAGGACACGGAACATCATGGACACGGAACATCACGAACACCAGGCGTGAACGTCAGGGTCATTTCGGACACCAGGCGGGAACCTCAGGGTCATCTCGGACACCAGGCGGGAACCTCAGGGTCATCTCGGACACCAGGCGGGAACCTCAGGGTCATCTCGGACACCAGGCGGGAACCTCAGGGTCATCTCGGACACCAGGCGGGAACCTCAGGGTCATCTCGGACACCAGGCGGGAACCTCAGGGTCATCTCGGACACCAGGCGGGAACCTCAGGGTCATCTCGGACACCAGGCGGGAACCTCAGGGTCATCTCGGACACCAGGCGGGAACCTCAGGGTCATCTCGGACACCAGGCGGGAACCTCAGGGTCATCTCGGACACCAGGCGGGAACCTCAGGGTCATCTCGGACACCAGGCGGGAACCTCAGGGTCATCTCGGACACCAGGCGGGAACCTCAGGGTCATCTCGGACACCAGGCGGGAACCTCAGGGTCATCTCGGACACCAGGCGGGAACCTCGGGGTCATCTCGGACACCAGGCGGGAACCTCGGGGTCATCTCGGACACCAGGCGGGAACCTCGGGGTCATCTCGGACACCAGGCGGGAACCTCGGGGTCATCTCGGACACCAGGCAAGACATCGGGGTCATCTCGGACACAAGGCAAGACATCGGGGTCATCTCGGACACAAGGCAAGACATCGGGGTCATCTCGGACACAAGGCAAGACATCATCAGGCAGGACCTCAGGACCATCTCGGACACCAGGCGGAACCTCGGGATCATCTCGGACACCAGGCACGGACACCAGGCAGAACCTCAGGTCCATCTTGGACACCGACAGTCAGGACGTCTGGACTCCATGCAACGGACACGGCTCCAGACCGGGAACAGCAAGACACAAGGAGGAACAAGACAAGGACGTTGGCACCAGCACAGACAAGACGGGTCCAGGGACACAGACATCAGCTTTCCCCGAACTGGTAGCAGGCAGAACAGGAGCTGTAGACAAGGCAGACCAGGAGCAGCATGTTGGACCAAACACACAGGGCTAGGTTAAGAAACCTAATGCGAGGCTCTGGCCACGCCCAACAGGGAAGAGGAACTTTAAATAGGAGCTGACCCTCAGCTATAGGCTGGGGACAGCAATTCAAGCGCACACCCTCCATCTTACTAAACTGGGGAAGGTGTGGCGGCGCGCACCCTAGGCACAGTCAGAACCCATACAGCATAGCCAGCACAGGAACGGATGCCCAGAGCACCTGGCAGCGGCTGCAAGCCTAGACACACGTGGAAAGTCATGCACCAGCTGCAGAGGACCTCACAACCCGCGGATAGCTTCCACAGCAGGAGCCAGGGTCCACACATGAGAGGTAAACAGCGGAGCACTGACAATACAACATGTGCAGCTACGCAGCGGAGCTGGGAACTGAGCAGAATCCTATCCAGGTAACATACTACAGTCTCCCAGCTGGTCAAGGGGGGAAGGAGCATTGGGTGAAAGCGCAGTAACACCGAGGGAACCAAGACACCAGACCACCGGCGTTACAGATATTTTGGACAGTTTTCTTATCCCATCTATTTAAAGGATGTTTGGGGATGATTAAATCATTTTTCAAGATGATAATGCATCCTGCCATAGTGCAAAAACTGTGAAAACATTCCTTGAAAGAAGATACATAAGGTCAATGTCATGGCCTACAAATAGTCCAGATCTCAATCCAAATGAAAATATTTGGTGGAAGTTGAAGAAAATGGTCCATGACAACGCTCCAACCTTCAAAGCTGATCTGGCAACAGCAATCAGAGAAAGTTGGAGCCAGATTGATGAAGAGTACTGTTTGTCACTCATTAAGTCCATGCCTCAGTGACCGCAAGCTGTTATAAAAGCCAGAGGTGGTGCAACAAAATACTAGTGATGTATTGGAGTATTCTTTTGTGTGTTTGTTTTTCATGATTCCATAATTTTTTCCTCAGAATTGAGTGATTCCATAATTTTTTCCCTGCAGATTACCTGGGTATCTTCCTTTTGTTTAATTGTCTTTGGTTCCTATGTAATATTATTTATTTCTAGAGCACCATTGATTACATGGTGCTGTACATGAGAAAGGGTTGCATACAAACAAGTTAAAAATACAACGAGCAAACTAAAAGTGACAGAGTGATACAGAGGGGAGAGAGGACCCTGACCTTGCGGGCTTACATTTTACAGGGCTGTGGGGAGAGACAGTGGGTTGGGTTTGCTTTGGTGGTGGTGGAGCACCTGATCCAATGGTGGTGAGGTGGCACTGTGGTCATTGCAGGTTATAAGTTGTTCTGAAGAGATGGGTTTTCAGGTTCCGTTTGAAGGTTCCGAGTGTAGGGGACAGTTGGACGTTTTGAGGTGCAGAGTTCCAGAGGATGGGGGATGCTCGGGTGAAGTCTTACAGGCGATTAGATGAGGAACATACAAGTGTTCAGGAAAGGAGGAGGTCTTGGGAAGATCGGAGGTTACGAGTTGGATGATATCAGGAGATTAGTTCAGAGATATATGGGGGGGACAGATTGTTGATGGCTTTGTAAGTCAATGTTAGTAGTTTGAATTAGATATGCTGGTGGGAGCCAGTGGAGGGATTTGCAGAGGGGAGAAGTGGAGGAATAACGAGGAGAGAGGTGGATTAGTCGGGCAGCAGAGTTAAGGACAGATTGGAGAGGTGCAAGAGTATTGGCAGGGAGGCCAAAGAGGAGGAGGTTGCAGTAGTCGAGACCGGAGATGATGAGGGCATGCACTACCGTAGTAGTGTAGTAGATTGAGGGTTGAGGAAGGGACAGATTCTGGAAATTTTTATGAGTTGGAGGCAGTAGGAGGTGTCAAGGGCTTGGATATGCGGTTTGAAGGATAGGGCAGAGTCAAGGGTTATTCCGAGGGAGCGGACTTCAGGTACAGGGTTACTCTGAGGCAGTGGACTTCAGGTACAGGGCAAAGTGTGATGTCATTTATTGTGATAGATAGATCAGGTAAGGAAAGTGTGTGAAATGGAGGAAAGATG
The DNA here is from genome assembly GCA_033576535.1 of Allobates femoralis. Lineage (NCBI taxonomy): Eukaryota > Metazoa > Chordata > Amphibia > Anura > Aromobatidae > Allobates > Allobates femoralis. Next base: position 223,430,917 of record JARQOC010000004.1, on the reverse strand, counting down.
ATGAGTTTGGTTTTGTCTACATTGAGTTTTAGGAAGCGACAGGAGAAGGAGGATATGACCGATAGACACTCTGGGATTCTGGACAGGAGAGAGGTGAAGTCAGGGCCAGAGAGGTAGATCTGAGTGTTGTCAGCGTACAGGTGGTATGGAAGCCATGGGACTTTATGAATTGTCTCAGACCAAGGGTACAGATGGAAAAAAGGAGGGGCCCCAGGACAGAGCCTTGAGGGACCCCAACAGAGAGTGGATGGGGGAAGAAGGTCGTGTTGGAAGTGAGAGACGCTGAATGTGCATTTGGAAAGGGGGGAGGAGATCCAGGAGAGGGCAAGGTCAGTGATACCAATCGAAGAGAGGATCTGTAATAGGAGGTAGTGGTCAACTATGTCAAATGCAGAGGACAGGTCAAGAAGCAGGAGGATGGAGAACTGTCTGTTAGTTTTGGCCGTGAGTAAGTCATTAGTAATTTTGGTCAGGGCAGTTTCAGTAGAGTGGTAAGGGCAGAAGCCAGATTGAAAGTTGTCAAAGAGGGAGCTAGATGAGAGGTGGGATGAGATTACAGTGTGGACATGCTTTTTGAGAAGTTTGGAGGGGAACGGGAGCAGGTATCACCTAGCTCCATTTATTGTCTTGCGTGGCAACAGTTGGCCAGGAAGGTAATATCCTAAGGTTAATTAACAGATCCAAAAGATGAATTAACCCACAGGGCAAAAGGAGGGGGGCTCTTTCCTTGAAGTGAGGGTACTATGGTGACACCTGAAATAAATGGCTGCTATAGGAGTATTGCTTGATAGGTCCCAATATATCCCTTTTTTTACCTCACAAATGGTATTTACATTTCTTTCCAAAAGTTCCTCCATAGAACAGCTGTAGAAAATGTCAATGTTACAATGGATAATACAAATATACAACATGCCAAATGTATTACTATGATTGTAAGAGTGTAACATCACCAATGCAAATAATTAATCAGGGATTTTTTTTCCTCGTAGTACCAACTAAACAAAGTTACTTTTTGGTTGTAATTTAACATGGCTTGCATATTATGGATCCCAAAACATGCTTGGTCATGAAAAAGAATGTAGTTATTCTGAAACCTAAATATTGTTTTCTTACAGACTTGTAGTAAAGATTTCATACAGAAAAGAATTTTCTGACGTACACTCTACCATTATAGAAAAAAAACAAACCCACAGATATGGAACCCTAATCTTGGATTGGTGCCAAACCTCACCATCTCAGAACATGGGTTTAAATGGGGAACTCCTGGGAGATAAAACATTTTTGTACAGTCCATGCACTCCTATGAGTGCAAGGAACATACAATTTTTTTTATCTCCCAGAGTTCCCCTTTAATGCCTCTCGCCCAATTGTATTTTCAATGGACATGTCCAATCCGATAAAAAAAAATCAGATTGCAGTTTCACCAGTTATTCATTGAAGCAGTGTTCATTTGAGAGTTTTTCCTCATATGGAATCGGGCTGAGGAAAAAAATCACAGCAGGCTGTGTATGGCTGCGTAACACGACAGACATACAGTACATATTGTAAACTTGCACCCTTTGGTGCCTTTTATGTTGAAGTGAATATATAAGAAAATAAAACAACGACAACATGGGGTCCCTCCTATTTTTCATCACCTGTAAAGGTAAAGCAGACAACTACGGGCTGACATTACCAGGCTGCAAAGGTCCATGGCTATTTGGTCCTTCCCAGCCTATATATACCAGCCTGCAGCCACCCTAGAAGTAGCGCATCACATAAAATGTTCCAATTCTGGCTCTTCGCCACTGCTCTTCGCAACGGTCCTCATGCAGTGGCAATGGGTTTTGGGATTGCTGTCAGCTGTGTGTCAGTGTCATCTGGCTTCAAACCCTGGTGTTAGTAATGGAGAGCTGTCAATCAGACACCACCATCATTAACCCAGTAAGTGTAAAGATTGAAAAAAAAAAAAAACACTCAATGACTCTCTCCCTCATTCACCAATTTATTAATTAAAAAAAACAAACAATCAAAAAAAAACAAACTAACAACCATTAAGATCCGAAGTTATTCACGGAAGCTGACGTATTCCACAATCGAAACCTGAAAGACATAAAGAGAGGGGTAAGCAAATAAAAACAAGAGACTCCCTCATTAAGCAATTTATTAGAAAGTAAAGTTCCCTGCTGCAATATAATCCAGTGGTTCCAACGTCGTTCGTCAATTACCTGGATCAGGGTTTATGGAGACTCAGGACGAGGCTCCATAAGGTTTGAGCAGCAGCTGGTCCAGGCACATGCTTCACTCTGCAGACCCGGGGACTGTGATGCACAATGACATTCCCGACATCACTACTTATCACAGTGATGAATGGTGACGTTCCTGAGATCAAAACTTAGCACAGTCTCCAGGTCAGCAGGGTCAGGGCCGGCCCTACCGCTGTGCGAGTTGTGCGGTCGCACAGGGCGCCACCTAAAGGGGGCGCCAGAGCGGTAACCCCGAGTCACACTCGGGTTTACCCGCAGGCAGGGCCGGGATGACAACTAGGCGCATTTTGTGCAGGGCGCATTTTTGCCCGCCCCCTGGTGAGGCCCCGTGCTCCCCGCCGGCGGCCGCGGCGCGTCGGCCAGAGAGGGAGGAGGGCGGGAGTCAGACTTCCTGTCCCGCGGCTCTGCCCGCCCCTCCTCTCCTCCTCCGTACAGCCAGCGCCCAGCAGACGCACGGGCACGGTGACGGCGGTGACCGGTGAGTATGTAAAGGCGCGCCCCTCCCCCCCAGTCCGCATACTAGGCCCTGTATTCACCACCACTGGGCCCTGCTGTATACACCACCTCCACCAGTGGGCCCTGTATACACCACCAGTGGGCCCTGTATACACCACCAGTGGGCCCTGTATACACTACCACTGGGGCCTGTATACACCACCACTGGGGCCTGTATATACCACTGGGGCTGCTGTATATACTGCTGGGGCCTATATATACACCACTGGGGCTGCTGTATATAGTGCTGAAGCCTGTATATACCACTGAGGCTGCTGTATATATTGCTGGGGCCTGTATATACCACTGGGGCTGCTGTATATACTGCTGGGGCCTATATATACCACTGGGGCTGCTGTATATAGTGCTGGGGCCTGTATATACCACTGAGGCTGCTGTATATATTGCTGGGGCCTGTATATACCACTGGGGCTGCTGTATATACTGCTGGGGCCTGTATATTCCACTGGGGCTGCTGTATATAGTGCTGAAGCCTGTATATACCACTGAGGCTGCTGTATATATTGCTGGGGCCTGTATATACCACTGGGGCTGCTGTATATACTGCTGGGGCCTATATATACCACTGGGGCTGCTGTATATAGTGCTGGGGCCTGTATATACCACTGAGGCTGCTGTATATATTGCTGGGTTCTGTATATACCACTGGGGCTGCTGTATATACTGCTGGGGCCTGTATATTCCACTGGGGCTGCTGTATATAGTGCTGAAGCCTGTATATACCACTGAGACTGCTGTATATATTGCTAGGTCCTGTATATACCACTGGGGCTGCTGTATATATTGCTGGGGCCTGTATATACGACTGGGGCTGCTGTATATAGTGCTGGGGCCTGTATATACCACTGAGGCTGCTGTATATATTGCTGGGGCCTGTATATACCACTGGGGCTGCTGTATATACTGCTGGGGCCTGTATATTCCACTGGGGCTGCTGTATATAGTGCTGGGGCCTGTATATACCACTGAGGCTGCTGTATATATTGCTGGGGCCTGTATATACCACTGGGGCTGCTGTATATACTGCTGGGGCCTGTATATTCCACTGGGGCTGCTGTATATAGTGCTGAAGCCTGTATATACCACTGAGACTGCTGTATATATTGCTAGGTCCTGTATATACCACTGGGGCTGCTGTATATATTGCTGGGGCCTGTATATACGACTGGGGCTGCTGTATATAGTGCTGGGGCCTGTATATACTGCTGGGGCCTGTATATACCACTGAGGCTGCTGTATTACCCCTGGGGCTGCTGTATAACCCTGGGGCTGCTGTATAACCCCTGGGGCTGCTGTATTACCCCTGGGGCTGCTGTATAACCCCTGGTGCTGCTGTATAACCCCTGGTGCTGCTGTATAACCCCTGGGGCTGCTGTATAACCCCTGGGGCTGCTGTATTACCCCTGGGGTCTGTATATACCACTGGGGAGGCTGCTGTATACCACACTGCTGGGGCCTGTATACCTGTGCTGGGGTTCACCCTCGGCTTATACACGAGTCAATAGGTTTTCCCAGGTTTTGGGGGCAAAAGTAGGGGGGTCGGCTTATACACAGGTCGGCTTATACACGAGTATATACGGGTAGTAATCCTACAATGTCTGCTGGACATGGTACGGGGAGGGTTTATGGCTCAGTTAGTACACACTCCATACTTCATGGTATGGGGAGGGTTTATGGCTCAGTACACACTCCATACTTCTTGTTATTAACCAGTTAATGCTCTCTTGTCCACCGCACTGCAGTTTCAAAAGAGGACAACAGCGAGACAAGCAGCAATACGGTGTCAGAGAGTCCCTGACCTCGAAATAGAAGATCCTCAGATCCTGGTATTGTGACATAATATTAAGAATAATACTTTTTGCATTTATATTACACTATGAACTCCACAGCACTTTACATACATCATGAACACTGTCCCCATTGGGGCTCACAATGTAAACAACCTATCAGTAAAGTAAAAGTAAAGACGCCTCATGTAGATATTGTTTCAGGATCTTTTTTGCAGGTGATTTTCTTTTTATAAATACTTATATTGCAGCATGCTTTGTGTGAGGCATTTTTAGGCGTTTTACATTATATGGATAAAAAAAACCACACTAGACAAGTGATAAAGCCAAGCATCGTCCTAGCAATGTGTGCCCCAGGTCTCCATGGTTTCACATGACGTTATTTCACATGAGACCTGCAGCCAATCAGCAGCTGTTTCATTATCCCTTCCTTCAAAACTGTGATCCAGAATAAATGAGAGCTGCTGCTGTTCCTGATTTCCTCGGGATGTCAGTTTTATATGAGGAAAGAGTGAAGGTGCCACTGATTGGCTGCATGTCTCATGTGACATGGTCTGGGGGCACCAAAGGGGAATTTTGCACAGGGCGCAATTTAGCCTGAGGCCGGCCCTGAGCAGGGTGCAGTGTGCGCCTGAACCGCCTGCTGCCCAGAGCCTATGGAGCCTTGTTCTGAGTTTCCATAAACCCCGATCCAGGTAATTGAGGAACGACGTGGGATTACATCAGCAGAGCAGGGAATTTAACTTTCTCATATATTGGTTAATGGGATAGTCTCATGTGTTTCTTTCTTTACTTCTCTCTTTTAATGTCTTTAAGGTTTCCATTGTGGATTTTGGTGGATTACTTGGGATGTTCATAGTTATTTTTTTTAATTTTAGTTAAAGGGAACCTGTCAGGTCCTTCATGCCCCCAGATGCACCAACAGTTGGGGGCACCTATCAAAATTACTTGACTAACAGTCCCTTCATGTAATTGCATAAACAGATCTTTAGAAAAAGTATTTCTAAAGTTTGTTTTAGGATATGCAAATTAGTGCTTTGGCTAGTCGAGGTGACATTTTTTCCACAACTATCTGGTCCGCTTCGCATGTTATCATGCAAAAATGCTTTAGAAAAGCTGGTGAACAAGTGAAAATTGGAGAAGTTTTGATTTTTCACTTTATTTATTTATTTTTTTAATTTTCATACTTACTTAGTAAGAAATGGGGGTGTCTGAAAGATGTCTCTCCATTACTAGCACCTGGGCTTGATGCCAGCTGACATCAACCCCAAATACTGAAGTGCCAAATTTGGAGCATTTCATGATGCCACACTACAGGGGTGGTGTAGACTGGTATTTTTACATTGTGAAGGTCCAAATAACCTTCCTAGCCCGATAATATCTGCTCACTGCTGTCTGCTTTACCTTTACTGGTTACCAAAAATGGATGGGGGGAACCCCGTGTGTTTTTTCTCCCCATATATTTAGTTAATAGAAAGCTGTACCATGAAGTCATCTATCATCTACCTATCTATCAATCTATAAATAAAAAAAAGAAGGAGGAGCACCAGTGTAAGGTAGATACAAAGCCTCCCTGGCAAAAACTAAACCATTTACATAAGAATCAACACATGAAGGTGTGGCACCCCAGGGGTTAAAGTGCCACAGACACATCAACACGGGTTCACTCCCCACACAACACTGGACACTACCTAGCACCTCTAGGCCAGAAGGGGGAGCTCAAGCAGCTCCCTTATATATATTCTGGTCTGGGGAGAGGAAGTGGGGAAGAGCAGAGTGGTGGGTGGAGCTTAAGTAGCAACTGCAAGAGCGGGAGGAGCTAATGTTTACCTCAGTGGCAGTGACAGTTAGTCAGTTGGAGTTGGAGTGAGTGCAGTTCCTGGGAGGAACCTCTCCACAGCCTGCTACCCACTTCCAGGCCTAGCCAGGGTCTGAGGGAAGGAGTAAAAGAAACAGGAGAACACATCTGGGAGACTGAGTTACCCCATAACTCACTCCAGAGGAGTGCACAGACCGGATACTGGATCCGAAACTGTGACTGATACACGCAGCACAGTAAACACCGGGATAGTGGAGGTTGTATATCTACACTGTACCACAGCAAAGCAACACGGCAGGGCCAGAAGGACACGGAAAGGCTCAAGTTGCCTAGCAAAAGGGGGTACCTGTGAGGAGAAACAGGGCCAGCAGCTCAGCTAAAACAGCAGCAGGGCCACACACAAGGCGCAGGAGTAGGAATCTGAGGAGCCGGACAGGGTGGGTGCAACCTGGCCCCGGTACAGACTCCGTGGACAGTACTTTGCCAAATATCTGCAGTAAAGCCTTGGAAAACTACAAAACCGTGAGTCTGTGTGATCCTTGCACTCAAGTCCTACTCTCACTCACCAACTGTCATCATCTCTACTATTACCCCTATCCTACAATATCCATAGCACCATCTATAGACTATTACTACCACTGCCCCGGGGAATCAAGCTCTACCCGCGGAGAGCCATTACATCTCCAGCTGCCAAACATCATCCCAGGAGGTTATACAGCAGCGGTGGTCCCCTCACTGACCACATCTCGTGGGTGGCGTCACGTCAAACTCGTCTGTAAATATCACCCCATTTATTGAGGAACCCGGGACACGGTCCGGACCCAGACCGCCGTGGCATCCCCAGCAGTACCCTGGTCTGGCACCGAGTACCCCGTCCCAGTAGGCTCCACAAAGGCAGCACCCCAAACAATATGGCGAAAAAGCAAACATAATAAAAAGCAAATATTTGTGTACTCACCATAAAATCTCTTTCTCTGAGCCATCATTAGGGGACACAGGAGACCATGGGTGTATGCTTGCTGCCACTAGGAGGCGACACTATGCCAAATAATGAAACTAAAAAGTTAGCTCCTCTTCAGCAGAATACACCCCCAGTCCGGAGGGCAACCAGCCAGTTAGTGCAAAAACAGTAGGAGAAGCATTTGAAATAAACACAGAATGGCCCAACAGAAGTATATATAAGAAGGACGGGTGCTGTGTCCCCCAAAGATGGCTCAGAGAAAGAGATTTTACGGTGAGTACACAAAAATCTGCTTTTCTCTAAAGCAGTCCCCGAGGGTGGTGAAAAAGCAGGACTATAAGAGGAAGGAGAACAGAGGCTGGAACCTCGAGAGTGGAGGCTGCTGTTCAGACAAACACACTATCATTGTCTAAGCCCGAGACAACCAGAGAAAAAGGTGTCAACAGAGTACTATGAGTGGGCCAAGGGATAGGAGAGAGCCCAGAGTGTGACTATACTCGTAGGAAATCATGCATACATAACCCTTCTGTTCTTGAACCTTGAGCCCAGGAGATCTATTCTCTGAGATGGAACTTGTCTGGTCAGAGTGAATGAACAAAAGTGACCAGGAAAAACTTCTCGCCCTCGAAAATAGATTTGTGAAAGAGAAGAGAAATCCTGAAAAAGAAAAGTCGTCTGAAGACACGTCCTCTTTCGGAAGCCACCGCGGTTCCATGACCCGGTATAACTAACAGGGCTATCCTGAGTAGCATGGACCTGAGAATAGAATTAAGGTGCTGAAGGCTTGCTTCAAACTGAGACAGGAAGAAATGTACCCTACCTTAGAAGGGGCAAAGAAGAGGAAGAAATGTTCCAAGAACAGGAGAAACAACTAGAAGGAGAGACTCATATGTAGTTTGTCACCAGAACAAGGATGGAGGAGACATTTCTCAAGGGGAAAGTCTTGTCATGTGGATTCTAAGGATGTACTCTTCTCGAGAAGGAAAAAAGGAAAGAAGCTTGTGAATAACCATGAATGCTTTGGGGCAGTTTCCTGTAGACAGAGGGGTAAGCATTCTACTTGAAGAAAAGAGGCAAACAAGTAAGGGCTCCGGGTTCACCTGAGGAGGTGGATAACTGAGCCAGCCACCAAGTCTAACAGAGTAAAAAGAGGAAAGACGTGCAACTACAAATGGGCTGATTCATCTGGGCCGAAATGTATGAAAAACGAGGTTCTCTGCCCCAGAGATGCCCCGAACGTCCGCCAACCTGGCCTGGGCATGGGAGGGGTCCTGTAAAGTTTCTTGCTCATGTGGGAGCGGAAAGTCCTAGAACGAATGGCCCCGTCTGAAAAGAAAGGCTGAGAACCTACAGAGCTTCCAGAGAACCCGGTTGATGACCCGAAAAAAAGTAGTAATCGAAAAAAGGGGACGAGCTCTGTACGAAACTCTGCGTCAATCATGCAAGGGGGCCATGCCAAACATCCTTGCATGTACCGGTAATTGTAAGGTGAAGGAAAAAGTGCCAGCCTGGAGGGCCAGGCGGTATAAATGGAGTGGAGTTGATAACGCCCGGAGGAAAAGAACGGGTCCTTGTTTATAATCCTTAGCGCAACGGGCTGTCACAAGGAAGAATGGCCAGGAAATAGTCATAGGAAACAGAACATCCAATGTATGGACCGATCGAAAAATCTGTTCTTGTGAGACCCCTTAGTCCCAAGAGACTGGACAGACAGCAAAGTCTGCTGACTTGCCTGGCAGAAGAGCAAAGTACAAAGGCTAACTATAAATGAAAGGAGAGGCTTCACAAGGAGGCCCTGTGTGTCGATATAGGCTCTAAGATGGTGACCTATGGCAGTGTAGACTGTTCGAATGGTAACACCTAGGGATATTCAGAGAAGGAAACCATACTTGACAGATGGAGAGGACTGCCAGTTCTGACGAAAGGGACCTTGCACAGAGTACTAGATTTTAGCCTATGATGTAAATGACAGGAGCCAAGATCTGCAAGGGAGAGAAAAAGGTAAAAACCAAGACCTCAGGTATCACTTGCATCGTGTTACAAGTAACTGCCCATAAATTAATGGATATTACTGGTCTTGAACCTGGGACTCCAACACCAAAGGCAGTGAATTTCCCATTACACCATATTTGTACCTCTACATGCAGCAACTTTTCTAGGAACTTCACTGGCAACTTACTGGTTGCAGTGAAATCATGGACACACTGTTCTATCTTGTTACGGTGTACAAATGGAACACTGTGTCCATGATTTCACTGCAACCAGTAAGTTGCCAGTGAAATCCCTAGAAAAGTTGCAGCATGTAAAGGTACCTTATGATGTACTCATTACTATGGCAGGTAGAGCGCTAAAGCCCCAAGTGACCAAGGTTGCTATAGAGCCGTCCTGCCATTTGTCAGCAGGTTGCTCTGTCTTCATTGGAGATGAACGAGAGAAGCGAGTGGGGGAAGGGGGGGAAGTCCAACTTACCAAACGGAACACGGAGGAGCTGGATCCAAGTAGGCTAGGGGAGGGAACTGGAAAAAATTAAATTACCTCATGTGTGGGCATCAGAGACCTCGAAGGAGCTGCATTTGCCTCTGTTGCAGCTCACGAGAGAACATGATTGAAGAGGCTTCACGTCTGGCTGTAGGTGGACCAGTCTCCGGATTGAGGAGGGTGGAGTACTTGACCATGCTCTGTAATAGAAGCGACAGACAGACAAGGAAACTGAAACAGAGACCTTGCGGACTATCCTGTGATACTGGTGTAGCTGAATCTATCACACAATGGACCTATCAGCTTTTGTGTAAGCAGGTAACAAATACATGGTATAGTAATATATTCATATACATATATATAGAGAGCGATGTGAAGCACTGTAATATTCTGTGTACGGACAAGGAGTCCGACCCGTCAAATCGAGTAAGAAATCTGCACCACTTCACATTTTTCGTATGTTATGGTAGATAGAGTTCTGACCGGCTGGACAGTGGGCAGAACCGACATACCACATTGATACCAAGAAGGGTCCGGCCCAGGGACAGAGGACAGAGCCTCCAACCTCCGGGTTTGTTAGTCAAATGTGTCAGAAATCCAACGGACTTGGCTACGGTAAAAATTCCAGATACCCGACTGATCCCCAGTACCGCTGCTAACAATTGTGGCGTGTAAATCACAGGCCCACTCAGAAGCAGGCCCGAACCCAGAAGCCGCTGAAGTAGACGACTATAGGATACATGGTAGCTGGGTTTCTTGGTCACCGATTAAGAGGTAAGACCTATTGCAGGCAGTCAGATCGTGGAAAGTGATATGTTGCTGGAGTGGTGCAGATCCTGTAACCCTCTGAGGAAGATAAGGGAGGCCTGAAAATCGGACTCCCAACATCTTTGTAAATCAGCGGATCCTATTAGGTAATCCTGCATGCCGCTCTCGATGCGGGCAGGTATAAATGTTAGATAGTGTGTAGATCCCAAAAAACCCACCAGACAGGTATAGAATGCGTGGTGGCTGCAGTCATGCTCACTTATAAAGTGGCTGATGCGAAACATTAAACTTGCCGGTAATCAAGTAATGCAGTTGTTAAGTGCACTGTTTATGAGCTATAGACAGTTTGAACAAAACTGCCTCTGGACAGTAGAGTCCTGTCAGGCAGGTTCCGTGGATATAGGTTCAGGCAAAGACATAATACGTAATGGACGGAGACTCTGTGCACTGGGTAGTGGCCAGGTTGCGTGGTCATAGTTGAATCTTGTGGCCGAATTTGTGGGCAAAGCCAGAATATGTGGTGTCTGGAGATGCTGTGCACTGGGTAGTGGGCAGGTACCATGGCCATAGTTTGCAGGTAAGACATAATACGTGATATCTGGAGACGCTGTGCACTAGGTAGTGAGCAGGTCCCGTGGCCATAGTTACAGGTAAAGACACAATATGTGAAGTCTGGAGACACTGTGCACTGGATAGTGGACAGAACCCCTGGCCGTAGTTGTGGGCAAATACATAATACATTATGTCTGGAGACTCTGTGCACTGGAAAGTAGACAGGACTTGTAGCTGACGTTGCAGGCTGACGACATAATACCTGGTCTGGAGACTCTGTGTACTTGTTAGTGAACAGGTACCGTGATTGTAGATGCAGGCACAAAACATAAGACGTGATGTTTGGACACTCTGTGCACTCGTGGCCATCTTTGCAGGGACATCTTATATGTTGGTGTGAGGTTCTGTACTGTATAGGGAACAGATACCGTACAATAAAATGCTGGTGCGTCCTGCAAAACCGTACTGCGCCTACAGTGCTGTGCAGCTCATTGGACCTGATGTTATTGAAACAATGTCCAGCCAGTGTCGGCGGGAGGGCCCCTGTGGGGGTGACATGAGCACGCGGCAGTTACTGATGAGAGGTGACACATGCACAGTAAGCATTATGGGATGTATGGGGCTTCTTTGAGGTCTTGGGAGTCTGATTGCGAGTACTCAGTCACTGATTTTACTGGCAGGGTAGGGTATATGTAGCGCAGCCTGTGATGCTGTGATGTGACAGTGAGGGTATACAGTGGGAGAGTAAATATGCCACTAATAGAGTGAGCTGTAGGTAAAAGGAATCCACTTAGTGACTGTCAGGGGGATTAATTATGATCCCCTGTGAGTACTGAGGGTCCATTTTACCAGGGATGAAGGGTAGCCTTTTGCAGCCCGATGGTCCTATGACCTCAGTTGCCGTTGTACGTTCCTGTGACGGTGACGGCTGGCAGGATGGATTCACCCGCGTGGGAGGGGCCGCGCAAGATCCCACGATGCGCAGGAAGCGCCAGAAAAAATGGGCAGAACCAGGGGAAAGGCTGAGTTCGTACCAAGGAGACGTCATTCGGGGGCTTGGTTCGCCTCCGAAATGACAACATATGGGGGCATGTGCTGGAGCTGTGCATCATCAGAGGCGAGGAATGGGGGCGTGACCACCGAGGAGGCCGAAGCTGGGGCCTAAAGTTGCGCCCGGGACGGTGATTTGATCGGCTTGGGGGATGCGCAACAAGCCACGGTGTGCTGCGCCTGATGGGGAGAAGGGGCCCTCCGCCAACAGTCTCACCTGCCACCTGTATATGGTACCGTCCGGGCATGATGTGCATTGGGCTCCAGGGGTCCATAGTGTGCTTTAGATTAAATAGGGCTCCAGGGGTTTTGGAGTTTGCAGGTGGTCAGGTCTCCGCTGTACAGAGTCCATTGGTCTTAGCGATCTATATCTATGCAGGAAAGCATATGCTGCTGGGAACCTTGTGGTACTGACCTTGGGGGGGACTCAGCAGCATCGTAAATGCAGGCTGCAACCCAGGCCCCATGAGGTGGGGGCTGGGGCGTTATGCTGATGTCTCTAGGAGGGATGTCCCATGTGTGCCCACTACCCATGCTCTATAGTGAGAGGCTGGAGAAGCCGTAAAGAATCCCGTTAACAGGGAGAAAAGGTCAGGTGCAGAGGGGGATCCGGCGAGGCGACACTACGCGTTCCCTTCTGTCGGTGTTTGTGGGAAATGGGCACCCTTATGAGAACGGTCACCCTGATGAAGTAGTGAGGTGTAGCCAGTGCTAAATTCAGCATCGCTGGAGGGGATACGTGGAGGCGACACTCGACGTTTGCACCTGTTGGTGGTTCTGGGAAAGCGGCGCCCTTAAAAGGGAGCTGTCGCCAGTCTAGGTTCTTCATCTGTATCCAGAAAATCCAGTAATAATGAAAAAAGTTAAAGAAAACCGTAAAAAGCATGTGGGTGTTTAGACAGCATGTGCCTACTACGGACACCAAGCTAAAACTGGCTGGTTGTCCCACTGGACTGGGGGTGTATACTGCTGAGCAAGAGCTAACTTTGTTTCATTATTTGGCATAGTGTCACCTCCTAGTAGCAGCAAGCATACACCCCATGGTCTGCTGTGTCCCCCAATGAGACGATAGAGACCCCAATGGTGTTTACTAGTCTGTAGTGGAAGCAGCAAAATTTTGGTTCTGAAAAGGTATGAACCTTAATCCAAGCCTTGATAAAAAGGGTCATACCTTAGAAACGAATGCTGCCACTATGGGCTAATAAATCATGGTTTGTTATATTGCTTGATGCGCTACCTCCATTTGTTACTTTACTCTATCATCTATTACACTGGGGAACAATTTGAAAAAAAATTTCTGTTGAGTTAGGTTTTTGAGCTGATTTATCTAAAATTGGCATGCTGATTCCAAAAATGTAGTCAGTTTTTTTTCTAGCACGTCAAGTTTTTCCTCCACAACTTACCTGCTAGAGAAGCACAATTGCACCGATATCTGTAATAAGACTTGTTATCTGATTACAATTCGACTCATATAGAGCTATATGATATATGATAGTGTTAAAAAACATATTTGTCGTGCCTATTTCATTTTTTGTTCATATTTGTACTATTTAAAAAAAAAACACACTTTTTAGGTACAGTAGTTTACATATTTTTGAGAAGACAAAAATCCTATAGTTCAAAAACTTGACGTGAAAGAGAAAAACAGATAATTTCTGGATTCAGCATCCAAAAATTAATTAAGAACAGTAGTCAGACCGAACTCCTAAAAAATTGTGTTCCCCAGTGTTATCTTTGCACATCTTTAAAACAATCAGTAAATTTTCTTGAATGCATTTAATTCTAGTATGTCATACGTGTGCTGTCAATGGGGACATGTAAATTTGTACAGGTTTATGTGAGGCGTGCTGCCAGGAAATCATGAAAGTTAAGCAGCATCACAGACTGTAATGGTTACATGTGTATACATGTCTCTGGTACATGTGGACATGGATTCCATATGTACCGTAATTACAGATGTGTGAAGGGGACCTTAGGGATATGAATTACCCAGTATAGCTCATAAGTAATGTAGGCTGAAGTTGGACTTTACATGGTCTCCCCATTTTGACAATCTTTCTGAGCAGGTATATAGTGTGAAAATGTGTGCAGCATGGAAACAAGTTCATGCTCAATACTTCAGAGGCAAATACGATGGATTCTTGAGCATTATGGAACAGCAGGGGGCTAAAACAACTAAGGTAAATCCTGTGTTAGCGTCAGGACTGTTGTACAACATAGGAAGCCTGGATTAACCCTTTACCAGCAGCCATGTTCCTTCTTTTCCTTCTAAGGGTACCTTTACACACGGCTACATTTGTAGCTTGTCACCAGGTAACTTACTGGTTGCAGTGAAATCATGGATACATGATTCCATTTGTACACAGCAACAAGATAGAACCTTGTATCCATGATTTCACTGCAACCAGTAAGTTACCTGGTGACAAGCTACAAATGTAGCCGTGTGTAAAGGTACCCTAACAGATTACCCCTACTTCCTCCTTTAGCTACATTGTGCAATACACAGACACCTTTATTACATGTCTAACATATTTAGTATGGAGTTCTGGCTCCTGGAGGTATGCAAGAAACGTTCCAGCAGATTTTGCTGATTCAATGTCCATTAGGACACATTGATGAACTTATTTGGGAAATTTATTGCTGTAAAATTCTTAAAATAGGTAAATCATTTACCTGTTGTATTCTTTGGATGAGAGAGTTGACAACTGCAAAAAGAGACCAAATTCTGCCAAAATTGTATCAGTTAGTATCTCCTAGAGAAGAACCTTAAATAGACTGTCGGCACAGAATGACTGTTCAAACCAAGTACATGCACTCTGTGCATCACAGTAGAGCTAACAATGTACATACATCTTCCGCTTGCTTGTTTTCCCTCAACCTCCACCCTTCCTTTCACAACTCGTCTTCATGGAGCAGAGAAGGAAGAAGATAGTGAATTTAAATGATTAGGCCCACCATGATGCACTGGGCACCTGTACTTGGTTGCAGCAGTCACTGTGTGGCCAATCCTCTTAAAAAACAGCATGGTGCTGAAGGGGTTAATTTCTAACTAGTGTCAATTTATGAGGTTATAACACTGCAACACGTCAATGGATCCCAGTGATTCCAAGACTTTGACACTGTATTTCATGTTGGTGTTAATTTTTTCTTTCACAAACAAAAATTGGAAATTGAGGAAATTTCGTAATTTTCAAAGGCATAAAAATTCATTCAGCTACTTTATGCCCCTGAATCAATCACTACCTGTCCCTGCAGCTTCCTAGTACATCCCTAAGCATCTCTGTTTGCGCTAATACTGTACCACCACATAACTAGGGTGAAAAATACTCCAAATCAAATGCACAATAAATAATGCGATTGTAATTACAAGCGTGACTAATGGACTAATAGACATGAACCAGTCAGGCAGCAAAGCTTATGAAGAGACAAAAATATAGAAAATTTCAAGTGTGCTTTTTATTTCATATTACAAGGTTTTACAGTTTTGGTTCAAATCTAAATCTTGTGTAAAAAAAAAAACAAAAAAAATAAAAAAACAAAACAAAATAGAAGTGAGGCATTGCAAAGATTAAGTCCGCATGATCATTAATTAATATGTAACAATTTTTTTTTTTTTTTTGTTCCTGGGTGCAAAGTGTATTTCCCTAACTTTGTGTTACATAATCGTTCCCAATTTTAAATTATCATGGACTAGGTAAGAACATCTGCATTCAGTAAAAAAACAAAAAAAAACACATAACAGGGAGGAGGAATGCAGTTAGACGGTATAAAATTTACAAGGCCCAACGTCAGATTATTCTTAGGTTGTTATTAAATGGAAGACGATAAGTCTACACTGACCAGCTTCTTAAATTTCAGATTTTAAATTAGAAACAACTTAAATAATCTCAAATCTATTAACAATCATTGTACATTAGAACAGTATGTAAATTCCCATAACCCTTTCTATAGCAAATATTGGGTACGCGCCATACTTTATTTTTTTAAGGAATATATTGTATATGTTTTTCCCATACAAATCAAGATCTAGCTTTGGCTTTGTTCTAATCACCTTATAAAAATGTACCTTCTATGCTCACATAAAAATAACCATTAGAGAAAATAATGTTGTGTGAACTGGCCAAACGTTTTAGATTTACCATGATATCCCACTCGCTTCCTATAATGTAAACAATAGTCAGTGCCCCATTATGGATTTCCTTGTTCTCCAGTCTCCTGGCACGACTGTACATTCTAGAGGTACAGGAATTTGGACCAAATATTGAAAAAGATGAGGATTTGGTAAGACATAGATAGTATGACTAAGTGAATTTTAATACAAAAATATAAGCAGGCAGGTAAGATGGCCAAAACAAACCGTTAAAAATAGACACTTTTGGGAAAAAAAAAAGTAATAAATTTTGGCCATTAACAGGCCACCCATGCTTGGCACAATGGCTAACTGCATTTTAATTTAGTCCTTCCCAGTTTAATCTGTTGACATAAATACGCCATTTATTCTTTAGTCATTTTTAAGAGGGAAGGAGGGGAAAAGAGGAGAAAGAAAAAAGTAAATCCATTCCAATCCCAGCCCTGCTGTTTTTCTTTTAAAAACTGCAATTATAGGGACTTCTTGTCAAGCAGTGTCTTCAGAAAACCAGATGTCACAGGTTAACACCAGCAGACCATTTTACATGTTGTTCAGCTCCAGAAGTGTTTGGTCCAACATCTCATGCATATTTAAATTCTCCTCTTTTGCATGTGCCACTTTTTCTGCAGAGAAAAAAAAAAACATTAATAAAAGCTAAAAAGTATTGGACAGTCAGAAATAATGTTAGGACACAAAACAAATGTATTATGGAAGTATTATATACACTGCACTTACATGCATAACAAAAAACACAAAAACAACCCAATTCTTCTGCATGGATATAGAATTTTGTTATCTATAAAATACGCACACTCACTATAGGTGATCTCTTATGGGCAGTCAGTGTACACCTTCAAATTTGGGAAAAACAACAACAAAGGCCATTTTAACCAATCAGGATCCTTTTCATTGTGATTTAAGGTGATTTCATGCTGTCACAATGTTTGAGTCCTGAAGAAAGTACAGGTGTAATCTACTCTGGATGGTTTTTTTTTTTGCCTTCCTCTGGATCAACATGTTAGGCTATGGGTTGAACTAGATGGACTTAAAGTCTTCCTTCAACCTTAAAAACTATGTTACTATAGATATAAAAACACCAATTAAGCCACATATTCTTTACATTGGCATATTTAAAGACTAGATAAAACTACTAATACATCATTTACTCAGATGTATTGCAAATTGTATTTCCATGCAATGAGAAGGAATGTATACACAGACTAGACAATTAATGCATGTAGTACAAACTACTCGGATAAGTCTGGTTATGTGGCTTCTTTGTTTTTTGTTAGTAAATACAGTAGGACCTAGATTAGAAGCCTATTCTGGGAGGAAGAAGTTATTACCTGTCCAAAGGATAGGTGCTAAATCCATGAGGGTCCGACAGCTGGGACCCTCACAGATCACCAGAATGTGATCCCTTCTAGAATGGAGCGGTACTGCACGTTTTATGACTGCCAGAGCGCTGTTCTCAGCTTTTACAAGGAATGGAAGTAGAGCATGTGCGCTGTTGCTTCATTTTAAACATGGACGAGTACCCCATTCTGGTGATCGGAGGAAATCCCAGTGCTCAGCCCCTCACTGATCCAGAAGTTATCATCTATCCTGTGTACAAGTGATAGCTTCTTAGTACCATAATCTCTTTAAAGCATATGTTAACCATATACAGCCAAATTTACAGGGTTTTTTTTTTTTTTACTCTAGAACCACCAATTTTGGTGGTTGAAACACAGTAGAGAGTTTATAGGCACATGTTAAATGGTTCAAGAACCACCTAAAATCCAGTGTTCCTAGATTTTGGGAAAGATTCCATTCAAATTCCACTGAACTGGTTGATTTTTTTTTTTAATGGCAACCTGAAAAACTGACAGAGGTCTAACATAGTCCAATCTATAAGCTAGCCATCCCTTTATGCATGGTTTACATCAATGTGTGGGCCATATAAATCTACCATTAAAATGGCAAAAACCTTCTTAAAGATTCCCTTTAACTTTTTAGAATAATTGCAGCATAATATAGTGGCAGAGAGCCAGATTTCAGGGATGTGTCACTAACTAGGGTATGTGCTATAGATTCAACACAGCCCATGTCCTATTAGCAGACTATCAACGACTGAATAGGTCCAACGTGTAGGTCAGCCATGCTAGTCTGTAGCCCTGACTCCTCCCCTGATTGTTGTCAGGAAGCAGACAATCAGGGGTGTGGGCGGGGTTATACACAGTTCAGTATATTGAGCAGTGCTACATCTACAAAGAAAAATAGGGATTCTATCTAAACTGCACCAAGCAGTCCAATTCAAGTGATAAATTACTGGAATCTGCCCCTATATCAGGTCACACTCTGATTATACAGCAAAAACCTGCTGATAGATTTTTAACATATGCTTTAACACAGTAAAAGGGAGATTCTTAAAACCGAGAAACCGTTGACAGACTGGAAAGCACAGGGATTTTCTGGGACTAAAGCACATGACGTATCCTTAGAATAGGCCATAAATGTTTGTCCCTCTGACAAGTATACATTTAGACATCTATATAAGCTCAGTACTGAAAAAGATTAACGCACAACATGCTACACAAATATTTTCACTCCATTAATATTCTAGTCAATACAAAAAAAAAACAAAAAGCAAAAAAAAAAAAAAAACACGTTACATTTGGTTAAATGAAACAATCCATGGCAAGATTGGATACAATACCTTTTTCCGGGTAGAAGCTGGACAAAATCTGTGTGCCATCGCTTCAAAAGTTACCAGAGCTCATTTCTGCTTATAGTCTAACGCCATGTGCGGACAACACAAGACTCACATTTGTAAATTATTGCTCTAAAAAGGCAACCAGTCAAGTCCCCTCTGCACACAGAGCCACAAGAAGTTCTGTGCCCATATCTAGAATCCTGCCCAACAGTCCCTCTATGTAGTAGCACTTATACAGATCTTTTTTTTTTTTATTTATTTAAGGAGTTTCTAAAGTCTGTTTATAATAGGCTAATTAGGGTTTAAACAAGACAAGGGGCATTCATTCCAACTAGTTGGCCCGCTTAGCGCGTGTTATGCTTTATACAGCCAGCGTCATCACTGTACAAATCTGGCACGCGCACAACTCAGTAGTTGGGTGTGCGTCCCAGCTTCAGAGGTGTAGTGCACATGACCGAAAATGCGGATGACATCAGATAATGCTCAGTGAGCCTCTCTGAAACCAGGGGTGCAGACACCCAGCGCCAGAGAAGCTCGATGCAGAAATGTACAAAGCTGCTGTGGTAAACCATGTTATCACACCCAGAGGCGTGTGGATAACATGCCAAGTGAGCCTACTACAAAAGGGTCCCTACTCAAAGCCCTAATTAGCACCTCAAATGGTCTTTAGAAGTACTTTTTCTAAAAATCTCTTTATGGATGCTACTATATGCTGGGACTTTAGGCAGGGATTCTAAATATAGGCACAGAACTGCCCATAGTTCTGGCTGCACAGGGGACCTTGATAGGTTTTAGTATCACCAGTGCGGTATCCGTACACCACAGACAGGCTGTCTCCATGCCTATACACAGTGGGAAAAATCCTCCTTTAGAGGTTGTGGGCCTACACCTTGTACACACACACACACACACACACCATGTAGGGAAAGACTATAGGTTATTTTACTCACATGCCACCATTAATTCCACAACGCTTCATGGTTATTCAACGTGCTGTCCAGTCTCAACTCACTACGTGACTGAAGACTTATCAATTCTCCCAGCGCATGCACTGCAAGGATTTGCAGTTTCTAAAATGGGAACGGACCGCAGTTATGTGGTATGCATGTTCCCAGCCGGAACCCCCGACTAATGGGCACAGCCTCACTCAATACAAGTGTAAGGAGCAAGGTCACACCCACTAGACGGACATACCTACTCCGTACACTTGTAATGCCCACTAGTCCGGGGTTCTGGCCGGGAAAATGCATACCGCATAATTGTGGTCATTTTCCTGCTTAGAAACTGGTAAATCCTCACAGCGCCCAGTGTGTGTGGTGGGAGGATTGATAGGTTTGCAGTCACATCGGATTCAGGGAAATTGAGGGGTCAGAGTCGGATGGTTGGCTTATTAACTCCACAGCCCTGGATGTAACCTCTGACTTACAGTCATTCAGAAATTGGTCACAAGATGGCTTTGTAGCACCATAGCAGCGTCTGTAAAAGGTGAAGCCACCGGAAGGAGACAGGGGGCTTAGATTTAAAGCACCACTCCCTAACTTGGGGTGCACACACACTAAACTGATCAAATCATAGCATCATATGAATGAAAATACAGGTAAAAAGTTGTATTTTGTTGGGATCTGGATGCAGCCAGGTTCAGTTGGAGGACATGTGCACCGATTACACTGTTATCCTGACTGTAGTCAATTCTTTTTGTCAGTTAAATTGTTAAAGAGAAATATGACAGATCAGATATGCTTTTTAGCAAGCGATGTGTGTGCAGTTCATTGTATCCACAGGACACTCCCATAATAAGGGGGGCAGGCTTCCCAGTACAATTGCCTACAACTTATATGTAATTAGTTTCATGTCAGAATGAACTTTCACATGAACTCCGCTGTCAGCCATGCAGCAGACAGGAAAGAAGCTGGCCCAAAGCACAGCGTGAACCATGGAAAGTTTGCTTTTTTTCTTTTCCCTTTAAAATTTCAGTGTCTAATGTAATTGAAACCATATATAAGATGAGAACAAAGAAAAAAAAAAAAAAAAAAGCTGGTCTTCTATAGCCTCTTATTAATGTGACAAAGATTTGAAAGATTCTAATAGAACATTGTGTGCACAATTTTCCAGTCTCTCCACCAATGCTCCGGTGTCAGTGATTGGCTGCTGTGGTGATGAGGCATCAACAGGGCACGGATGCAACCAATACAGACCACAGAAGCAGTTCAGAGACAGCGCTAGACCCAAGGTAAGGAGAACGCCATCGGGATTTTGTTATTTTAGACAACCAGAAACATTTCATGTCCAGTTTTCTAAAGAGGGAAACTGCTTTAAGTAATTATAGAACTTTTATTAAGCCAGAAAACCTCAGGTCGTACAAGTTAATGCAAGTGTTCAGATGAAAAGGAAGGGGTTACAGACAGCTGGGAGGAGCCGCGTGTACTGATAAGAAACCTTCAAAGAGGCAACATCTGGTTCCTGTACAGAATTATTACCACTCACTGTTAAGATTAGCATCCAGCCAATAAAAATAACCCTCCAAAGAATACTGAGCTATAGGGTTACAATGACAGACAGAAGACAAGACCTGGAGACTGGAAGAAAAGTGGTCACACACATCAGGTTGCTGATGGGCGTAGATCTCTCCCAACATACATGCTCAGATGAGATGTGCTGTATAGGCAGAAGACCGTAAGCTGCCGTCACCATCAAGTCAAAATTATGGATCCTAGTTTCCCCAGACGAGTTCCGGTTAGCTAGTTACTAAACTACAGACAGACCCCACCCCCCACCCCCAAGGGTCATTTACTTTGGCTGAGGATCAGGAAAGTGTTTCCAGGAACACATTTCTTGAATTTCAGCCTGTGAGAAGTCTGGCATTCACCTGACGATTGAGCAACACCTGTTCATTGGCAGAGGAGTTTTTCTTTAGCAATATTAAAAATAATTGTTCTTGGCAGTGTACTGCTTTGTGTAGGACAGACAGTGTGCTGCAGATAACATGATAGTTATGGGCTCAGAATGAGAGCATTAACAGTTGTGTGTGCTTTTGAGGGCAGTCCGGCCGAATAAACAGGCTATTAAAAGACAGCTGATCTGTGCATTCACACACTGCGTATTTGCTGCGTATTTTTACGCGAGTGCTGTTGCAGTTTTTGTAGCCAATACCAGTAGTGGAACAATCAGATGAAAAGTATAAATACAGAAGTGGAGCACTTGTTTCTTCACCCACTCCTGGTTTTGTCTACAAAACTGCAAGAGCACTCGCGTAAAAATACCCAGCCACAGTCGCTTTTCTAAATGAACATAAGATCTTGCACGCCAATAACGTTCTATCGAGTCCTGACCACCAGCTGCTGGTCCCTTCTCCTTTGTGAAAAGCAGTGGAGCAGAGACCACCAAATGATGGCATGTCGCTGTGTCTTCTGCACCTGAGCAGAGAACTGCATTTATGGAGCACCCGTTTACCATTTCAGGTGACTTCTGCTAAAGCCTACAACAAGTGTGAAATAACTGAGGGGATGAAAAATTTAAAATTTACCCATGTGTTAAGATTAAGATGTAGAGAATAAAGCACCTACGATTACAAGGAATATATTACAGCTCGACTTTTTGTGACCACTTTCAATTGTTGATGATCCACCCCCAGCCACTCTGAAATATGAGCACTTGCAGTTATGTACCCAACGGTAATTATTCTGACTGAGGCAACAGTATGAATATAATAGATGGCTGTGTAGGCAGTGTATAAAAACACATACAGAGAGATGTCCTACACATGTCAAAAGTACAGATTTGCAGTTTTATTAAAGTATCATTTAAGGCATTCAATAAATAATGCAGAAAAGTAGAGAGAAAATACACAATGGGTCTTTTATTTTACAGAGTGTCTGTACAGCAGAAAAGTGACTGGAGGACTACTACAGAAAGATGGATGTAAGAGGTCCCCGAAGAGACTAGAATAGGACAGCATAAAAAGATGTATCCAGCCCAGGTAGGATAGAGATGACCATAGGGAGCAGAGCACTTTATCTGTATAGAGGAGGAAGAAAAAAAGAAGAGAAATCAAAAAGTTTCAACAAAGTAATAAAACACTTAGGCCTTGGTCACACACAGTAGTTTTCATGCCTCCTGTGGCCAAAATGAAATTATTTCCAAGAGGTGCTAAAATTACTTGTTTTTAGTTTAAAATTTACTTTTGGATTTGGTTAATAGCACAAAACTGAGGTGTGTGAACCTAGGCTAAAGAGAATTGTAGAAATAAGAGGCAAGCAGGAGCAAGGTCAGGCTTTCAGGGTGCTTAACCAAAGTTAGTGCCTTTATGTGGCAACCATGCATCTTCAGTGCATAGAAAAATCAACCAACATAAATGTATGGTATACAAGTAATCTGGCCCCTGGCATGTCATTGTGTTTAAGAGGGAAACACTGAAAATGCAGTCCAATGTGCAGGTGCCATGTTCTAGCCATGGGGTGCGAAGCAGATATAATTATGGTAAAATTTTCTATATAGTCTGTTTTAAGAATTGCAATTTCTTCCCTTTATGGGAATGTTTTGGTCCCAACAGGGACTGACAGCTTTCTATGTGAAGTGTCCATACAGAGATGACGGTCACAAACAGGACCACACAGTGATTGATGGTCTCGGACAGAGATCCATGTAGAAGTGTGCGTACATCACATGACTACCTAATGGACTGAAAAATCCCAGAAAAAGCAGAGATCTAAATGATGAACTCTACCGAGTCTTCTCAACACCATCAATCTGCTCAGCTCCATAACAGGATGCCTGCATTTTCATTGTGACAGGTTCTCTTTACTACAGTTACTACCAGACTTTTTTTTTTCAGTGCAAGAATGCAGCACAAAGTATATACCCACCAGTAAAACCACCATAGTGAAATCTACCCCTATCTTTGCTGGGCCGTGCACACCTCATTAAAATGATCAGTTTTGCAAGGCTGCTCTACCCCCTCCAGTCAATTCCCCTATTGCTGAAACATGTGGACGTTAATAGAATAAATCGTGCATTTTCTAGGTTTCTCTGGAGAGGTAGAAGACCTAGGATAGCCCTTGAAACACTTACGCGGCCGAGAAGGGAGGGAGGTATCCAGCTTCCAGATATCAGGAAATATAATCTAGCATGTTTGTTACGTCATGTTCTCGATTGGATTAAGGATACCAATAATTTCTCAGACATTGAAGTGGAGGGTGAACTGACGAAACCATGGAAATTATCTACGTTACTCCATGCTCCACTCTCCATGTTACCGACTAATATTAAAACCACTGTTATTTGTAGAGACACAATTGCAACTTGGAAAAGTGTTAGGAAAAGCATGAAGCTCTCTTGGCAGATTTCCAAGGGTCTTGACCCATGGGCCTCCCCAGCTTTCAGAATGGGCTGTGAGAACCCCCTTTTTGGAGCTTGGAAATTAAAAAGGTATTCTCACGATGGGTGATCTAATGCACAGGGGGGAAAGGAGGTGGCTGACATGCGAAGAAATCTTGACAAAATATGAGCTACCTAAATCACATGTTCTACAATACCATCAAATCCGTCACTCTCTAATGTGTCGTTTAAAAGATGTCTCGGCAGAACTGACCCACTCTCATTGGGATGATGTGTTGGGGATGGGAGAGGTGTCCATATCGAGTCTCTACAAAATATTACAAAATTCTATAGGACCAGGTAACACTGAGAAACTTTTTAGCAAATGGAAAAAACACTTTCCGGATCTGGGGTTAACACAAAAAATACTGGAAGGTTGGGAAATCACTAGAAAACATGTCACCAATGAAAGATGGAGGGATACTCCGTTCCGGCTAATGCATGGGGCCATCCAGGGATTTAATATCCCACCCTCTACAGACAACCAGGGACGATGGGTACACTGTCCTAAATGCAAGACGTTCAAAACAGACTTAGAACATGGGATATGGTCCTGCCCGAAATCACGGGCCTTTTGGGATGCAGTGGGGCAGATGACCTCCCAAATATTCAGGATGGAGATTGTCCTGGACCCACTCCTCTGGTTATTTCACTATAGGAGCGACAGTCGATTCTTATGGATCACACTGTCTTTTTCACACAATAGCTCTGACAGCTAAGAGATTACTTTTACAGCACTGGCTCAAAAACTGGACGCCGGATGCTGAGTCAATAAGGGACAATCTGAAAGGAGTCCTAATGTTAGAATCTATCGAATCTCTTAGAAATCCAAAAAGATTAACAAAGAAATTCTTTATTAAATGGAGGCCTTTCATTGAAAATGTTCTAACAGATCCAGAACTTAGAGCGTTTATGATTCCAAACAAACAGAATGGTATGCATTGGAGGATCTTGATGGGACATTGGGCAAGCTAAAATGTGATGACCAGCGTGAGACTTAACAATCAATTAATTTAAGATAATTGACCAATGAGATGGTGGGTTTTTTTACTGTGGGTATTTGAAATTTTTGGGGTGAATCTATGTCTCTCAGGGAAGGGGTGGGAAGGGTTTGTTAAATTTTATAAATTTTATTGAGTTTGATTTTATTTCAAATAATTTGACCGTTGATATTGTTGGGGTGATGTATTTACCAATTATTATGAACAGCGAAGTCATTGTAAAGTTGACTGTTTACTATATTGTCATTTATATTGTCATTTGAGTACTTTTTGTATTTACTAAAAATCGAATAAAAATGATGTTTCCAAAAAAAAAAAAAAAACACCATAGTCCGCAGCCGAAGTATTAATCGAATGTAATTAAATTTGAATGACGTTTTCCTACCCTCCCTAGAGTCTATAGTAAATAGTAAACCTAAATGAAATACTACACGTCCTGTTCTTTATTAGATTTGGCCAGGACTCCTGACTGGTCAGCAGGATATAGCTGCCATTTGCTAGGCAGACCCTGCTTAGATATAAACAGTGCAGTCAGTAGAGGATCAGATTAAGTCCTTGTAGATCCTAAAGGATGCCATAAACAGTAGATGACTGCCAGCCAAACTTCTAATATGTTATGGGGGTAGGGTTCATCTCAGCTTCTCCCCTACTAGGAAAAGATAGGGATGGGAATAGGGCATGTCGGACTCCACCATATTTCAATTTGCTTTCAGAGGAGGTAAGCAGCTGCTAGAGGAGTCTGGCAACATTTTCCTCTCCCCTATGGAGAACACAAGTATGTTCTAGTGAATGGGTATAAAAGTATGGATTTAGGTGTGCACATGCGGTGTTGAAAGGAACAGCAGTTGCCTAATCTAGCAGCTATTTAAAAAGTGTGCCAACAGATCTTTGTAATTCGCCAGTCTTGCAGGGCACAATCACATATCAGAGGGGTGGGGGTTTTGGGTTCGGTGACTTTCCTGACCAGTGTACATTAAATGGGTTCCCAGTTACTAGAACTCAGAAAACACGTCTTAAAGGAGGCTCACCAGAACAGATAACAAAAAGGGACTACAGCACAAGGTAAGCAATACTGCGCTTTCACACCAATGCTCTCGGCCATCTACCATACAAATCTGTCGTTGGAAAAAGGTGTATCACGGTCCGCGCGGCTGTGATATGAAAGATCACAAGGAAGACAATGCTTCAAATGAAAGGAAGAATAAAGGAAGTTTTCATTTGAAGCATTGTCTTCCTTGTGATCTTTCGTGTCACAGCCGCGCGGACCGCGATACACCTTTTTCCAACGACAGATTATCGGTTTCTTCCACGAGCAGTGGCGGTGGAGGTCCAGCGGCAGCTGTAAAGGCGCTCAGGCCAGTTGTGGGTATACCCAACCAAGCAAAGTGAGTGGACACTACACATCATCGCATCTTACAGTGTCACCATTGATAGGGCACTATTCTGCACCTCGTTGTCTCCTTTATGTTTTACACAAGAATCATTCAGTTGAATGGAGCTTTTCTGCAGTTTCTTGTAGACCGGGTGGCTGAGGAAGCCACTGTGCGGAAGAACTGCTGTTTGGTGATAAGCTTCCCTTACTATGTGGTACAGTATTATAAAGTAATTTTAGGAATGTTATAGTATTTGCACAAGTCAACCCTATAAAATAAACGTGCATTGATAACTAAACACATCTTTATATACGACATCTGTACATGGATGTGGGCATATGTACTCCGTGCACTGCCATGATTACTCGACTACCAGTGTGATCAGATTTGCAGGCAGAAGTACCGTATTTTTCGGACTATAAGACGCACGGGCACACAAGACGCACCCAGGTTTTAGAGGGGGTGGGGGTGGGGTGGGAGATGAGGGAACAAAAAAAAAAAAAAAAAAAAAAAAAAAAATATATGGTGTAAGCCATGAGGGGTAGATCGCACCACAGGACCTGAGCAGTGTCTGTAAAGAACCATATGAAAGCGCCACCGGGTGAGTATAAGAACTGGGGGAGGGGGCTTCACATATTAAGCGCCACTCCAGTGTGGAAGAGAAAACACTGGAGTGCTGCTTTAAGAGCTCATGGGGGCAATTCATATCAAGGGAGTACTATAACTTCCAGCATGTCCTACAGATCCTCTGTCATGCTGGAAGTTATAGTTCACCACAGGAGTGGTAGAAAGCCTGTATTTACAGTTCTTTATTGACAGCAATAATTCATTCTAACTTTTACACTCGCATTAACTGCTGCCGTCACTGTGATCCAGCTTCCTGCATTAACGGTATAGCACTACTGCAGGACCTGAGATGAGGTAATGAAGAGGGCAGGCTGGAGCATTACTTGTAATGAAGAGGGGAGGGATTTGTGCTGTGATGTAAAGCTCCAGCCTGCGCCCTTCATTACATCATCACAGGTCCTGCCATGAGGCAAATGCTGTATCGTGGCTGCAGGATGACTATCACACTGACAGCAGCACTTCACGTTGTGCTCCAGAGGAATGCTGGCACCGCTGCAGCGATCCCTGCTCTCCCCAGCACAGTGGACTCCCAATTTCCGCAGCGCTGTTTGATCGCGCTGCTGGGGAAACCACATGGCGCCGATACTTACAGTGGAGGAATATTCATTAGCCACTTTCCTCTGCGGGAATGCAGCTAATAAATATTCCTCCACTGTAAGTATCGGCATCACGTGGTTTCCCCAGTGCTGGATGCAGCAGCTGAGACATTCTCCTGCCTCCCCGCTGCCCCTCCCCACATCCAGCCACAGTACATTCGCACCCCACACTTTCCTCCAGAATTTGAAGGAAAATAAGTGCATTGTATGCTGCAAAATATACGGTACTTTTTTTTCCCCACCCCAGAAAAAAATAAAGAGTCCCCCATTTGCAGGCTCTTATGAAAATATGTTTGTAGCATATACAGTAAGTATTTTTTTCCCCTGAAAAAAAAAAAAAAAAAAAAAAAAATAGTTTCAAGTTGAATATTTTGAATTGAAGTGCAGACCTATCCATGATCTAAGAGGATAACATGTCCGTATGCGATTCTTTGAAGCCAGATGTCAGGATCCAAATCAGAGCAATGAAAGCCATGTAAGATTAAGCGCTGGGCAGGGTTACATTAAAGGCCAAATAATGCAGGGCACCATAGCAATTCATCTGCACCTGTGCCGTGAAAATAACAGTCACCTTGACTGTAAACATTTAAGACTCAATTAATTATCAAAGGGACGCCAGAATTTCAGCCAAAACTGATACGTTGCAAAAAAATTGCAACTTATATGGTGATAGCTGGCAGGGGAAGTGTCAAACCACCTGACAGGTTCCCTTTAAAGGTACCTTTACAGGCCGCAACTTTTGGCGGCGATCGGAGGCAACCGAACGTGTGCATGCACTTTTTTCACGGTTGCCTCCGAACGCCGAAGCCGCATGTACACGTCGCAATTGCGCCCTCAACCTCAGGTGATGTGTCGTCCCGGAAGTTCCCACACCAACATTGGGAAACATCCGGTTGACTTCTGATGCCGCTTCACACGCCGCAATCCCCAAAGGAATGTGGGCGTACATGTTCAGCACTACAAGAACATAGGCGTGTCAGACTTGTGTATCCGCCCCCAAACATGCTGATTAGACAACGCAATAGCGTCATGATTGGCCAGCCTACGCAGGAAGGCTGCCCAATACATGACGCCATTGCAATTGTGTAGTGTGAAAGGACAGCTCTTCAAATAGGTCGCCCTGTGAAGGGACAGCCAATGGAAACACAGTAGCCACCACCAATCATTGCTGAAGGGGTGCGGTGTCCAGCACGCTGTGGCACGCCTTCGGGAAATCAGTAGGCGACGCCGATTCCATCCCTATCGCCCGTTCACACACCAAAACCAGGGAAATTCACCTTCAGGGTTGTGTCTGGTTTTTGAACAATGCTCTGAAATTGCAACCGGGAGCAACTTTCAAAAATCACCACCGGGTTCCACAAATGCACGCCGCTATTTCGTAGCAACTTCAGGGCAACGGTGACAGAACTCCGGATTGCCTCTCAGTTTCTACATAGTAGTTGCGGCGTGTAAAGGTACCTTTATGGTAGTGCACTTGTGGTCACATGACTTATCCTGGCACAGACACCGGAGAAGCCTTACACCATGTGCAATGAGAGCATTCACAAAACTAGACATTTTAAACCTGACAACCCCTTTAAAATACTATGTATGTTAGGTCTCATGCCTCGACATCATTTAGTACAAATCCTTGGCAATACCTTCTCTCTTCTTTGGAGGAATCTTTTTTTTTTTTAAGTGTATGGGAAGGATAAAAGCTTAGGTTTGGCGGGTTTTGGTTTTTTTTTTTTTAAATAAATAATGAGAATACACCTAGTGCAGTCATCCTGTTCTGCAGCTTGCAAAAGATATCTACACTTTTTTTTTTTTCGGGAAAGCTCTTCATGAATTGCCCAATTAACTTCAGTTTCATAGAAAAAAGTTGAATATTGGTTTCCTGTCTGTAGACTTCAAAGTGACACTCTAGTATTGAGGAGATGTCGCTGGCATTGTTGCAGATGAGAAAGTGAAAAATTGCCCCAGTACAGAGCTAGTGAATGATTAAAGGGCAGGTACGTCCTCTTGAATATCCAACACCTACAAGTAGCTATATACAGTATAACACAAGCTCTTGATGTCCCATGATAGATATTAAAAAGGAACCCGGCAAGTCCTCTGTGCCCCTAGAACCACCAATAGTTGTGGCCACAAATTACAATTCCTTTCCAAACAGTAGTTAGGCATTTTAAATTCTGCCCACCAGCATTAACAATGTAAATGTGGTTCTTGTAACCTCTCTATGTGCCCAGACGTCCCCCTCATACCTGAGAAATCAACTTTTATCCTCTGTCACCCTGCATCCTATTAGGTCCGGGAGGCTGCTCTATGGTCCCGGTGTATAAGGTCCTTGCCACCCCTTGGCAGCAAAACCCGCATTGCGATTTGAAAATTCCCGTCCCTCCTGTGGACAGCACGCTGAGTGACAGGCACACTCGTGTCTGCGCAGTGGAGCGGGTCACAGTCTCCTCCATTGAAGACAGTACCGAAGTCTCGCAAGACTTCGGTACGGTCTTCAATGGATGAGACTGTGACCCGCTCCACTGCGCAGACACGAGTGTGCCTGTCACTCAGCGTGCCGTCCACAGGAGGGACGGGAATTTTCAAATCGCAATGCGGGTTTTGCTGCCAAGGGGTGGCAAGGACCTTATACACCGGGACCAGAGAGCAGCCTCCCGGACCTAATAGGATGCAACGTGACAGAGGATAAAAGTTGATTTCTCAGGTATGAGGGGGGACATCTGGGCACAGAGGGGTTACAAGAACCCATTTACATTATGTTAATGCTGGCGGGCACATTTTAAAATGCCCAAAGGGGGCGACAAGTTCCCATTAACCATATCTGAAAATCTTACTTTTTTTTTGTAATTTAGGCTTCGACTAGTCAAGGGACTAAACTGACTAGTCAGCCCACTTAACACATTATTCTGCCCCTGTGGGCCCGATAACATGCTTTACAGAATCCAGTGCCTCACCAGTGCTGTCCAAAGCTCGTGCATGCGCATGGCTTTGTTCTCACAGCCTTGATCTTCTGGAGCCAGATGTATGTGAACCAGCTTCAGAGAGGCCTAGTATGCATGATCAGAGATGTGGACGACTTCCCATCATGCACAATGAAACTCTCAAGCCAGGACACATAGCATTGAGCTTCTGAAGCCAGGTGTAAACACAAAGCTGTGCACATGAGTGAGCTTTGCATAGCACTGCCGAGGCGCTGGCTTTTGTATAACATGTTATCAGACCGACAGGAGCTAAGTAACATGCTACGTGGACCAACTAGTTGGGGAACAAACACCGCATAGACTAGTCAAAGCCATAAAAATTGGATATCAAGAGGACTTTAGAAATACTTTTTCTACAGATCTGTTTAGGCAAATAGAAGAATGAAAATAAAATGAAAAGAAAAGACTGTAAGGGAGGGAATTTTGGTATGTGCCCATGACTGTTGGTGGTTCTTAGGGTATGAGGACCCGTTCGGCTCCCTTTAAGACTTTTGTACACCACCCCATTACAGCAATGTATGATTACTAACAATCAGTCCGGCCCTTCTACTTGAGAATGCAGTTAGCAAAAAAAACAAAAAAATTGTGTTTTTCCCAAGAATTTATGACTGTGTAAAACAAAATCAACTAGGCAATAGCTTGAAAAACATTAGTATCTGATGTGCATCAGATCACTGGAGAGGGGAATCATAAGTACCCAGTAAGTAGGGTTTGAGTGCTTGTATTTGTGCCTGCCTCAGGCTCCCTTGTGTTGTGGAGCACTTGTGGGAGGCAAAAAATAAAAAATTAATGCAATTTTTAAATAAAAACGTTTATGGAGCTTTTCTTTAGATGCTTTATGTAGAGCAATAGTGGGGAACTACAGGCCTCAATGGCCGCCAACAGGTCACATTTTCAGGATTTCTTTAGAACTGCAAAGGGAATATCAGGTAATATAATCACCTGCACTGATTATGCCAATCCCTGAGCAATACTGAGGAAACCCTGAAAACATGACCTGTTGGCGGCCCTCGAGACCTTGAGCACCCCACCTATTATGCAGAGATTTAAAAAAGTGCAATCTTAGGAACACTTGTTTTATGATAATTGTGCAGGCTAAAAGGATGCAGATCACCTGATGTTACTCATTCATCAGGTGTTTTTTTTTTTTTTCCATTTGCACAAAAGACCATTGTTCTCAGCAGCACAGGTTGCTGTATAAACCTATGCTGCCCAGAATAATGACAGCCTATGAGCACTGAATATGCCATTTTTGATCATTCAGTACGCATATGAAGTGAGGTCAACTTGTACGATGAACTGGCTATTAAAAAGGGAACCAACCAGCAGGATTTAGGGCTATAAAGTGAAGCTAGTGCCTTTAAGGTACTAGGATAGAGTACAATCATACCTTTACTTCAATGGTTAAAAAAAAAAACAAAAAAAAAAAAAACCTCCAAATATTGAGGCAGTGCTACACACATCATACATCAGCTGCCCTGTTTTCCAGGAGTTTGACACTTTTCTCTGCAATCAAACGTGGAATCATTCAAGTAAAGGCATGAGTGAATTCAGTATCCTAGGGCCTGTAAGCACCAGCTTCACTTTATAGCCCTAAATCCTGTTGGTTGGTTCCCTTTAAGCACCCACCATACACATCTCGGCAACTGACAGTCATCTAGCTTAATTGCATTTTTTTTTTTTTTTAAAGCTACAGGAAAAAAAAAAAAAAAAAAAGTTATCCCTGCCATACCCAGAGCATACTGAATTTAAAATAAATATATATTGCAAGAAACACATTATAAGTACTTCACTTTAAAATGGATAGGTCAGTAGGTCAGTGGGGGCACTGGACATTTTAAACCCTATTCTCAAGGAGAGGCAGTGTTTGACCATTACGAATTATCAACAGGTGCTGACTGCTGCTCTATTCATTCCCTTTGGGACCTCCAAATTTTCTCCAGAAGTCCCACAGAAAACGAATGGGTGACGGTCCGGCGTCCACAACACCACTATTTTAACAGGGAATGAAAGTACCCCATTCTGCCAATCTATCAGCTATGCAATGGATAGGGTAATAACTAGTTTTCACTGAACAACTGCTATAAATATAACATCTGGTCTGGTTAGAAAGAAAAAAAAAAAAAAAAAATATATATAGATAAAAAAAAAAAAAAAAAAAAAAAAAGTCACAGAAAATGTGTCACTTTTCACAAAAACACCCATGTGTGAAACCAGCTTTAAGTTGATTTCAATAGCACTGAAGGGGTAGGCAAATGTGTATTAGAGATTAGTTTTCCTGCCTGGAACAGAAAAAGCATAAGAGCGGCATGCAATGGCTCCACCCAACTGTGATGAAGGTTGTTTGTATAACTGAAAAGTCAGAAGCTTCACAAAAAGTTATACTCTACAATAAAAACTGGCTGCATAGCATATATTCAGTGTAATACAAACTAAGGTCAAGCTGCTATTGTATTTAGTTTAGTTATTTAAGTGGTTTCTACTGTAGTATCTAGAAAAGGAGTACAAATATACTAGTTGATTTGAATGGTTAGCATAAATAAGGTGTATATTAGTTTACCTTATGTCCAAATACTAAATGGATACTTTCTATTAAGTCTTATGTACATTCACAAGATATATGTTCTAGAGAAAGCCAACAGTTTCAGGTCATACTACACCTAGGTGGTCAAACAATGTAGACTTCACAGCTTCCATAGACATAGAATTCAATCCTGAATAAGTAACCAGTGAGTATTTTTTCTTGTATAAAATTAAATAAATTTAATTTTAAAGTCTCCAACATTATAGGATTTGCACCAAGTGTTACAATATTATATATAGAACTTAGAACGTATTTTAAGTACATTTGTCAATTCTAACCGCAGTCTTTTAGGTTGTGCCCATATAATTATGTACTTTATACCATTTATGTACAATGTTAGACCTGTATGCTACCCTTATAAAAAGGTTGTGTTGAGAGGAGCCATTGATGTTTGCATTACAGTTATGTCCCAAACATTAGCACACAGTGACAGGTATGAGGCTTTTATATAAAGAATAAAAAAGCAAAACAAATTATGGTAAAAAAAAGCAGAGTTTACATCTGTTTAACACACTGGCTTTCAAATACATAGAATAGGAAATTGAGGCTCAAGAGAAAAAAAAAAAAAAAAACCTCCATAGAGGCTTCTATATAGGTTATTTTTTTTTGCAAATTTAAAACTACAGATTATTCTAACATGAAATGATGGACCTAGACCTCAAAATAAGCCAGTTGTTTAAACAGAGGTAAGTGGAAGTAAAGTAAGCCAGAAGTGAGCAAAAATAAAAAAAATGAAGGTGTGAGGGTAGGACGTGAGTTTTATTAAGCGAGCAGAGAGGGTAAGAACATAAGCGAAGAAAACATAGAAAGGGGAATTTACATTGAGGTCATGTCATTGAGAGCGTGATCCAGTTCTTCACTGATGGCTTTGTACTTCAGTTTCTGGGCATACAGTTCATCTGCTCAGAGTGAAGGTTGGAGAGAGATTGAAGGGGGAAGACACAAAAGGGGTGGACGGACAGAGGTGGGGGGAAAAAAAAAACAAAAAAAAAAAAAAAAAAAACACAACATTCACGATGGAAGGAGGAGAAAAAGAAACAAAAAAATAAAAAAAAAAAAAAAAAAACACGAATAAAAGGTATGGTGAGAAGGAGAGGGTGGAAGGGAGTCCAGTGTTCGCAACCACCATCCAGGTACAGGATGAAGAGAAGAAGCAGACAGCGTGGTGAAGCAGTGGAGAACCCGGTATGGAAATAGACATTTATGCATAAATAAAAAAGGAGAAAAAGAAAGACAGATTAGCAGCAGAAAAGAGCAACAGAAACAACCTCCAAGGATGTTTTTACAGGACTGAAAGTTTTTTTTTTGTACATTTTTAACTATTTGTTTATGTTCAGTTCACATCTACATATGTATATACTTGTGTATATTTCCATATCAACAAAATAAAAAAGCGGAAGTAGAAAAAAAAAAAAAAAAAAAAAAAAAAAAAAATCATACCTTCTAAGTCATCAATGGTTTTTTCCAGCTTGGCTACTGTCCTCTCTGCAAACTCAGCACGTGTCTCAGCCTGAAGAACACAAGACAGAAGATATGAGTTTCCAGCTAGTTTAACCAGTCTCCTAGCCACATACAGTATCAATAAAAGGCCAGAAGAGACACAGTAGCAGAACTTGCCTCCTTCAGTTTGTCTGTAAGAACCTTGATTTCCTCCTCATATTTGTCCTCTTTCTGGGAGTACTGGAAAGAGAAAACACAGTCATGTTAGCAGACAGATCAAGAAGAAGAGTCAGAACTGGGACCAGGAGTTATTAAAGGCACCAAGGATACAATGTACACACTACCTTAGGACTGTCATATCACACACCAATAAGGCAAAGGGGTCTACGGCAAGGAATTGCCCATCATTTTAAGTTCTTCATAGTTTTATGTGCAAAGGATACCCATAGGAAATATTACACCTAAGCGATTATGCAGACTTAGAATTAATGTGGTCATAAAGCCACAAAATAAAACACCATGAACAAGACAAAATCCTATTCATCAAATTGGTGTCTTCCTACTAGACATCTGACGATTCAATATCGGTCAGAAAGTTACATATGCTTTGCCTAGTAATTTGCATCCCCAGCTTCTAAAAACAAATTTTTTTTACTGGCAAGAAAGGACTAATGTGCGTAAACTGTGCCAACAAACAATCCGAGTGACATGGATTTAGACTTTTTCTTGTTGTGTCTCGTTCACGTCTAAGGTAACAGCAGCATCAAGATGGGTCCACTGAACCATCTTTTAAGTGTGCAGTCCGCACACCTTCCGCTTAGGTTAGAGTATATATTGCCATCATACCTTTTCTGCCTGGGCCTCCAGAGATTTCAGGTTGTTGGTGACAGTTTTCAACTCCTCCTCAAGCTCGGCACATTTGCTATTTGCATGGGTAAGGTGAAAGGCAGGAGGTGGAAGGAATAAATCAAGGAAAGGAAGAAGGGAAAAATAAAAAAAGAAAAAAAAAAAAAAGTAAAAGGAGATTGAAGGAGAGAATAGAATGAAAAACCAAACCGGATCAAAAAAAGGAGAATTACAAAGCCAATATAAAAGAAAAAAAGCTGTGTCGCAATGTAAAAGATGCATAGAAATAACTTAATAGCGCTAACTCTGGAAACTTCAAGTGACTAAATAGCCACAAAAGGAACAGGTAGTAAATAAACTACATTACATT
This sequence comes from Allobates femoralis, assembly GCA_033576535.1. NCBI lineage: Eukaryota > Metazoa > Chordata > Amphibia > Anura > Aromobatidae > Allobates > Allobates femoralis. Next base: position 223,394,728 of record JARQOC010000004.1, on the reverse strand, counting down.
GAGAACCAGTGGCAATATGCCCAATCTCCTCATTCTTGTAACCTCTGCATATGAAATCACATCTTTTACATGTGACAATACAGATTTTTCTCAGCTTGAGAGAGTCACGTACCAATAAAGAAAAAAAACAAATCCTAACAGAATACAGGGGAGCACTGAGAAGAAAGTGTGGAAAAACTGCTTTACAGCAAGCTAGAGAGGTGAAGCCCAGCAGCCAAGGATAAAGAGGGGGCCCAGACTGGCAGCAGTACCTTCTCCTCAGAGGCTAGTAACGTTTTCAACGTTTGGTCCATTATTCTCAGCTGATCATCAAGCTGTCGGTATTGTCTATTAATGAGTGCATGAAATAAGGAAGGAGTGCACAAGCCATTCATAGTATGTGGAGCATGCAAAGAAAAACAAGTTGTTACACAAGAGTGGGATAAAGCAAACATAAAATATCTGGTGAGGGCAGCAGGAGTTGGGTTATCAGTTCTGAAGTGTGGCCACATTATAACATGTATATTCACATATGAAGGTAGCCTACAATGCGGCATTGCTTACTATGGCCTAGTTACAGCCTGTGTTATAGGTCATACACAATACTATAGGCATCAGGTCTGATATCTGGCACAATTCGACGGTTGTACACCAAGTCTGACCATTGAGAAGGTTTTCTGGAAGCTAATGTCTTTACACCAGATTCAGGGCAGACATGTCCAGAATCTCGCATATTAAAGGGGTATTCCAATCTTATAAAGCAGGGGTGGGGAACTCCAGTCCTCGAGGGCTGCAAACAGTGCAGGTTTTCACGATTTCCTTAGTATTGCACAGGGATTGGAATCATCACCAGTGCAAGTGATTATGTTATCACCTGTGCAATACTAAGGAAATCCTGAAAACCTGCACTGTTTGCGGCCCTCGAGGACTGGAGTTCCCCACCCCTGTTATAAAGTGTCAACATATTGCTGGGATATGTAAACAATATGAGTGACTACATCACTAGTTTGGTACAGTGCCCTTCATTTGCCCTTCCTTTCTAACGATGCCGCACTGCAATTCATGAGGGAAGGTGGGAAAAAATATGTAATGAGTGGAAAACTAACTGTAAATGATGTTGTACTGAGTGAGTCACTACTAACATTTAAGAAGGGCCTAGATGCCCTTCTTGAAAACTATAATATTACCGGTTATATGTACTAGATTCTTGATAGGGCGTTGATCCAGGGAATTAGTCCGATTGCCGTATGTGGAGTCAGAGGATTTTTTCCCTCCAATGTGGAGCTAGTGTTGCCATATGTTTTTTTTTTTTTTTTGCCTTCCTCTGGATCAACATGTTAGGCTATGGGTTGAACTAGATTGACTTAAAGTCTTCCTTCAACCTTAAAAATGATGTTACCATGTAACTAATGTATATTGCTCTATTGACAATGGGCTATAAACATGTACACTAGAAGAGTTCCCACCCATTCAAGGGGACATTAGAAAATAAAAAGAATATCGGTCTTGAGTCTTTCACAACAGATAACACCAACTTCAGGGGGTCTTCAGGCTGTTCTGAAGCATGCAATGCATTTATGTGGCAAGCATCTGCAGGGATACGTTCTGGGTGTGTATTAGGTGCAAAGGGATGCAAAGAGCCGATGGAAACATGCAGACACTCACCTTTCTGACAGTTCAGCACGTTCCTCTGCACGTTCCAGGTCACCCTCAATGATCACCAACTTACGGGCAACCTATTGCACAGAAGGGGTTTGTGTTGTAGTACACTATTTAAACAAGCCACAGAATACAGAAAAGCAATTACGGCAAGTCTTAAGCCCTTGTGTCCTCACCTCTTCATATTTGCGGTCAGCCTCCTCAGCAATGTGCTTGGCTTCCTTCAGCTGGATCTCCTGCAGCTCCATCTTCTCTTCATCCTTCAGGGCTCTGTTTTCAATGACCTTCATTCCTCTGAGATACAACAGGACACCCATCAGTGAGCACAAGTTGTACTCCGTAAACCACAACAAAAGTCCAGAATAACTGGCGTGTGCAAACGCTAAAAACAATGCAACGCCTTATACAGAAGCAACATTGGCAGTTTACATTGCAAACCCCCACGAGAAATGTTCACTAATGACGGAGCCTCAGAAACCATAAAGTACTTACGAATTAACCAATCTGAATTTTATACAACGGGAAGAATATTCCATGTAACTGAAAGATCTTTTTCCAGCTCAATTTAGAAGACAGGTCCTCATGTCAGATTAACATTCTCCAGAATTATTTATTAAAACTTTGGGTCATTTAGCTCTACTAATTCTTTAGAGTTGAGATGTGACCCTACAAAAGGTCAATCTAATCAATGCAGACAGTTCCAAATTATGCAGGAACACGCCTCTCAAGTTTTATATTAAAAAAAATGTCTTATTTCATTTCAGAAGGAACAGTACAAGCGCTACTAATTTTTTTCCAGAATGGCCATTTTCATGCAGAATATAAGTGTATATCAAGACATATCAGTGGTGAAGAAAGGTCCTCTTTATGACGATACGTATAGTTTGAGTGGAAACCAGGCCATAATACCAACAGTGGGCAAACTACCGGATTTCCACATTTAAAGAGAATCACAATATAAAATTAAACTAGCGTGTTACACGATTAGATTTGTACTTTGATAATTACTCAGAATGGATGTACTGTATAATCCTTAATTTATAATATTTTATTCTTCTAAAATGTTACATTTTAATATTACTAAGAATTTTTTCTTAAGGCTGGTACAGCCATTCTGACATCTTTTGAAATACACACCAGCCTTATCAGGTGTAGGAGGCCATCTAATGCAGGATGAGGTTTGTTTTGGTAAAACTGCTCACAGATCTGCTTCAAATGGAAGTCTCACCTCTCACTCTCATCTGCAGCCTTCTCAGCCTCCTCCAGTTTCTGAAGGGCTGTGGCCAAACGCTCCTGAGCACGATCCAACTCCTCCTCTACCAGCTGGATACGCCTATTCAATGAGGCTACATCTCCTTCAGCCTAGGTGAAGAGAGGAAAAATAATGTAGTCAGGGTAAAATAAATGCTGCCCATTTCCTGCAACGTATTGAAAACAACTCAAATATCAGATATGGGGGAACCGCTACAATAGGAGCATAGTACTCCTGCAAGAACTAACAATTAAAGTGATGCACTGGCTTATTGCACATTAAGCCAGTGCATCACTTTAATTGTTAGTTCTTGCACATTAAGCTTACTGACGTTCATTACAGTCACCGACCTTCTCTGAACAGCATTTTGGATGAAGGTGTTGGCATCCATCTCTTCTCCTGTCCAGTGTCACGAACAAAGAACATGATGCTTGCTTTAATAAACTAAAATCTACAATAAGTCACTTTTGGACATCGAGGGATTTATCAAAAATATACCGTATTTCCTGACTGAGCACCACTGAATAATATTATGAGATATACTCATTTTACAATAATTATTCAGTGGTTCTCAGTCAGCAGAACTGTCAATGTCTCAGTATTACTAGGAGGGACTATATGAAGTCTTTCTACACCCTTACTTGGATAATATGAGATTTTTGAGACCTTAGGCTGCCTTCACATTTGCGTATGTGAACGCAGCTTATGCTGCGTTCCCATACGCATTCAAACGCATGCGCACTGCGTTCCTATGTTTAACATAGGAACGCATAGTACCTGCGTTTGGCAGCGTTTGCTGCGTTCGGGTGCGGATGCGGACGATATCTGCTCCTTCCGGTGTCCTGCATCGGCATCCGGGACGCAGCATGTCGCGTCCCTGGTGCGGGCGAGAGTGTGTGATTTGTGCGCAGGCATCCGCATGCGCACAGATCACTAATGGCGGGCAATGAGAGCGCACGGCGATCTGAAAGCATCTGCAGACCGCCGTGCACTCCATTATAAACATAGGGGCCGCGGTCTGAATGCAGATGCATCTGCAAAACGCTGCAGATGCATCTGCAAGTCTGAAGGCAGCCTTATTTCTACTAAGCTTGCCAAGCTAGAATAATATTAGAACGACCAATAAAAAGGGGTTGTCCACTACTAGGACACCCCTTGTGATTCCACATGTCTCCCCCATATAAAGTAAGACCCTGTACTCTCCTCCTGTCCTGGCGCAGTTCCAGCGTTGTTTGCAATCGTGGTTCATGTGACATTGTGATGCCCCGAGGCCAATCACTTCTGACTATTCTCACCAACCTTCGGGCCCAATGAGCAATCACGATGTGAGCGACAGCCGCAGCATCACTTCCTGTAGATTGACTCATTTTGTGTGAGGGCAAAGAGAATAGTCAGCAGTGATTGGCCTCAGGGCGTCACAATATCACATGAACCACGACTGCAGAACACTTGAATTGTGCCAGGACGGGAGGAGAGTACAGAGTCTTACTTTATATGGGGGAGACATGTGGAATTAGAAGGGGTGTCCTAGTAGTGTGGACAAAGTCTTAAAATTCGTATAATAACTTTACAAAATGGGGGCGGGGGTGGAATGATATACTTTGTGTCTGGACACATTGATTTAAACTTCATGCTTAAAAGCAAGTGACCACAATCAGGATTAGCAGCGATTTGGACACTGTTTGCTGCGTCCAGAATGCTGCGTTATACAGAACAAAGTGTGGATTGATTTATAGAAATTCCACTGTGCTTTATTAAGCAGTCTACAGACATAGCTTCCCGAGTCGCAGCATGTCATTTTATTCTTGTGGAGACTAGCAGGAGAACACAGTGAAAATATGCTGTGCCCAGAACCCTGACCACGGGCACGTACGATGCGTACTGCACAGGACACCAGTGTATCTGGAAAAGAAAATGCGCTGTGCTTAGTGATCATAGTCATTTGGCCTACAATCATTGAAGCCTGGCAAATTGCAGGAAAAAAAAAAAAAAAAAAGGGGTTAACTAGGTGGCACGCTTCAGCATCATCAGTGTTCATCCAGTTTATGATTCACACGATCTACAAGGGTGTGTGCTAAAATGGAGATGTAGGATGTGGTCACACACCTCCAAAACTAGATATAAATACCGAGTAACTTCCCCTTTCAAAAAAAAAAAAAAAAAACACAACATATCCGTTGTTATAAACTTTTCATACAGGAGATAAGGCCCCTAGATAGCAGAATGAATCTCTGGGGAATATCACCTTTACATAAAGCAATAATCCCTAACAAACTGCCGAGCAGATGGGTTATGGCTCTCCATACCTTACCAAGGGTTGGAGAAGTGTTTGCTGAGCACAGGAGTACCCGCCCTACAAAGCTATGTGTAGTCAATTAACCCCTACTAGACAAAACCTCCTTCCCAGACATTACACGTAGATTCGTCATTGTGTTAGGCAACGACTTCCTGATGGGAGGAAAAGAATTACAAGTATGTGAGGGCATACAGAAGCAGCCTCCCGAAATCTCACTCCCTGATATAGAAGAGTCCACAGAAGTAGCACAGGGTAACAACCTTTGACCAATCTGGCTTAGACCCAGTATAATAGGTTTGATACTGGCTCCATAGTTTTGGCAGTATGGATCACCTGAGTGAATGTGTAGGATAAATATACTATGGTTATAGCACGCCTTCAGTGTATCATTTATGCAGACCATCCAGCTAAATACCAGTAAGGGTATTGTAAACACGTTGAATATTTGTGGAAGATTTTTTTTGCACCAAAAATCAAGACTTTGCTGGTACTGTAAAGTGCAGCATTTTTTTATTTTTACCCTTGACAAGCGCTTGGCTAACATACAGCATGTGAACAAGGTCCTAAAGAGCCCATTATAATTTGGCCCTACAAAAAAGGCAGTACTACCGATAGCAGAATTTCCAGCCTCAGGCCATATTACCGCCATTATAAAATTAGCTGTTATTTGTCTACTTGCCAGGCAGACCTAACTGGATTACAATTAATTGCAGGGCGCTGTCAAATCAAGCGCCAGTACATTGCTCTTTACATGTAAGGCCATCCTGAACTCGTCTGCTCTACCGGTTTCACAATAATGTTGTGTGAGAGGTGACTCTGGAGCAGCCAAACCTGAACTGAATGAGCGAATGATAGATTTATAACTGTACTGGTAGCAAGTTACACTATACTACACCCTCAGCTATAGCAAGGCCTTATTCACACACTGCAGACAACATCTTAAATTACCATTTTGAAGAGGACCAGGCACCAGTGACCAGGTTTTATTTATTTTTTTGTTAAATCTGCCATACTTTTGGTAGTCTCTCTATGTAGCGCTAATTTTGATGCCCTTTACAAGGGGGTATGGGTCACAGGCTGATTATACCACACAATTTAAGGGCACGCCCACATATTCTAGAGTGCAATGCCCCTTTTACAAAAGTCCAAGGGGGAGGTGGGTTTGGTTACCTGCTCAATGTTTTCACTTGCGGAGACTCGCGCGGCAGAGTCTGTGCCCATGATGAGGATTCTGGGTGCAGCATATTTTTTTCTCTGTTCTCCCGCTGTGAACACTCATGTCTCCTCAAGAATAAGCTGACCTGCTGCCACTCGAGAAGCCGCGCTGTATGTCAGTTTATGCTGCACACAAAAGCACAGTGGGCATGGGATTTCTATACATCCCATCCACTGAGCCTGTACAGCACAGCATGTTGGACACAGAAGTATGCTGCATCCAAAACACTGCTGATCCTGGCCCCCCTCACCCATATAATAAAAGAGCAAAAACTGGACATTTTTAGACCTGGTCACAGATCCTCTTTTAAAGTCAAAACCACGAGTGAATGCAACAAAAGTGACAAACGCATAGGGATATGCGGAAAGGTCTCAATTATACATGGATATCAGCATATTCCGCATCGAAATCAACTTTATAAATGCACCCAAAAAGCCCTATTGTTCTAATGGGAATATGACGCGATAATGACTAGTATAAAATTTGGGTTCCAATACCTCTAAACTGAATACTTTGAACAAGTAAAATCAAATGCAAGTCACTGGGGGACTAACTCCGATCCGAACACTGAAACAGTTCAAAGTATTCAGTTAAAGCTATCCAAACCTGAACACCTTACTTCTCGTTTATCACTAGTGATAATGAGTCGGGCCAGCAGTGAATGGGGTCACTCTGATACCGGGACGGTGGCTTTGGTGGATATCATGGCTGGTCGGGTCCCAGTTCCGTGCCCTGGGCACTCAATGGTTGATGGGGGTTATGATGAGGATGAGGGGGATAGGGAAACGTGACACCATCTGTGGTACCTAGTAATGTAGTTACCAGCGCTGCAGCCGGCCGCTGAGGTGATTGTGAAGCAGCTTTGGTATTACAGTTCCTCACAGGCGGAGGTTTACCCCAGGGCAGCGGGGGAAGATGAGGGGAGTCATATGAGCCTCCCAGGCAACAAATAATTGATGCAGAGACCAGATCAGCTCAAACAGTGCTTTACTGGTACCAGGTGGATCAATAGGTACACGGTACAGTCTGATTCACTGGAGGTTGTAGCTGCGGATTTTGGAGGCTTTTCCAGAGTGTCAGATGTCTCTAATAGCTTTCTTGGTCTGTGTTTTGCTTTAGCTCTCCTGTCAACCACAGTAAAGAGCCTGATCGCCGGTCCCCAGGTCTGTTACTAAGAGGTACTTCTGACCCTTTTCCGGTTCGGACGGGAGTGATGAGAAGACAATCCTCCTGCCACCGGTATTTAGTCCTTTCCCTTATTAGTGTCTTGATCCCACTTTGGCACAGAGGTGGGATTTAGCCTTGTGGTGCTGTGAATCCTACTTTAGGTCCACAGTCTGCTGTTTGAGATAAACCGTTAACTAACCGCCTAGGTTCCGTTTTACCGGTGTCGACCTGGACTCGACAGCTGGCTCCGACCAGACCTGGAGTGTCCCCCATCGTTGCCTGGGTTACCTCTCAGTTTAGAGATGCCCTCCTGTCACGACCGCAGGGTCCCCCTGTGTCAGTCTCTGCTGCTCTTCTGTCACCGTCTGACTGACTGCTGTCAATAACTGTCACTCTAGGTCTTCCCGCTCTTCTAGGCTCCACCCCCTGGGACCTACTGAATACCAGTCCCCTGTGCCAAGGTGTCCTATGAGCGTCTTTTGGGTACAAACTCTGTATTTTCCTCCTCCTCCACAACTACGGAGACACTCCACCTTCTGTTTGGGGTGCAGTACCTCCCTGTGGCGTCCCGCCAGAGGGGCACCACAATAAGATATAACACCCCGACTCATTTTATGCATAAATTGTCAATAACACATTAGTGTCAATGGGATAATACACTTGTGGATCTTGATTTTGCCACAAATCAAATGCTCTCTGACTTTTGACACAAATTCTCCAGCTAAGTGTCAGATTTTCATGCGATCAAACCCAAAATCTTTACATTTTAGCTCCCATACCTCCCATACTTAGGATGCAGTCTTGGTTTTCACTAGGTCAAGATAAAAATAAATAAAAACGGGGACCACATTTTCAGGCGGCAACTAAGGGTCTAGAGAAAGACTTCTTGGAAAGGGGAAAAGACAAAGAAATAGGACCCCCCCAAAGAAAAGGAAACCTTCAGGACCTGGATCAAAGCTGAGAAAAATAAATCTAAGTGTTAAGAGTTAACAAGTCCCTACACAGCAGAGGAAAGTGGTAAGTATTTGCATACCAACAGTATATAAGGCATCGTGTAAAGTGTTACCATCTGCTTACAGGGCAGTAGGACCTCAGAATAAACAATTTGTAATAAGGGGCCCCTATAAGCAAGTGTAGATCAATAGGTAGTAACCACTGGCTTCCTGCAGTGAGGCAGCACACAGGAATGTGCCTGGGACCGATTACAATGTAGTCCTTCCTGTTGTGTCACTGTGTGGTGACAAGGCCGGAGTATGGCCTTATAAGGAGAGGAAAGTGCAAGGAACACGCCCCAGGACCCACAACCATGGGGCCACAGTTATAGGCGATATGCCAGTCTGAATGGGGCCACAGAGATCACCCAATAGGAGAAATGTGTAATACAAGTCCCCATCAATTGGCAAGAGATGAAAGACTGAAAACAGGAGAGAAATAAGTGCCAGTGGAATACATGGACCGACTTATTACACTAGATGCCAAGTCTTGTGGGCACCAGAAGCCAAAGACAGAAGGTGCCCAGATGGGATTGTTAGTAGCCCTCCCCTGAAGTCACAGGAAATGGTAAAAGTTGTAAGAATCCATTGTATAGAAGTCCCTTCCATTGAGAAGCTGAAGCCCAGTGCCAGGAGCGGGCACCCCATATGCAGTACACCTGGGCCCCTACATACAGGTAGGCCCTGCAGAGCCGGAGCCCAGTGGCAGGAGTGGGCATACTCCCCTCATATAGGGCACTCCATATGCAGTACAGTCCTGACCCCATACAGGGCCCTACACACAGGCAGACCCTGCAGACTCAAGAGCCCAGTGGCAGGGGCAAGCACACTCCCTGATATTGGGCACCCCATATGCAGTACACCCCTGACCTTGTGTGGGGCCCCACATACAGGTAGACCCTGCAAAGCCAGAGCAAGAACTCCCCGATACTGGGCTCCCCATACTCTGTACACCCCTGACCCCATATACAGGCAGACCCGCCAGAGCAAGGACTCCCCGATATTGGGCCCCCCACCATACACCCCTGACCTCGTGCGGGGCCCCACATACAGGTAGACCCTGCAAAGCCAGAGCAAGGACTCCCCGATATTGGGCTCCCCATATCAGTACACCCCTGACCCTGTGCGGGGCCCCACATACAGGTAGACCCTGCAGAGCCGGAGCCCAGTGCCAGGGGCAGGCACACTCCCCAATATTGGGCACCCCATATGCAGTATATCCCTGACCCTGTGCGGGGCCCCACATACAGGTAGACCCTGCAGAGCCAGAGCAAGAACTCCCCAATACTGGGCTCCCCATACTCTGTACACCACTGACCCCATATACAGGCAGACCCACCAGAGCAAGGACTCCCCGATATTGGGCCCCCCCATACACCCCTGACCTCGTGCGGGGCCCCACATACAGGTAGACCCTGCAGAGCCAGAGCAAGAACTCCCCAATACTGGGCTCCCCATACTCTGTACACCACTGACCCCATATACAGGCAGACCCGCCAGAGCAAGGACACCCCGATATTGGGCCCCCCATACTCCATACACCCCTGAGCCCGTGCGGGGCCCCACATACAGGTAGACCCTGGAGCACCACACCCAGGTACATGTGGCACATGAGGAGTTAATCATCCTCCAGATGAGCCCGGCATGCCTGACATTCCCCGGCCCAGCCCCCTCCTCACTGCCTGGATACCAGCTCCTCTGGAGGGAACAGCGCAGACTGCAAGCTCTTGGGACAAGCAGCCATTACATTAACCCCTTAGAGGCAGTGTTACAGCTGTCTCGTAGTGATGAGGGTAGACCCCTCCAGGCAGGCTGCCCCACATCACACACTGCCCTCCCCGGGGGCCCGTGCTCCTTACCCCCTCCCGGAGCTTCCTCTCCACGTCCAGCTCCCGCTGCAGCCGCTCCGCCCGCTCCTCCGCCGAGTCCGCCTGGTCCTGCAGGCTCTTGATCTTCCTCCTCACGGCCTCCAGGGAGGTCATACCGGCCATTCGTTGTGGGCTCACACGAAGAACTTCCGGCCGCTCTTAGCCCGAATCTCAAGCTGAAGGAGAGGGATTGGCCCCCGGTAACGCTCCGGCTGCTCAGACCTACACAGGAAGTCTCCTCCTTACATAGGCTCCTGCCCCTTCAATTAACCCTGTCATTACAGGAGGCTGCTCCGAGCACTGGGGGAGGGAGGGCGCAGCTCTCGGTGGGTGCGGTACCGGCTACATGTATCCTCCACTGTATGAGGAGTGGGGGTGATACTGGAATAAGCCCCTCACCACAGACCAATGCCCCCCAGAGAGCCTGCCTGCAAGCACGGGCGCCACTGCCACCTGGTGGGAGTCTGCCGCCATAGCAGGGTGCTCCACAGGTGACCACAGCATCCTGGAGAATGGAGGCTTAGCTATGGCACACAGGAATGAGTGGATACTGGAGCCTCAGACAGGAGACTGGCACACAGGATATGAGAGGGCTGGGGCCAAATATGGCACACAGGACTATGAGAGGGCTACTGGTGGCCCCAAAATGGCACACAGGACTATGATGGATACAGGGGGCTCAGATATGGCACACAGGACTATGAGTGGATACTGGTGTCAGGACATGCAACAGACTATTAGTGGTACAGGGCTTAGACATGGACCGATATGGGGGGTATGGAGGCTCAGTAGCACCGATATGAGAGGTATGGGCCCCAAATATGGCACACAGGACTATGAGAGGGTACTGGGGCCCCAAATATGGCACACAGGACTATGAGGGGTACTGGGGCCCCAAATATGGCACACAGGACTATGAGAGGGTACTGGGGCCCCAAATATGGCACACAGGACTATGAGTGGATACTGAAGCCTCAGATAGACATGGCACACAGGACTATGAGTGGATACTGGAGCTCAGACAGACAGACATGGCACACAGGACTATGAGAGGGTATTGGGGGCTCAAATATGGCACACAGGACTATGAGAGGGTACTGGGGCCCCAAATATGGCACACAGGACTATGAGTGGATACTGGGGTCTCAAATATGGCACACCGGACTATGAGTGGATACTGGGTGCTCAGACAGACATGGCACACAGGACTATTAGTGGATACTGGGGCTCAAATATGGCACACGGGATACTTTATACACGGGATATTTGTGGATACTGGGGTGTAAACATGGTACATGGGAATATTAGTGGTGTTAGAGACTCAAATATGGCACACGGGACTATTAGAGGATACTGGAGGCTCACATATAGTGTAACTATTAGTCACTATTGGGTGTTCATATGTAGCTCACATCACTATTAGTGGGTATTGGGGGCTCAGATATGGCACACGTTAGTATTAGTGGATATTGGTGGCTTAAATATGGCACACGATTATTAGTGGATATTGGGCTCCCATATAGCACACATGACAGTGGATATTGGAGGCTCAAATATAGCACAGAAAAACTATTAGTGGATATTGAGGGCACACATGACTACTAGTGGATATTGGGGGCTCACATATAGCACATGACCATTAGTCTTGGGGCTCACACATAAGCACATATGGCTATTATTGAAAATTGGGGGCTCAGATATGGCGCATGTGATTATTAGGGGCTCAAATATGGCACACAACTATTATGGGCTCACATATAGCATACATGATTATTAGTGGATATTGGGGGTTCACATATAGCACACATGACTATTAGTGGATGTTGAGGGCTGACATATAGGACACATTACTATTAGTGGATATTGGGGACTCCCATATAGCAAATATGATATCAGTGGATATTGGGCTTTCATATAGTAAATAAGTCTATTAGAGAATATTGGAGGCTCACATATAGCACATGACTATTAATGGATACTGAGGGCTCATATATAGCACATGATATTAGTGGATATTGTGGGTTCAGATATAGCACACATGACAATTAGTGGATATTGGGGGCTCATATATAGCACACATGACAATTAGTAGATATTGGTGGCTCCCATATAGCACACATGACTATTAGTGGATATTGGGGATTCCCATATAGCACCCATTACTATTACTATAGGTAAGGATAGGTGAGTAAGTATTCCTGTTTCACTAAAACATTACCTAGAAGACATCACTATGCTTCCAGGGTTATATGAGTAGAAAGTTGCATACAGTATTATCTCCTGCTTCGACTACTTTAACATCCTGCTCACTGGCCTCCCCGCTAGCTCCCTTGCACCTCTCCAATCTATCCTAAACTCTGCTGCCCAACTAATCCACCTGTCTTCCCGCTACTCCCCAATCTCTCCCCTCTGCCAAGCCCTTCACTGGCTCCCCATTTCTCAGAGGCCCCGGTTCAAAACCCTAACCATGACATAGAAAGCCATCCACAACCTGTCCCGGCCATACATGTCTGACATGACCTCCTGATACCTACCCTCACGCAACCTGCGATCCTCCAAGATCTCCTTTTCTACTCCCCTCTTAGTTCTTCTCACAACCGCATACAAGACTTTTCCAGTGCATCCGCTATACTCTGGAACTCTCTTGCCCATCATATCAGACACTGCCTACCCTGGAAACCTTCAAAAGAAACCTGAAGACTCACCTCTTCCGATAAGCCTACAGCCATCAATGAGACTCGGTCCACCGCACGATCAGCTCTACCCTCTCCTACTGCATCCTCACCCATTCCTCATACACTGTGAGCCCTCGCGGACAGGGTCCTCTCCCCTTCTGTACCTGTGTACAGCCGTAATAGCTAAATTTTCCACATTGAGCAATAATCACTATAAAAAAATTGCAGCACGCAGTACTTTGGTCCGATTTATGGAAGCCCAGACTATTGCATGAAAATAGCAGGCAACTCCTGCCCAAGTCTGCAAGAGCTGCAAACCGTGCCAGTCATGTCTGCAAGGTTTAGCCCGTTTCTCGAGCCTGGCCTAAAGGCCTCGGTTCCACTTGTGCTTTCAATGGACGAGTGCAATCTGATAAAACATTGAATTGCACTCACACCCTTGTGAAACAATAAGGCCGTTTCCATCTGCTATTTTTTCGTCAGCCAAAATCGTGCTGAGGAAAAAATCTCAGCATGCTGCATTTGGCAGCTAGACTTGATCACATGCACCCATGCAAGTCTATGAGTGCAAGTGAAACATCTCACTGTAGTTGGATGTCACCCGAGTGCAGTGTGATATACGTCAAGCCTGGCAATGGATGAGATGGGGAGATTAATCGCTCCTCCGCAGCTGTGAACTGATCATAGGATTGGATCACAGTATAATGACGCTTGGTCATGCTCACAGCAGAGCAGGAGCGAGTGTCATTAGCATATCGCATCCGATGCTCTCACATGATTTCATACGGAAGTGGAAACCCGGCCAAAGCATAAGTCTCCAATCGGTGTCTAATCAGCTGTGAAGCTACAAATTCCCGCCCAATGGTACTTGTAGTTTCACAACTGTATATTTTATACAAGGGACCGTTAATGACACTTACCGTATATATAAAGAAAATGGCTACAGTATTTGTAGTTCAAAATGTTTGCAAGTTTGTTTTTTTTCTAAAGTCATTACTGAATCCAATAGATTCTAATCCTGTTTTTTAGGGCAATAATAATGGACTGCACCATAGTGTGAATGTACCCTAATATCCTGTATACTGAATTGTGAATGTACCCTAATATCCTGTATCCTGTAGTGTGAATGTACCCTAATATCCTGTATACTGTGTTATGAATGTACCCTAATATCCTGTATCCTGTAGTGTGAATGTGTCCTAATATCCTGTATACTGTGGTGTGAATGTACCTAATATCCTGTATCCTGTAGTGTGAATTGTGTCCTAATATCCTGTATACGTATGTGAGATGTCCCTATATCCTGTATCCTGTAGGGAATTCCAATATCTGATACTGTATTGTGAATGTACCTAATATCCTGTATACTGTGGTGTGAATGTACCCTAATATCCTGTAGTGTGAATGTACCCTAATATCCTGTATACTGTGTTTGAATGTACCCTAATATCCTGTATCCTGTAGTGTGAATGTGTCCTAATATCCTGTATACTGTGGTGTGAATGTACCTAATATCCTGTATCCTGTAGTGTGAATGTGTCCTAATATCCTGTATCGTAGTGTGAATGTGTCCCTAATATCCTGTATCTGTATTGTGAATGTGTCCTAATATCCTGTATACTGTTTGTGAATGTACCCTAATATCCTGTATACTGTATTGTGAATGTACCCTAATATCCTGTATACTGTGTTGTGAATGTACCTAATATCCTGTATACTGTGTTGTGAATATACCTAATATCCTGTATCCTGTAGTGTGAATGTGTCCTAATATCCTGTATACTGTGGTGTGAATGTACCCTAATATCCTGTATCCTGTAGTGTGAATGTGTCCTAATATCCTGTATACTGTAGTATGAATGTACCTAATATCCTGTATACTGTAGTGTAAATGTGTCCTAATTCCTGTATACTGTAGTGTGAATGTCCTAATATCCTGTATACTGTATATGAATGTACCCTAATATCCTGTATACTGTATTGTAATGTGTCCTAATATCCTGTATACTTGTAAGTGTTAACTTATACTAGTGTAATTCATTCCTGTATCCTGTAGTGTGAATGTGTCCTAATATCCTGTATACTGTATTGTGAATGTACCCTAATATCCTGTATCTGTAGTGTGAATGTACCCTAATATCCTGTATACTGTATATGAATGTGTCCTAATATCCTGTATACTGTATTGTGAATGTACCTAATATCTGAGCATACTGTAGTGTGAATGTGTCCTAATATCATGTATACTGTAGTGTGAATGTACCCTAATATCACTGATTTTTATATCTGTAGTGTGAATGTGTCCTAATATCCTGTATACGGTAGTGTGAATGTGTCCTAATATCCTGTATCCTGTAGTGTGAATGTGTCCTAATATCCTGTATACTGTATTGTGAATGTACCCTAATATCCTGTATACTGTAGTGTGAATGTACCCTAATATCCTGTATACTGTAGTGTGAATGTGTCCTAATATCCTGTATACTGTAGTGTGAATGTACCCTAATCGTTACTGTATGTGAATCCTAATATCGTATATGTATGTGAATGTCCTAATATCCTGTATACTGTATGTGAATGTCCCTAATATCCTGTATACTGTAGTGTGAATGTTACCTAATATCCTGTATACTGTAGTGTGAATGTATCCTAATATCTTGTATACTGTATGTGAATGTACCCTAATATCTTGTATACTGTAGTGTGAATGTACCCTAATATCCTGTATACTGTAGTGTGAATGTACCCTAATATCCTGTATACTGTGGAGTGAATGTACCCTAATATCCTGTATCCTGTAGTGTGAATGTACCCTAATATCCTGTATCCTGTAGTGTGAATGTACCCTAATATCCTGTATACTGTAGTGTGAATGTACCCTAATATCGAGTATACTGTAGTGTCATCCAGCACTGACGCTGCCTGTCCACATGGCATCATTAATGCCCGTCTCTTCTGCATATTAACGTCTGTGTAGTTATTGGACAGCCTTAGTAGACGGAGGGACAGAAAGCTGGGCATATAGTAAAGGTATATTTACAATCAGTATATTCATTGTTACCTTATTATTTTTATGACGTTTTCAACTAAAATTTGCAATGAAAACAGCTTGTGTGAATATTGAAAGCAGCATGGAGGGACAACATACAAGTATTAGGGGTTATATATTGTACTAACGAAAAAAAATATTCTGCCCATAACAATCAATGTCTATTAGTATAATCTATACAATGAAGGCAAATAGCTAATTAGGCTGGGGTCACACACACAGATATCTGGGCAGATATTGTTCACAGATCTCTGGTTGCAGTGAAATCATGGACAAATTGATCCATTTTGTGGCCATATACAAATAGACCAATTTGTCCATGATTTCACTTCAGCCAGAGATCTGTGAACAATATCTGCACAGATATCTGTGTGTGTGACCCCAGCCTTAGGATGATATGGATTGCTATATTCTCACGGTGAGTATATTTGGTCAGTATTTCCCATCAGTATTAGCTAAAACCAGGAGTGGAACAATCAGGGGAAAAGTATAATATAAACACGTCACCACTTCTGTATTTTTCACTCATTCCTGGTTTTGGCTACAAATACCGAAATAAAAACTCACAGAATACTCAATGTGTGCACATGGAACTTTCATATGAATGTCCGATTGGGTTACGGCATTAAGGCCACGTTACACACACAGATATCTGTTCAGATATTGGTCACAGATCTCTGGTTGCAGTGAAATCATGGACACATTGTTATATTTGTACACAGCCACAAAATGGAACAATGTGTCCATGATTTCACTGAAACCAGAGATCTGTGACCAATATCTGAACAGATATCTGTGTGTGTAATGTGGCCTTTAGGGCCGCTTTACACACACCAACTTCTGTGACCAACTTCTGAACAGATCTCTGGTTGCAGTTAAATCATGGACACATTGTTCCATTTTGTGGCTGTGGCACGTCCCAACATCATTCCGATATTGTATCCAACGCCGCGGGAGCGCGCTTTTTCTGGCAGAATTCCAAGATCGCATAGGAGATGTTACACAGCGCGATATCGGCATCCAACGCCACTGCGATGTGTACGCCCCCTTGTACAGCTGACCCAGGAACGACCGTTTAACATGGGAGAGAATAGGGGAAGTTGTACTCCACATCATTGTTGGGCTGTCACACAGCACGATCCGGCCACAACGTCCATCCAATATCGGGCCATTGGAGAGCCTGCTCATTTGATCCCCGATATCGTTTTGGCATCGTTCGTGCATCGTATTGGACATTTTCACCATACAACGCACAACCGATATCGGGCCAACGCACGAACCACGTGACTTTTTATCGGAGTTGGACGCCGATATCGGGACGTGTAAAGTGGCCATTAGGTTTGTCTACTTAAGTGACAATTTGCATATGTGATTGGGTTACGGTAATTTACTGGACAGGAGCCTCACAGATCTATTTACACATCTCTGAAAATTACGGATATGATTATATCACTCCGCTAAGTAAATAGAGCTCGAGTAGGGTCCAGTCCATACAATGATGCAAAATACACTCGGCACTCAAAATGATCATGAATGAATGATTTCAGTAGCAATAAAAAATTGAAATTTCAGTTTTGAACAACTGACTTAAGCCCCTTTCACACTGGTGTTTTTGAAAAATGTGGCAGATGCGGCAGAATTACCGCATCTGCCGCCTAACGGCCACACTTGCTGCGAGCCCCATACTTTGTCTATGGGGCTTGCGGCAAGTGCAGTTTTGCAGGTTGTGGCAGATACGGCAGTTGCGGCTGCAAAAAAAAACGCTGCTGACCGTGTTTTTTTTGCGGCCGCAAGTGCCGCATCTGCCGCAACTAGCAAAACCCCACTTGTCACACCCAACCGCAAGCCCCATAGACAATGCATGGGCTTGCCAGATTGGCGTCGCAAGTAAGGCTGTTAGGCGGAAGATGCAGCAGATGCAGTAATTCTGCTGCATCTGCCGCATTTTTTCAAAAACGCCAGTGTGAAAGGGCCTTAGGCTGCTTTTACATAGGCGTTTTTTGAAAATGCAGCAGATCCGGCTGATTTACCGCATCTGCCACATCTTCCACCTAACGGCTGCACTTGCGGCACATTTGCGGTAAGCCCCATGCAAGTGCAGTTTTGCCAGCTGCGGCAGATGCAGCACTTGCGGCCGCGAAAAAAAACGCGGTCAGCAGCGTTTTTTTTCACGGCCGCATCTACTGCAACTGGCAAAACCGCACTTGCCGCAAGCCCCATAGACAATGCATGGGGCTTGTTGCAAGTGCTGCCGTTAGGCGGCAGTTGCGGTAAGTCTGCCGCAATTTCAAAAAAACGCCAGTGTGAAAGGGGCCTAAGACAATGGTCATGATGCATAATCTACACAATGGACCTGAATAATGGTCATGATGCATCATCCACACAATGGACCTGAATAATGGTCATGATGCATCATCCACACAATGGACCTGATTATTGGTCATGATGCATCATCCACACAATGGACCTAAATAATGGTCATGATGCATATCCACACAATGGTCCTGATTATTGGTCATGATGCATCATCCACACAATGGACCTGAAATAATGGTCATTGATGCATTATCCACACAATGGACCTGATTATTGGTCATGATGCATCATCCACACAATGGACCTGAATAATGGTCATGATGCATTATCCACACAATGGTCCTGATTATATGGTCATGATGCATCATCCACACAATGGATCCTGATAATAATGGTCATGATGCATCATCCACACAATGGTCATGATGTGTCTCCCACATAACGGACCTTGGACAACTGTCCTGATGCATCTCCCACACAACGATTGTCACTTTACCACTGCCTGCCTTCTATTAATCCTTTGATCGTCCGGCAATCAGCTCTTATTCTGATGAAGGTCCATTGTTCAGGTCCTAAACATCAGTTTAGTGATTACTATCAAAACCTTTCATTCACCATAATTTGGAGTGCCGAGAGTGTTTCAGATCTGAGATATCAGAGCATATAGTATTCTTCTACACACCCGTACACACAGAAAAGACAGACAGATTGGATTCATAAATGATAAATATTTGGATACATCAGTGAAAAAAATATAGATTCCCAGATAAACAGTATTATTGGATTATAATGATTGTGACAGTTTGGTCATCAAAATTTTACTAATCTACAACTAGTGAATTTCTGATATATTGCTGTGAATTAAACATTTTTAATCTATAAAATATATGAATCTATGAATAATTAAAATAAAGAAACCAGTCTATGTTATGCTAGTGTTTCTCATATGTTCCTGTAAGACTTTAGACTTCTATTTCCTCTCTGTGCAGGATATACTCAGGCTTACTCATATCTTTCTTTTATCTATGAACTTTGGAATCATTCGCTTGCTGGAAAACTTGGAAAGTCAAATAATATCTTAAGGACACTTCACTTTTGGAATGGCTTTGTTTTACAAATGCTGCAGTTAGGGTCTGTTCACAAAATGTGCTTTTCTAGGGTCTGTTTTAAGAGCCTTTCCCGCCTCCTTTTCCTCTAGGTTTCTGTTTTTGTAGTAGTCAAAGTTGTGCTAAATGATTCAATATTGTGGCAAAGAGCAAACTAAAACCTAATAGGAAAAAACAAAGGGCAAACCAAATTTAGGCCAGAGAGCCATAGAGTATGCTGGTATGTCAGCTGTGGGCATTATTTTACAGTTCCAGCAGAGGGCGCTAGTTACTGTCAGTCTTTGTGTCCTGTAGTATGAGCTCACATTACACTTTATATATTTAGAATTGTGTCCCTGACATTTTAACATGCTAATGCTTCATTCAAACGTCAATGATTTTTCTGGTGTCAAAAAAAATGGTTTTCATAATCATTTTTGATTAGATTTTTACCAGTGTTTGGTCAGTGTCAGTTTTTACATATAATAATAAATTTACATATTATGATTTTTTCACATTGAAAAAAATAGGGAAAAATACGTAAATTGCAAAGCCTCTTTTACTTTTTGCAATGTTAAAAATGGACAGAGCACAGATTGCACATAGAGGACAATATGTGCTATCAGTGAGCTCTTCATGGTTATTGAATTTTTGTTACTCTGTATTGTCTCATATTGTCTGTACATGTTCCCTCCGAATTGTAAAGTGCTGTGTAATATGTTGGCGCTATATAAATAAAATTATTATTTTCCCAGAACCATAGTTTAATCCGTGTCGTGTATCAAAATGGCCTCAGTCCATAAAAAAACACGGTCATGTGAAAAGCCACAGAGAATGTAATGGGTATGTATTATATCCATGAAAACCGTGGACAGAACGTGTATGTGATCCACTGACTTTTGATTGAGGCCTTAAAGGGAACCTGTCACCAGGTTTTTGCCATCCCATCTGCAGGCAGCACAATATAGAGACACAGACCCTGATTCCAGTGATGTGTCACTTACTGAGCTGATTGCTGTCACTTTGATAGATTAGTGTTTTCTCTGCTGCAGATTTAGCAATTTGTGAATTTGCCAGACTACCAGACTAATGATAAATCTCCATCTGATTAACAGTGATTTTATCAAAACTACACTGAGCAGCCCAGTAAGTGACACATCACTGGAATCAGGATCCTGGCTCCTATATTTCATGCTACTCTCAGATCAGGTTGCAAAAACAGGGTGACAGGTTTCCTTTAAGCACTTACATTTGAATTTGGGAACATACAGACAGATGTATGCAGTGAAGTCTTTACAATTGCATACGTCTGCAACTGATTGCAATAACAAAAATTGTAAACTGCAGGGTTTACATTTTCTAATAAACAGTTGTTTTAAGAAGGGTAGTAAAATACTAGGGTAGTGCCATAATTTGGGTTAGCAGCGTTTTGGACAAAGCGTGTTTTTGCTGCTTCCAAAACTCTGCTTTGTACAGTACAAGCGCTGTGGATGAGATATATTGAAATCATATGCCCGCTATGCCTCTTTTAGATGCAGTGTAGACTGACATGCGGTGCGGTTTCCCGAGTCACAGCAGGTCAATATATGCTTGCTGAGACATGAGTGTTCTCGGCGGGAGAACATAGCAAAATACGCTGCACCCAGAATACTGATCGTTGGCACGGACATTGCAGTGTGCAGAGAACACTACAGTCTCCACAAGAGAAAACACGCTGCATCCAGAACACACCGTGTAATGAACGTGGGCACTCACCCTGATGGTACCGTCACACGCAGCAATATTGCTAGGCAATTTCACTGGCAATTTGCTGGTTGCAGTGAAATCATGGACATATTGTTCTATTTTGTTGCTGTGTACAAATGGAACAATGTGTCCATGATTTCACTGCAACCAGCAAATTGCCAATGATATTGCCTAGCAATATTACCGCGTGTGACGGTACCTTTAGGGAATGTGCACACAGGTTGCATCTGCTGTGGGATTTCTACAGCAGAAAATCCTCAGTGACATAAACTGTTACAAATTTTGTTTTGAAGACATTGTTACTTTTGAACACGTTATCCTGTGCATTACAAATGGTGAAATCCTATGTAAGATCAGTGCACATATTGACACTAGATGTCAAATCCACCGCACTGTCAATTTTTGCTGCAGATTTTCTTTACAGTGTGTGGGTGAGATTTGTAAGATATGATCCACAAGGCTGGCATTGTAACATGCAGTTTATTGTCTGTCTACAAAATCTGCTGCTTTTTGCATCCTGTGTACATATTTATTTGTTAAAGGGGTTATCCAGAACTTTGTGGTTTGCTCTGTGATGATCAGATCCAGTCGACGCCTGTGCCTACGGGTGATTCTCCTGCTTCTGGAGACATCACATTGACAGAGCAGCTTCTTTTCTGCTCTGCTTTGTTGACAGGCATCAGTGACAATGATATGCTGAGTGACAACCAGCCCCCCTGGGCCTAACTGCAGGGACCCGGCTGTTAATCAGCATAATCATCAGCATTGACGGCCCATCAACAGAGCAAACTGGAAGAGAAAGAACTGTTATGTTTATGTGAGGGCAAAGGAAGCAAGAAAAGTGATGCCTGACCTGGAAAAGATCATAATAGGGTAGATCTATCAGGGAGTCAGCAACTATCTGCATGTAAGTTTTTTGCTCTATAATGAAAAAACATCAAAGTCCTGGATAGCCCCTTTAAAGGGAATCTGTCAGCAGAATTTCACCCCCAAACTATTAATATGTGTGTGCTACTCATTCAAAGATCTGATCAGGTAAAATATGTTTGTACCGTGTTAGTCAGTAGTTAGGAAAATATTAAAATCTGAGCAACCACTGGGGACTCTCAGATTTTAATATTTTTCAAAGCTCTGACTCAACTAACTTGACTGATGGCTTCGTTGCCAGAAGTCACACAGCATAGAGGCCATTTGTGAAGCTGGGCGGGGAATAGAGCTGGAGTGACAGAGGCCTCACATGTTTAGCCTTATTTGCTTATCAATTCAAATGCTGATTTCTCAGTAATGGAGGAACAAACTGGCCATGTAAAGATATTGCTGGAATCCTCTCTGAAAGAGTTACTTGTGCATATAAATAGTTTAGGAAGTGAAATCTTGCTGATCAGATTCCTTTTAAAAGGAAATTTTGGTAATAAGAAATTGAGTTTTCTATTGTAATTATTCATTAGATTAACGCTGGCATTAAATCGACGTTGGCCACAACACAGGTTGTGAGGCCAAAAATTTCTATATGCTGCTCGTACATCACAGCCCAATGCAAGTGAATAGGTGGCATAGCTACCAGCAAACTACTGTGACCATGACACAAAAGTTGGATCAAGTTGTAGTTTTTATATTTTCTTGATGTGGTACCTTGCAGGTTACAATGCAATCTTATTCACTTGCTTTATGCTTCAATATAGCAGCAGCCAAAGTCGCTATGTTGCCAGGGGCGTAACTACAATAGGTGCAGGGGTTGCGATCGCACCCGGGCCCTGCAGCCTAGGGGGGCTCCAAAAGTCCCTTTGGCCTATAGAAAAAGACCAATACTATTGAAGATTTGCAATAATTGGGGGCCCCGTTGCAGCTTTCGCATCGGGGCCCCTGGGCCTGAAGTTACGCCACTGTATGTAGCCCTCACCTAATATGTGTTTGGAGGTATAATGCTGTATTTCTATGTTCTTATGGAGATTTAGCATGTTCACTCACAGGGTGGTAAGGGGCTAATGGTCCATAATTATATATGCTTCTACGGAAAGGAAGATAATGTCAAGACACAATGCTGTATGGTGGATAACTGTCATCATGTTAAAGTTTCTGTTTAATTGTAAGAGAATAGACTGTAATATTGGGATTAGCCTAGATTACACTTGAGCACAGTAGAAGAGTCAGAAATCATGGATTTCCTCTACTATTCATTGTTATATGTACACACTCTAGTGAATAATAAGTATGAACTTACGTGAAAACAGATAAAAACCTCAAATAAAGTGCTGTAATGTATAAATAATAACTATATGTCTTCCAATATTGTGTCAGTGCCAGCTTTCAATACCTGCCTTTCAGGTAAGATCCTGGCAGAGGGTGAAGTGTGTCTATGGAATATTTAATTCACCTTATTACATTACTTACATCGCTTTAGGCTTTCCTGTAATTACCTAATTCATTAAGACAAGTCACTACAAGAGTTTTAACTTTGTTGAATAAACACCAATAACTATTCTTAGTCCAAACTTCCAAATGAATCTGCTCTCGCTGTCTGGATTGTGCATGGAGAGGGATTTCTAAATAGTCGACATACTTTTCCTTATAAGGAATATGTGTCTGGAATCCATATGAGTCTACAGCGCTCCACAATACAGAATGTTCCATTGTATCACAGACCTACACACCACTCACATTACACCTCACTCCATGCCAGTGGGGACTCTCTCCATACTTAGTATTCATGCCATTTTGGAAACATTGGGTGTTTTTTTTTAGATGTTTTCTTTCATTCATACTTCTTCTGATATACTGAGGATAACTAGTGAGGTTAATTCCTACATTAAAAATATCGATAGATACATAGATAGATAGGATAGATAGATAGATATATGAGATTAGATAGTAGCACATGCATACAGATAAATGGATAACTTAATAGGTAATTGCATACATATATATAACAGACAGATTTATGTGATGTACATGTTTATTAATGAACATATGTCGATGTAACATATATGGAACAGGGAATATATTATGAATATATATATATATATATATATAAATTATAAATGTAATTAATGATAGATATATACAATTATATAAATTACTGAATAATATAATACATATATGTGTGCATATATATATATATATTATATATATATATATAGTGTTGTGCATATATATATATATATATATATATATAATATATATATATATATATATATATATATGTTAGTTTTATTTTATGCTGATTGGAAGACAGGAAGTGCCTAGATAATGTACAGGGATTGTATAGTGTAAGACCCTCCCCTGCACAGTTATTTCACATTTGACAGGGAGCAGACAGCTGAGGGCCAGAGTCTTGAGTGTATACCATATAAAGCTTGGAGTTATATATAAACCAAGTGTATTCCTATCTCTGCACTCTGCAGGGACAGCAAGTATCATCTTCCCCCTTCCTTTACAGTAAGGACTAGATTTCTCCTTGGCAGTTGTATGACAGCATGGAAGAAAGAGGTCACTGCAAAATTTATATGGCTTTGGTCATCTAGAAAGATTCTCATCTCTGTGACCTCATTAGCTGACAATGGTTGGCACCACCCAGCTGTAAAGGTCCAGGTCCATAAGTCCATATATTTTTTACCAAGATATTCTACACCTTGACAACTGCCTGGGAGGTTGTACAGATAGACACAGCTGATTCCAAAGAAAGCTCTGTCTACCCCTCCTAGATGATCATTGCACAAAATGAGCAGTTTATGGCTTTTTTATGGGACACTGGACACTTACAGAACCAGGATGGTAATCTCATACTACAGAGTATCTGGGCAACACAAGGCCAGTACTGGACATTATGGAGCCTGAACTATTTGGGCATCCAATAAACAGCTACCAAATGAGATTATTTAACTAAACCAACATTAAGAAAAAATATTCTTATACATGTCAGAAATGTATCCTAATGACCACTCCTATGTAAGATGCAGTGGAGTCATTGTGCCATTGACAGTCTTTCCCATAATAGGATGTACTGTGCAGTAATTAATTGCCCTCCATTTTATCTCTATAAAGGACTGTTCTTCTCTTGTATTGTATCTATTATATGAACTGTATATTAAGTGTACATTAAGACATTCTGCTCCAAAGACGTAGGACAATCTAATACACAAATGCTAATACATATTTAGCTGCATACACACACATCCACACACCCACATCGACTTATGTAAGTTCTGATATATATTGTATATACATATATATATATAACATTTACATATATGCATGTATATACGTATAATGACATACTAGCTGAAGCACAGGCTTGCCAGTTTCTATACTTTATACTCCATTTAAATGAATATGACTGGGCTGCAATACCAGGCAAGGCCCATTTACTAGAGTGGAGCTGTTTCCTCTTCATTCTACACATTTAGGTTTCACTATTGACATTTTCTTTATATCCACATAGTATTGAACAAGATAAACTAACTGTACAGTGCTCTTTTGTGATGCATGCAGAATAATTAAGGGCAAGAACATCTGAATGAAACAAGTGCAGAGCTAGTGTCATAGCAGAAATAATCATGGGGTACCATCATTTGGGGGACTATGTTCTACCACAACTTACGTCAGTGGCCTTCTTCTCGGCAAGTTCCAACTTCTCTTGGGCATCCTTCAGGGCTTCAGAATATTTGTCCAACTCATCTTCTGTACCTTTGAGTTTCTTCTGCAGTGCTACAAGTTCATCCTCCAGCTGAGACAGGGTGGTACAGGTACCATAGGGGTGGAGGGGGTGGTGGGTTGGTGGACGAGGGCAGTGACATGGGGGCAACAGGGTGTGGCAGCAGGCAACAAAGGTGCAGAGGGATAGGACAGGACAGGTACCACAAGGAGAGAGAGATAAAGAGAGAAGATAGTTAGACAGGTTGACCTGGGCACAGCCTTATACCTTAGTAGCCTTCTCCTCTGCAGCTAGCAGGCTTTCTTCAGCCAGGTGGTGGTCATCCAAAATCTTATCTCTCAAGTCCTCTGTCTCCCGCAACTGCTTTTCCAGTTGGGCAATCTCTTCCTCTAACTAAGTGGTTTCCATATTAGAGGAGATAAAAATGAAAAATAAAAATATTGAAACTATACTAAACTATATATATTAGTTTATAGAAGTTTATGTGTTTTCTAACATGAAAATATGTATGTTATGTGAGTTACCATAAAAAGGCTTATTCACAAAGAGGGGTTGCATATAGCCAAGCTTGGTAAGGACAATAATGGCCCCTTCATGTGCACCTTCACCTTTGTGATCAAGTCTTCTCATTCCACCATTAGTGTGATAACCCAAAAGGTGAAAGCACATGTGTGCTGCTGAACATGTACCAGATCACTAACTACATGTTACTATCAAGGGAAATTGCCAGATTCAGCAACCAGGAGTAGAAGGAGTCTTACTATGTATTCTCATCCTAATAATGGAGCATCTACCCATACATGAGGGTCACATATAGTGAGGCATGTGATGAGATGTCCTCCCAGGACTACCAATGAACTATGGATTGGAAGCTCTTGTGGCAGGACCAGGGTGGCATGAGGTGTCCTCTATGGGCACTGCCATGGGAAGTGCAGTAAGGTTCCAAGCAGACCTGTTTGCTCTTGTCCTCTGCTCCCTTCTTGTCGGCTTCAGCCTGTTCTGCTCTGTCCAAGGCATTTTCCTTGTCGAGCTTGAGCATCTGCATCTTCTTCTTGATGGCGTCCATGGCTGGTGTTTGGTTTGGGGGTAGTCACACAGAGGAACGGGACAGAGAGCAGGACCTGAGAGGATGCAGAGAGAGGTTCAGCTCCTCTTATCTGAGCCCTGGGCTGGAGTGCAAACTCTCAGCTGTTCCAGCCTCAGAAATATGTACCAGGGCAGGCAGAGGGGGGCAGGCACATTCCTCAGGATACCCAATACTTTTTTGGGAGCCTGTCCCAGTGCTGGCTTTTTTTAAGGCTACCTCCTTCTATTCGCTGCAGCCGACCATTTGACTGCATTTGACTATATAAGGGGTGTGATGGGCAGAGGCATACATTGGGAGGATAGGAGGGGGCTGGGGAGCACTGTGTTCCTATTTCTAAACCTCTAGGCACGAAGCTGTAATAAGGGGAGGTCTCTGGACTTGGGACGTCTCAGGATAACGTCTTCAAGTAACGATCTTCTTCCTGCAGGCAGCAAACCTGGGATTAAAGATCAGAGAAGTGCACTTTTCTAATCACACATCACTGATGATGATGAGGAGGGATTAGTGTACACAGCCATAATACTGCATTTATACATGAACAACTACTATCTACCAGAGCCAACTCCATGCAGGTCCCTATCAATAGAAACTGCATTTATACATGAACAACTGTATGTACCAGAGCCAACTCCATGCTATGGTCCCTATCAATAGAAACTGCATTTATACATGAACAACTACTATCTACCAGAGCCAGCTCCATGCTATTGTCCCTATCAATAGAATCTGCATTTATATATGAACAACTACTATCTACCAGAGCCAACTCCATGCTATGGTCCCTATCAATAGAAACTGCATTTATACATGAACAACTACTATCTACCAGAGCCAACTCCATGCTATGGTCCCTATCAATAGAAACTGCATTTATACATGAACAACTGTATGTACCAGAGCCAACTCCATGCTATGGTCCCTATCAATAGAATCTGCATTTATATAGAACAACTACTATCTACCAGAGCCAACTCCATGCTATGGTCCCTATCAATAGAAACTGCATTTATACATGAACAACTACTATCTACCAGAGCCAACTCCATGCTATGGTCCCTATCAATAGAAACTGCATTTATACATGAACAACTACTATCTACCAGAGCCAACTCCATGCTATGGTCCCTATCAATAGAATCTGCATTTATATATGAACAACTACTATCTACCAGAGCCAACTCCATGCTATTGTCCCTATCAATAGAAACTGCATTTATACATGAACAACTACTATCTACCAGAGCCAACTCCATGCTATGGTCCCTATCAATAGAAACTGCATTTATACATGAACAACTACTATCTACCAGAGCCAACTCCATGCTATGGTCCCTATCAATAGAAACTGCATTTATACATGAACAACTACTATCTACCAGAGCCAACTCCATGCTATGGTCCCTATCAATAGAAACTGCATTTATACATGAACAACTACTATCTACCAGAGCCAACTCCATGCTATGGTCCCTATCAATAGAATCTGCATTTATAATGAACAACTACTATCTACCAGAGCCAACTCCATGCTATTGTCCCTATCAATAGAAACTGCATTTATACATGAACAACTACTATCTACCAGAGCCAACTCCATGCTATGGTCCCTATCAATAGAATCTGCATTTATACATGAACAACTACTATCTACCAGAGCCAACTCCATGCTATGGTCCCTATCAATAGAAACTGCATTTATACATGAACAACTGTATGTACCAGAGCCAACTCCATGCTATGGTCCCTATCAATAGAAACTGCATTTATACATGAACAACTGTATGTACCAGAGCCAACTCCATGCTATGGTCCCTATCAATAGAAACTGCATTTATACATGAACAACTGTATGTACCAGAGCCAACTCCATGCTATGGTCCCTATCAATAGAATCTGCATTTATACATGAACAACTACTATCTACCAGAGACAACTCCATGCTATGGTCCCTATCAATAGAATCTGCTTTTATACATGAACAACTGTATGTACCAGAGCCAACTCCATGCTATGGTCCCTATCAATAGAATCTGCATTTATACATGAACAACTACTATCTACCAGAGCCAACTCCATGCTATGGTCCCTATCAATAGAATCTGCATTTATACATGAACAACTGTATGTACCAGAGACAACTCCATGCTATGGTCCCTATCAATAGAATCTGCTTTTATACATGAAACACTACTATCTACCAGAGCCAACTCCATGCTATGGTCCCTATCAATAGAATCTGCTTTTATACATAAACACTACTATCTACCAGAGACAACTCCATGCTATGGTCCCTATCAATAGAATCTGCATTTATACATGAACAACTGTATGTACCAGAGCCAACTCCATGCTATGGTCCCTATCAATAGAATCTGCATTTATACATGAAACACTACTATCTACCAGAGCCAACTCCATGCTATGGTCCCTATCAATAGAAACTGCATTTATACATGAACAACTACTATCTACCAGAGCCAACTCCATGCTATGGTCCCTATCAATAGAATCTGCATTGGACACAGTCAGTTCTGTTGTTTAACAATAGGAAGTGATTTCTTTGTAATACCAAGGGTTATTACCATATTATCACATACAATATTAGTATACTCTGTTATGGAGTGACGTATACAATGTTGCAATGATGATTTCTTATCATTCTGTAAATATTATTATTATTTACTATTATAGCACCATTTATTCCATGGCTCTTTACATATGGAAAGGGCATACATAGACAAGTATAATAATCATGAGCAATACAAGGCACAGACAGGTACAGGGGGAGAGGACCCTGCATGAACAGGTGAGGGCTGTATGTCTGTCCTGTCATATCTTTACTGCACTCCTCAGACATTGATATTGCTAGGCTCAAAAAAGCCCACAAGGGAACAGGTGAATCCCCTGGTGTGCCCCTGTCCAGGCCTGGGCCCCCCACCACCTAGATGAGCTGTAGATTCCACAATACACCATTCACTATGTACAGAGACAGAAACAGCATCCATCATTCTCCTAACAAAGTACTCAGTTTATAATTATATAGAAGAAAGGTACATTAGTAATGAGTGTAATGTAATTGAATGATGTCATTAAGGTACCGTCACACTGCCCATATGGCTTCCATTTCACCGGCGATTTGACGTGAGCGTGCACGTTTTGGGCACTTTTTTCACATCACTGTGGAGCGTCACACTAAGCGATCACGCGTGTGATCTTCGGCGATCCTGCGTCCCGGAAATCGCCTGCAGAAGACAGTAAGCGATCTTCCCTTCACACATCGCCGCGTCACACGCCACAATCGTAGCAGCGATGTTGCCATACTGTTTTGATAGGGGAATGCTAGAGTGGGTTTCACCATGCCCCTATCACTGCGATTGGTGGACGGAACTACGTTCCCATTGGTCAGCCTTGCGTGAACGCATGGGTCATCAAATAAGGCGCCTCGGACACGGCAGCCAATCGGAACGCAGTGTAACCCACCAATCGCCGCAGATGCAGCGTGATAAAAACAACATCCAAGGACGCCTACGGGATTGATTTCAGGATCGCTGTGTACGTTGCTATGCCCTGTCACACTGCACGATCCGCTGAAATCGCCTGGTGGATATCGCATGATTTCACTGCAGTGCAGGGCAATCAGGCGACGCTCTCACCAGCGATTTCTCGCCTTAGAATCGCCCAGTCACACTCACTACGCACATGCGATGTAGTTTCCCCATCGCCGAATTCGGGAATTGCCAGCATCTCGCCGGCGATATGGCGGCGAGTGATGGTACCTTTAAACAGTGGTCACAAATGTTATTGGTGGGCCCTTAGCCACTAATAGCATTGAGATTGTGGCATAACTAGAGCCTAATGACCCCGACGCAAATTTGGACTTAGGTGTTCTAAATATTATAAAGGCATATGTGTTCCCCTCAGCAATAATGTCCCTCATCATGTTTCTTATTTTATTCATCCTGAGTTTTTTCCTGTGATAATGTCCCCCATCCTGGGACTTTTCTGTTAGTAATGGCGCCCATCCTGTGCATTTTCTGGTAATAATGTCCCCCATCCAGGCCCTTTCCTGTAATAATAACCTCAACCTGACCCCTTTCTGGTATAATGTCCCTCATCTGTCCCCCTTTTTCTGCTATAATGACTCCCATCCTGCATCCCTTCCAGTAATGTTATCCCCCATCCTGAGCCCTTTCTTGGTATAATGTCCCCCATCCTGATGTAATGTCCCCATTCTGGCCATTTTCAGTTATGTATGACCCCCATCCTGGGCAGAATGTCCCCCCTTCTGGGCCCCTTCCTAGTAAAATGTCCCAGTCCTGGGGCCCTTTTAGTACTAATTGTGTTCCCCATCCTGGTGTCCCCATACTGGCCCTTCCAGTAATATATGTCCGCCATCATGGGCACCTTCCTTGTGTAATCCCTATCATAGGCCTCTTCTAATAATGTTGCCCATCCTGAACCCCTATCAGTAATAACGTTCCAGATCCTCATATAATATCCTCAATCCTGGGCTGCTTCCTAATATAATGTCCCCCATTCTGGGCTTCTTTCTAGTATAATTTTCCCCAACCTGGTGTAATGTCTCCATACTGGCCCATTCCATTAATATACAGTTGTGCTAAAACATTTACATACCCTGGCAGATTTTTTGCTTTTCTTGGCCTTTTTTCAGAGAAAAACATGATAACACAATTTTTTTTCCCCACTCATGGTTAGTGGTTGGTGAAGCCATTTATTGTCAAACTACTGTGTTTTCTCTTTTTAAATCATAATGACAACCAAAAACATCCAAATGACCCTGATCAAACGTTGATGTACCCTGGTTCTTAATACCATGTATTGCCCCCTGCAACATCAATGACAGCTTGAAGTCTTTTGTGATAGCTGTGGATAAGGCTCTTTATTTTCTCAAATGGTAAAACTGACCATTCTTCTTGGAAAAAAGCCTCCAGTTCCTGTATATACCTCGACTTTCTTGTATGAATTGCGCGCATCAGTTCTCCCCAGAGTGGCTCAATGATATTGAGGTCAGGAGACTGAGATGGCACTCACCTCACTTTGTTCTGGTAGCCAATGACAGGTCGACTTGGCCTTGTGTTTCCATCGTTGTCATGTTAGAATGTCCAAGTACATCCCATGCGCAGCTTCTGTGCTGTTGAGTACAAATTTGCCTCCAGTATTTGCTGATAACATCCTGCATTCATCATTCCTTAAACTTTGACCAAGTTTCCTGTGCCTTTGTAGCTCACACATCAGCACATCATCACGATCCACCTCTATGCTTTACAGTAGGAATGGTGTTCCTTTTATCATAGGCCTTGTTGACACCTCTCCAAATGTAACGTATATGTTTGTGGCCAAAAAGTTTGATTTTGGTCTCATCACTCCAAATTACCTTGTTCCAGAAGTTTGGAGGCTTGTCTCTGTGCTGTTTGGCGTATTGCACGCTAGATACTTTGTGGCATTTGCATGATAATGGCTTCTTCTGGTGACTCGACCATGCAGCCCATTTTTCTTTAAGTGCTTCCTTATTGTGCATCTTGAAACAGCCACACTGCTAGTTATCAGGGAGTCCTGTATTTCAGCTGATGTTATATGTGAGTTTTTCTTTGCATCCCAAACAATTTTCCTGGCAGCTGTGGCCGAAAATTTAGTTGGTCTACCTGATCGTGGTTTGGTTTTTACAGAGCCCCTAATTTCCCATTTGTTAATCACAGTTTGAATACTGCTGACTGGCATTATCAATTCCTTGGATATCTTTTTGTATCCCTTTCCTGTTTTATACAGTACAATTATCTTTTCCCATAGCTTGGTTGACAATTCTTTTGCTTTCCCCATGACTCACAATCAGGGCCGTATTTCCCATTAGGCACCTGTAGGCATGTGCCTTGGACACCAGCTGTCAAGGAGGCGGCACCAGGGGCAAGTTAAAAAATGTGTTTTTTTTTTCTTTCTTTTAAAATCCCCCTCCCTCCTCCAAACTCTTTATTAAATCCGGAGTGTTTGTGGAGGAGGGAGGGGGCCCGGGGGCGCAGCATTCTTTTGCAATCGGCCCTTTAAGGCACGATTACAAATTAACGCTCGCGCCCCTGCACTTCCAGGGTCAGTGGAGTCCATTAGACTCCCCACCCCGACATCTGGCCGTGAGCGCAGTATCACAGCACTCAGCAGCAGGTGATGAATCATCACCACACTGCCGGGCAGCAGCATCTGCAGAGCGCGGCAGAAGAGAAGACCTCGTCGCTGGATCTGCTGGGAGCGGGGAGCAGGTAAGGCGCTTTAGAGCCGAAGATAGCTCTGAAGAAGAGGAGGGGGCGGGGGGCCAAGGTGGAGAGCAGCATGGAGAAGAGGGGGCTAGGGAATGAGCTGAGTATGACTTGGGGAGAGGGGAGAATGAGCAGACTATGACATGGGGGAGGGGGAGGGTATTGAGCAGACTGAGACATGGGGAGGGAGGGAACGAGCAGTCTGTGACATGGGGAAAGGGGGAACGAGCAGTCTGTGACATGGGGAAAGGGGGGAACGAGCAGACTGTGACATGGGGGACGGGGGGACAAGCAGACAGTGACATGGGGAGGAAGCAGACTGTGACATGGGGGAGGGGGGGAACAAGCAGACTGTGACATGGGGGGGACGAGCAGACTGTGACATTGGGGAGGGGGGAATGAGCAAACTGTGATATGGGGAGGGGGTGAACAAGCAGACTGTGACACGGGGGAAGGGGGAACGAGCAGACTGTGACATGGGGGAGGGGAACGAGCAGACTGTGACATGGGGGGGAACGAGCAGACTGTGACACAGGGGATGGGGGGAACGAGCAGACTGTGACATGGGGGGGACGTGCAGGCTAGATCATATGGGAAGGGGAGCAAATGAGCAGACTAAGATTGGGGCAGCGGGTAAATAAACAGACTGGGACATATGGGGGAGGAGGGGAACCAGCTGCCTGGGTTATATGGAGGAGGTTGCCAGGGTGTCGGATGCCTGGTGCCATGATGCCTGGTGCAGCCAGGTAACTGGTGCTGCCAGGTGCCTGGTGCCGGAGACTGGGAGCCGCAAATGAAGAGGCTGCCGGGTGCCGGAGACCGGGAGCCACAGAGGAAGAAGTTGCCGAGTGCCTGGTGCTGGAGACCGGGAGCCGCAGAGGAAGAAGGTGCCTGGTGCTGCCAGGTGACTGGCGCCAGAGACCGGAAGCCACAGAAGAAGAAGCTGCCGGGTACCTAGTGACGGAGACCGTAAGCCGTTGAGGAAAAAGCTGCCGGTTGCCTGGTGTTGGGTACCTGGTGTCAGAGACCAGGAGCCGCAGAGTAAAAAGCTGCTTTGTGCCTGGTGCCGGTTACCTGGTGTCGGAAACCAGGAGCTGCAGAGGAAGAAGCTGCCGGGTGCCTGGTGCTGGGTACCTGGTGTCGGAGACCAGGAGCCGCAAAGGAAGAAGCTGCCAGGATATGGGATCAGGAGTGTGGAGTCAGTTAAGGCGCTGTTACAGCCGAAGATAGCAGTCCTGGGGGGGATAGAATGGTATAGATAGATGGATGGGGCGTCCTGGAAGAGGGGGCAGAATGGGATGGATGAATGGGGCGGCCTGGAAGAGGGGGAAAAATGGGATGGATGGGGCGGCCTGGAAGAGGGGGCAGAATGGAATGGGATGGATGGATGGGGTGGCCTGGAAGAGGGGGCAGAATGGAATGGATGGATGGATGGGGTGGCCTGGAAGAGGGGGCAGGATTGGATGGATGGGGCGGCCTGGAAGAGGGGGCAGAATGGGATGGATGGGGCGGCCTGGAAGAGGGGCAGAATGGGATGGATGGGGCAGCCTGAAAGAGGGGGCAGAATGGGATGGATGGGGCAGCCTGGAAGAGGGGCAGAATGGGATGGATGGGGCGTCCTGGAAGAGGGAGCAGAATGGGGTGGATGGATGGGGTGGCCTGGAAAAGGGGTCCGAATGGGATGGATGGGTCGGCCTGGAAAAGGGGGCAGAATGGGATGGATGGGGCGGCCTGGAAGAGGGGGCAAAACGGGATGGATGAGTTGGGGGGTGGCATGGAAAGGGGGCAGAAGATAGATAGATGGATGGGGAGAAGACACATGGATGGATGGTCTGATAGGGAGAAGGTACATGGATGGTTTGGTGGATGGGGGGATAGAGGGAGAAGGTACATGGATCGATGGGGAGGAGAAGCTACATGGAACATGGGGGGAGAAGCTACATAGAACGTGGGGGAGAAGATACAAGGATGGGGGAGAAGCTATATGGATCATGGGGGAAAGCTACATGGATGAGGGATGGGTGAGGCTGCATGGAACATTGGAGGGGAGAGGCTGTGTGGAACATGGGAGAGGAGAGGCTGCGTGGAACATGGGAAGGTGATAGGGGGAAGGATGAGCTGCAAGAGACGTATGGGGGGGAGGATAAGCAACATGGGATTCAGGGGAATGGGTGTGAGGATGAGCTGCATGGAACATATGGATGGAGGATGAGCTGCATGGAACATATGGGGGGTGAACAGTATGGGACATGTGGGAGGAGGATGAGCAGTATGGGACATGTGGAAGGAGGATGAGCAGTATGGGACATTTAATCTGCATACACATTTATATAGGGAACGTACTGTTCTGGTGATGTATTGACAGTGGTTCTGATTATGTATTATTGTATTGCTGGTGGTTCTGGTGATATACTGACAGGGGTTATAGTGATGATGCCTTATTGTATTGATGGAGTTTCTGGTGATGTATTGACTGGTTTTGGTGATGTATTACTGTATTGACAATGGTTCTAGTGATATACTCACAGTGGTTCTGGTGAGGTATTATTGTATTGACAGTGGTTCTGGTGATATACTAATAGGGGTTCTAGTGATGTGTTATTGTATTGCTGGTGGTTCTGGTGATGTAGTCATGTGGATGTTGTAATCTTTAAGTTAACAGACTTGATCCTAAAACATTATAGGGTAAGGGAGCTGGACTAAAAATACAGCTGAATGTCAGCCAAACAATTGACTAAAGCCCCCAAGCACTATAGATAGGTGTCCAATCATCACTCGTTGGCACGCAGTTTGGCCAACTTTAGTCTCATGTGTAATGGAGGTCTAACTACTATCTGAACATTTGAACAGCAATCTGTCCTTACATTGCCGTGCAGGAGTTAATTCCTATTAGCATTTACTTGTTGCTTTTTCAGGTGGATACTGAGTGGATCTGCCTGAAAAATAAAATGCTGTGTCCACATACACTTAATCTGACTGATCAGTGAGGGTGAAGGGGGGGGCGCGTCCGCTGAGAGTGCATAGGGCGGCAGGAACTCTAAATACGGCCCTGCTCACAATCCAGAAACATCAGTGGCTGGATGAAAGGTGCAAGAGTCTGTCTGGATCCCAGATACTCACTCAGCTTTTATGCGCACACACACACACTGATTACAAGCAAACAGGTCATAGGTGAAGATACATTAGCCATTCAAACCCATTTGTGTCAACTTCTGTGCATGTTATCAGGCCAAAATCACCAGGGTATGTGAACTTTTGATCAGGGTCATTCAGATGTTTTTTGTTGTCATTCTGATTTAAAAAGAGAAAACACAGTAGTTTGACAATGATTGGCTCCACCCAACCACTAACCATGAGTGGAAAAAAGTTTTTGTGTTATCATTCATAGTCTCTGAAAAAAGGCCAAGAAAGCAAAATATCTTCAGGGGTATCTAAACTTTTAAGCACAACTGTATGTCCCCTATCATGGGCCCCTTCCTGGAAATACTATTTTTTTTATTTATATAGCACCAACCTATTCTGCAGCACTTGACAATTGAAGGGGACGTGTACAGCCAGTATAGACACTACACTATAGGATACTCGACTTTCAGGCTCCAAGGGGTTAACGGGGATGTCACGGGTGGCAGCCCCTGAGCCCGTGGCATGGGTGACACTTCAAAAAGGGTGTATTTACAGGGAATAAGAGTTTTTAGTCATGTGACGCTACCTGTAGTACCTGGTGATGGGTCACCAGCGCCACCACAGTCCGCCAGAGGTGGATGGTAGTGCGACTTAGATGGCAAAGCTCCCTACGGGTAGGGCTGTTCCTCCGGGGCAGCGTTCCTGGAAGGGAACAAGATGATGTAGGAAAACACTCGCAGAGGCAGAATTCACTTTCTCCCGGGTACTTTACTGTCAACTCGTAGCAGCATCAGATACAGTTCACAGTTCAGTGTTAGATGTTACAAGCAACAGGTATCTTTACGGGTGGCTGCAAGTGGATCCCAGGTGGCATGGTGGAACCCGTGGTGTACCTTCGTTGACAAACCCCTGTCCGTTCTTCCCCGCCTAGGATGGGCCTATACCTAGTAGCTACGTTTAGGTACTACCAGGGGTCCTCTCCCTCGTGGTGAGGAAGCAGGCAGACCGCTCCACTGGCAGGGTGCTGCGGCTGATAAACAAGTAACAACAGCCGGTTGCCGACTGCAAAGCTGGACTTTGGCCGGATCCTCGGGTCCGGCGTTCCCGTGGTGGACTGGAGTATCCCCTGGAGTATGGTCGCTCCACTCTGAGGATCTCCCTTTCTCTCTAGGGCCCGGACTTCTCTCTAGGGTGCCCTCTTTCAGAACCTCCTCAAGGTCCCTTCCTTCTTCCCTCCGGTTCGGCTTGAAACCTAGCTGGCCATTCTGCTGAAAGACCTCCTTGAACCCCCTAGAGGTGACTATATCCCCTCCCGGGTAACCTCCCACCGCTCAGCTAATGTGGGAGTGCTGGGAATGGATGCCACCCACCAGCCTAGGGTCCACTTGCAGCTGAGGCATTTACACCTCTTTTACGGGTGCAATACCCCTCTGAGACGCCTGACCTTGCGGGGCGCCACCTCAACAGTTACAGGAGTAGTGAAAGTCCTACTCGCAAGCTTACAATCTATAAGAAAATAGGGGGAGGACACAATTGTTACATGTAGACTGCTCTGCAGTCTCTGTCAACTGCTCCATAGTGTGAGTAGTTAACTGGGAGTATATTACCCCTTGTACCTTAAGGGTTGATTTCTGTTGCTGTGGCTCTGCAGCATGAGTTGCTATGGCTCTGCAGTATCAGTTCATGTTGCTGTGTATATCAGGTGATGTGGTTGACCACTTCTCCAGCCAGCAGTGCCATGACCCATCACCTGATGTTGCGAGTTCTTTTTCTACCTGACCATGACCTATGTGGATGCTGGTGCAGTTCCTGCTGAAGCTGTCCTGTAGCTTTCCTGGAGATTGGGTGGCGTCGGAGTTGCTGTGCTTATCTCAGTCCCTGGTGGAGGTGAGGGTGTGGTAGCCTAGGGCTAGTTAGGAGCAGGGCAAGGGTGGCAGCCCAAATATCCTCACCTTTAGAGGTACTTCTGGGAAACCCAGTCTATTAGTTAGACTAGTTCCCCTGATTATTATAGTGCCCATCACTGCCAACCTGCTACCTTACCCGTTTGTCTGTTATAACCACCCCATGACAACAATAGTTTGAACATACTTTTCATGTATAGTCCGGCGTCCATCATTATAATAACTATAGTTTATTATTTAAAGCTATATGAGATGATCATCAGTCATCAATCAGTGTTGGTATACAGTGATGAGCAAGCTGTAGTGGATGATAAGATATGGAGCCTGAAAGTCAAAAGTTAAAAAAAGTGTTACCCTTTTGCTGTCAATGTAAGGATAGGTACTGAGTGCTATTTTTTGCATGGAGGATGTAGGGACAGATGAATACTAGGGGCCAGATTTTAAGGAAAAATTAGATGCGGGAACAGGGGAGAATTTATTTAGTAAAGCTAGTCAATACGCCTGTCTAAAGAGATTAATCGGATCATCCAGGGTACTGCAACTAGAAATCTAGCACTGCACAAGAGAAGTCATGGAAATAGAAATGGAAGGTTTGGATTATGGAGCATTTTAGTTTTAGATCAGTTCCAGAACAGAGAGCAAGAGTAGGTTGAGATAACGGAGATGTGTGGGGGTGCAGAACTGTGGAGAGCTTAATGGGTGAGAGAAATACTGACTGCTACATTCAGGACAGATTCATATATGAAATAATGTCCCACATCCTGGGCCTCATCCAGTAATAATGTCCCCCAACCTGGTATATTATCTCCCATTCTCCCATACTTTTTCTAGTGTAATGTCCCCCTGCATCTTAGGCATATTCTGGGCCCCTACCAGTAATAATGTCCCCATCCTAGT
The DNA here is from genome assembly GCA_033576535.1 of Allobates femoralis. Taxonomy (NCBI): domain Eukaryota; kingdom Metazoa; phylum Chordata; class Amphibia; order Anura; family Aromobatidae; genus Allobates; species Allobates femoralis. The sequence goes on along the minus strand of JARQOC010000004.1, from coordinate 223,355,500 downwards.
ATAACATCCCCCATGCTGGGCCGCTATCCTGATATAATGTCTCTTATTCTGAGCCCCTCTTCTGGTATAATGTCCCCCATCCTGAGCCCCTTCCTAGTACAGTGTCCCCATCCTAGTATAATGTCCTCATCCTGGTATAATATCCCTCAATTTGGGCCCCAATTTGACATAATGTCCTCTGTCCTGGGACCCTTCCTGGTATAATATCCCTCTTCCTGGTGTAATGTCCTCAGATGAACTACCATATGAAACACGTGCTGGTGTCACTGGGCCCACCTCTCAAGTCACCCATGATCATTATACCCCTTGACCTTGCAGTTGGGCCCAGTGATGTGACAATGCTATTGGTTAAAACTGTCAATCAAATAAAAGCATACAGTACCACAACATGTAGGAAACTGGTAGTCTGGTGTGAGGTGCTCTTCAAATGATGAGACAACCCCTCTAAGAACGTCTAAGGTACTATTCAGAACTGGGAGTATGGCAGAACTAAGCAATGTCTCATTAGAAACACCTCTGCAACTGCAGCTCTGCTCTCGTAGTGCTGTCAATTTGGCTGTCCTGCCCCCACACATATTCACTTGTTTTGAGATGAAAGGTGGCGCCCTGCTCACGCAGGTAGCCACAGACTTCTCAAATGCACAGCTGGGTATTCCACAGCAGGTACCTAGTACATGCAACATCTTCCGCCCCGACACAGTAGGGGGAGCCCCACTTGCCGACCTAAGGCAAGATCCCCTATAAATACTGCTGCTGGGAGAGGAGTTAGTCAGAGTGTGCAGACGCTAGGAGAGCTGCGAAGACGTCCTAGTGGTCGGTGCTGCGTTTAGGCCCAAGCCAGTGACCCGGAGTAGCCCTTCTACGTCCCGCAAGCCTAAGTGGGACTGAAGGCAAGGAGCATAGAGTAGAAAGGGAGCGAGGAACTTGAGGAAGTTCACCCAAAGAGAATCACCGGATATTGGGGATCCGCACCTGTGGGATGCTATAGGACCACAGAAAACCCCGTCGCACCATGGAGGCTTCGGCTACCAGTTTCCTCTGTGGGTCAGGAGAGGGAGCCAGACACAGCAGCGTAGCATTGCAGTGATCAGAGAAGATAACCCGGAGCCCGCACAGGAGGAGAGAGAGAGACATACAGTTAGGAAGAAAGAGGAGGCAAGTCTGGCTGCAAGCAGGCTGTGCTTCAATCACCACTACAGAGCAGAGGAGGCCTTATACCCACTTGCTGTGGGGACCCACTGTGCAACCCTGTCACCCGTCAGTGCCCTGGATGTCTTTACCTGCTAAACATCAGTAAAAGTAAAAGAGACTTTTTCTGTGTGCGTGCATCAATCCTCTCCGTATCATTCCCATGCATAGACTGTTCAAGCACTCCCTATACCATCCCAAGCTGCCCCTTCTCCCCACGCTACCCCGGAGGTCTCCAGTCCTACCTGTGGAGGACTTCACCATCCTAGCCGCGATACATCTACCTCCGGCGGACTGTGGCGGCGCTGGTGCAAATCACCAGAAACTACAGGTGGCGTCACGACAACAAACTTTGTAAATAGTACCCTGTAAATATCAACCCCCTTTTCAAAAGATACCCCAGGACACGGGGTCAGGCGCGGCCGCCATTACCCGTGACACAGTTAACCCTTTGCCGCCTGACACCCGAGTACCCCAAAGCCTGGCGCTACAAAAGTGTTAGTAATATCTGTTCTGCAGTACGCCTTCAAATTTGTAATCACACACAGCTCTGAAGTAAGAGTAGGGCCATCAATCATTATATGTCTAAGGCACCTTTAACAGGTCTGTGTTTTCAGCATGTGTGGTATCTGTATTCACACATACTGGAGAAGTTCACATGCATACTCATTAAAATAGGTGTTGATTTTCACACCTCCATGTTATTACAGCGGTCATATGGGCCTGGGGTACTCGGTAGTCGTGCCAGCTGTCTTTCAGGGAGGTCACGGTGGCGTGGCCCAGCCCCTGTGGCTATGGCCGAGCAGATGAAGGGGGTATTTAAAGGGGATTTGTAGTCTTTACATGATGCTACCTGTGGTGCATGGTCAGGGATGATCAGCGCTGCTGTAAGAGCTCTGGGGAATAGGTGGTGTAGCAGCTGAGATGGAACACTTTCCACAGGTGAAGCGTGCCCCAGGGATTCAATGTAAGGGTCTTTGGGGATGGTAGTGGTAGTTCTTGTGCTGTGTGCAGCAAGGAGGGCACAGTAAATAAGCAGGAGGACGCAAAGAGTGTAGTTTCTTTACCTTTACTGATGAAAGGTGGTGAAGTCCGGGGGAACACTGGTTATCAGGTCCAGAGGGTCCGGTCAGCCTGGAAGCAATCGGAGTCCTCCCCGCCAGGTGGGTTTGGAAGCCTGCCTGCTACACTTCTCAGTTTGGGGTCCCGTTGCCTGTGAACTAACATACGGTCCCTCCCCTCCACTTCTGCTCTAAGCACCAACTAGCATACAATGCAGACCTGTAACGGATACTGCCGTGATGGTAGCAGCTCCGGGATCTCGTTAAGCTGTTGTACTGTCGGGTCTCTAGTTGCGGCCATGAAACTTGTAGTCTCCTGTCCTCCAGATACGGTTGCTTGGGACATGTAGTAACCATACAATCCAGGGTTCTGGCGTCCTCTGCTGCGCTGCCTAGGGTGAGCTCTTCAACAGCTCCACTCCCCAGGACCTTCTCCTCCAACACTACTGCTTCCTCCTTCTCCTTCCTTTCACACCCTTTCTAACCCCTGCCCCTAGCTGGAAAATGCAGCTATCCCCCCAAACTAGGGTGTAGAGATCCCCCTTCAGGTCAGGGATCAGGTTCCGTCTGTGCATGTGGGGGTTTTACCTAATGTGGGGATCTCCTCCTGCTTCCAAGCTTGATATTACCACCTGTGAGGGAGGCAACACCACTGTGGCAACCGGACCATAGGGGCGCCACATTTCCCCAGTGAAGAACAGTACATCCCGGACTGTAAAAGCATGACACCACAAGTTAATAACAGCAAACAATTTCTTAAGTGTTACATTGTTATCAAAATACAAAAAGTACAAAAAATACAAAAAAGTGTAAATAGTCAGTGTGACGCTTAGTCCATGTGCCACAGTGCAGGAATTGTCACTATTCTGTCTTTGGTAATGCAACTGGTGGGAACCGCTCCAACCCACTTTAAACTTCGTCTCTGGGTGTGGCTGCAGGGTTTAAAGGCCATGGTCTGACCTCATTCATTGGCCACGCCAATGGTTATTTTTGAGGTCAGGTCAGAATGTGAACTTTTTACAACAATGTTCTGGCCATAGTCCTGTGGCTCAGTTGTCCATAAACAGCTTCATATGACTAAGAAGTTGATACAGTAGTCTCTGTAGGTAATTTACGCATAGTGGTTACTGGGTCTCATATTACTTTATTCATGTGGGCACAAGCTTTTTCAACATTTTAACACTCTAGAAATCACATTTATAGCAAGCTGGGGTCTGACCTTGGGTACTACGCTGTGATCTGCGTACCACTGGTATTTCTGTTGACAAGTACCTCATTCCAGTGGGCTCCACACTTGCATAGTCATCTGTGGAAATGTTAGGACTAGTACCACCACTGCCTGATTTACTTGATTCTAAGACTGAGGAAATTTTGCTAATATGGTGCGGACTTTCCCTTCAACCTCTTCCATCTGTTGAGGAGTGTCTGGATCTCTATATTTTTCATGCAGTTGACCTGGTTATACCTTCAGGTGGTGTCTGGATACAGCCGCTGAAGTTCTTCCTCCATTCTTGGTGATGAGGCAGACCTTACTGTTATCGAAGTGAGAGGGCAAGATGGCATATGGTTCAGCTTCCCACCGGTCATCCAGTTTATGAGTTCTTCTTTTTCTTTTTAACACCTGTTCTCCTGGTGACAAGGGAGCAGCAGGGGCTTGCTAATTGTAGTCCTTCTCTTGCTTTTGTCTGGCCCGCGACAGATTTTCTACACACACTGTTGGACTTTATGATTCTGCAGCTGTCTTTCAGTGTCCCAGTCTGTATCTGGCTGTACTGTCTCTGGTGTTAGGACACCCATATCCAGTTCGATGGGAAGTTTACCTGGTCCTGCCCGCATCAGGTAGGCTAGGGTACAGTTGGTTGAATTCACCGAATGTGATTGTACAGGTCAACCAAGTCTGGTAACTTTTCAGGCCAAAGGTTGCACTCTTCCAGAGGTAGGGTTTTCAAGTAGTCGATCACCACCTGGTTCATCTTTTTGCACAGACTGTTAGTTTGCGGGTGGTACGGTGTTGTTCGGATTTTCTTACAGCCGTACAGGTTGCGGAACTCTTGAAATATCTCCGCTTCAAAAGCTGGGCCTTGGTCTGTTAAGACTTGCTCAGGATAGCCATGAGGTCAACAGAAGTGCTCCTGAAAGGCTTTAGCAGCTGTCCTCGCTGTCTGGTCCTTGACTGGGTCAACCACTAGGAATCGGGAGTAGTGCTCCACAATCATTAAGGCGTAGGTGTATCCCGACCAAATCAGAGCCAGCTTCACATGGTCCAGGGCCTTGATTTCATGTGGTTGTCTCATGATGATGGGTTGTAAGGGGGCTCTCTGACTACCGCAGTCTTTTCATCTGAGATTGCACAGGCCACATTCTCGACAACACCTCTCGATGGACCTTCTCATGCCTGTCGAGAAGAACCGTTCACGGATCAGGACCACCAACTTCTTCCATCCGAAGTGCCCTGCCCTGTTGTGGTAAGCTTCAAGGACCATTGGTTCATCCTTCTTTGGGACTATGATCTGCCATACCAGCTGATGCGTGCAGGAGTTGATGTTTCTCTGGCATAATTTACCTCCATAAAAGAACAACTTGGCCCTCTCCTTCCACATCTGTAAGGTTTCTGGGGGCATCTGGACCTGGGGATGAATCAGTTTGGCTCAGCAATTCTTTCACCAAGCGGACTGCCGGGTCGCTGTCCTGCGTTTCTGCCCAGCCATGGTGGGGCAATGGTTTGAACGAGACTTCTTGGATGGCCGATTGCCCGTTTTCCACACAGTGGGAGCACTGGGAAAAGCCTGAGCGGTGAAAGGCCGGCATATCAATTACTTCGAGGTCTTCCAAATCTTCTCCCGAGTCTGGTAAGTTTGGCATGCGGGATAAAGCATCAGCATTGGCGTTCTTGTTTCCTACCTGATACTTGATCACAAACTCGCAGTTACACAGCTGAGCTATCCATCATTGTTGTAGGGCACCAAGCTTCGCAGTCTCCAGGTATGTCAATGGGTTATTATCCGTGAAGACTGTAAATCTGGAGGAGGCCAGGTAGTGTTTCAATCTCTCAGTCACTGCCCAGACTATGGCCCGGAACTCTAGCTTGAAGGAACTGTAGTTAGTGGGATTCCTTTCAGTAGGGCGAAGCTTCCTGCTGGCATAGGCGATGACCCTTTCTTTACCTTTCGGCACTTGGGACAACACGGCTCCCAATCCATTATTGCTGGCATCTGTGTACAGGATGTACGGCTAACCATAGTCAGAGTAAGCCACAATTTTGTCTTCTCTGAGAGCCAGCTTCAAACGGTTGAAGGCCTCTTCCACCTTGTTGTCCCACTCGATCAGGGGGCTTTGCCTTTTTGGAGTGGCCCACCAAGAGGTTTTAAAGGGGAGCGGCTATTTTTGTAAAGCCTTTGATAAATTTTTGTTAATAGCCGACCAACCCTAGAAATTGTCGTACCTCACGAATGGTAGTTGGTTTTTGCCAGTCTTTGATGACGGTGACCTTGTTCGGGTCTGGTGCCACGCCTTCCGCACTCACAACATGGCCTAGGTATTGTACCTTGGGTTTCAGGAGATGGCAATTGGATGGCTTCACCTTGAGACCAAAGTTGGATAGGACATCAAATACCTCTGCCAGATGTTTCAGGTGGTCTGCATAGGTTTTAGAATAGACAATGACATCATCCAGATATAACAATACCATTTCAAAGTTCTTATGCTTGAGGCAACACTCCATTAACCTCTGGAATGTTCCAGGCGCATTACACAGTCTGAATGGCATGCAGTTGAATTCGCATAGGCCCATAGGCGTGGTGAACGCGGTCTTTTCCTTGTCCACCTCTGCAACAGTAACCTGCCAGTATCCACTGGTGAGATCTAGGGTCAAGAAATAATTAGCGGATTTTAGGGCAGCTAGAGACTCCTCTATATGTGGCAAGGGATAGGAATCTTAATGGGTGATTCGATTGATCTGCCTATAGTCCAACACACATCTGCATCGTACCTTCCTTCTTTTTGACTAGCACTAAGCGATCTGCCCAGGGCTACAGCTATCTCTTATCACCCTGCCTCTTTCATTTCTCGCAACATGCTGTTGGCACACTGTTAGTGAGCCGGAGGGACAGGGCGATATCTCTCTTTAGTAGGTGGGTGGTCTCCCGTACGGATATGGTTTTGGATCGCTTTTACTTACCCAAAGTCCAGGGGGTTCTTAGTGAATACCCTTTCGTATTCCTGGACTTTCTGGTAGACCCCATCTCTTTGTTGTGGAGGGGTGGAGTCAGTGCCAACGTGCATTTTCTGACACCAGTCCTCCAACTGTCCCGAAGAGCCTTTGTCCTTCGCCATTTCAGACGGGCCAAAGGTTCTACTGCCTGGATTGCGTTGTTGCTGACAGTAAATAGCCTGGCTACTGTGGCGTACATGGGTAAGTTAACCTCTTTTTCCCTACAATTTAGCATTCATATGGGCATTCTGCCCTTCTTAACATTCACCAACTCTCTAGCTGTCAGGATTGTGGGTCTACTGTCAGAGTAAACTGGCTCTACCAGGGCCTGGTAGTCTCAGCTTCTGATACCTATGGCAGACCGATACCATATCTTCATCTCACTCTTGGAGGAAAGCACAATGGGGTACGGGTCACTCACCCTTGCGCTGCTGATCTCTCCACCGGATAATTCTATCTGCTTTCTCTGCATCAGTGCTCTGATCTCTTTGTGCAGGACTCTCTGTTGTCCGGAGCTGGCAGTTTCAGCTACTTGCTGTAACAACACAATTATTTCACCAAAACAGTTTTCAATAATCTTGGTATGATCCGGTCGACAGGGTAGGGGGTACTCGGATACCAGGACAGGGGGTTACTTCGGTGGGGGATCACGGCAGGTCAGTTCCTGGTTCCGTGCCCTGGACTCTCAGTGGCAGGGATGGGGGTGATGATGATGGGGAATGATAACGTGATGCCACTTGTGGCACCTGGTAATAGGGTTACCAGCGCAGCGGCCGGCCGCTGAGGTGATGGGAAGGCAGCGTTGGTTAGTACAGCTCCCCACAGGTGGAGCTTTACCTCAGGGCAGCGGGGTGGATAAGGGGAGTAGTAGTAGCGGTTCTGCTGTGAACGCTGCAGGCGGCGGCCGGGAATCAGGCACACACACACAATAGTCTCTGTTTCGGTACCTTTTTACTGATGTCCAGTAACAGGCACGGTCCAGGAGGGTAACCAGATTTCGGTGCAGCTTGGGATGTTCACCTTGGAGAGTTGTGAGGCCTCCTCTATTAGTGTGTGCGGTGTTTGGAGTAAGCTCTGCCTGTAGCTGAACCTGCCGTTCTTTCTCCTTCTCAGGGTGCTGTTCCACAACCCACAATGAGGACCTTTCTGGGGGATCCCTATTCTCTGCTTAGGTCCCTGGTCCTATGCTTGGTCAGGTTTGGAGTCTTCTATTCTTTACTTCAGAGGAATAGACCCTCCTGGTCCGTCTGGGCTTTTGCTGCTACACTGTAGATGAATAGTAGCTTTGGACTCTGGTGTCCGGGTGGGCTTAAGGGATACCAGGTATGTTCCTTTCTTTTTATTTGAATCAATTGATTTTTATTAATTATTTGACAAAGGGGGGTAAATGCCCCGCGTAAGGAAGAAAATGAACAAGCATAACAAAAATAAAAAGGGGAGAAGGAGGGTAGGGGAAGAGGGATGGGGGGGAGGTCTCATCATTAATGATAAGTATGTTCCTTTCTTCTTTCTTCCTACCTCTCACTTCTCCCAATGGCCTCCGTCCCTCTCCTAGGGTGCTGCACGGCTGGGTCAGCTTCCCTGGTTCTGGGCCTGGCTTGGTCCCAACAACCAGCTCCTTCACTAACTGCTCTCTCCTCTGCAGTCTGTGGAACTAACTTCAGTACTAACTGGCTGGTTGCTCTCTGCAGACTGACTCCTCCCCTCAGGCCTGTATCTTCATAGGGGATCTGGCTTAAGGACAGCCTCCAGGTCTGGGGTGGAAGGTGTTGTGTGCTGTGTGTGCCAAGGTGTACATCTCTCCCTGCACCGGTGGGTCCTGTGGCAATCCCCCACAGGGGTGCCACAGGTACCTAGGGTAATCATGGGATGACATTCACGTTTAGCAATATCCACAACTATCAAACCCTGGGATTTAAGCTCCACTCTCCCCACCTTAATGGTCACCTCTTTATACCCCACCAGAGGCAAGGGCTGACCATTACAGGCTATTATAGTCAAATCATCATCAGGGCGATGAGCAAAGTCAGTATCAGCCCAATAGCATTTGTAAAGGTTATGAGGCATCATAGTCACCTGGGAGTGTCCAATGGAGCGTTCAATGAAATGCCATCAATCACGATGGGCAGGATCGGTCGTCTTCCCAACGTACTTGTCCCTCCAGTTGCGTACACCAGGTTGCTTTACTCCTGCGGGTTGGTCCTCTGCCCCAGGGGTTGTTCATTTAAAGGACACCACTTTGCGATGTGTCCCACCTTGTCGCAGCGTCGGCAGATGGGCCGCCCGGTCGGATTGCAGCAGTTGGTGTCCTTTCTTCCTTTGGTGCGGGTTGATGGGATTTTCTTCTGTCGTCGCCACAGCAGGTCATCCGGACTCGAAGCTAGCTGGATCCTCTCTGTAGGGGAAGACACTTGCAGCGACTGCATCGTTTTGGTCAATGCAGCTACACTTTTGGTTAGTTCTTGTAAATGTAGGCGTAGGTCTGCAGAAGGTTCGTCACTCATTGCCTGGGCATCGACCTTGACAGGTTTCTGGCATGGAGATACCGCCTCTTGGTGGTACAGGATCGCTGGGTGTTTAGTGAATGTGGTGCCGCTAGGGGTGGTTTCCCGTAACTGTCCTTGAACTGAGCAAAGTCCATGTCAGGATTCTGTAATGACATCATACACAGTTGGGTCTTATGGGTATTAGACAGGAGTCCCTCAATGAATTGCTCTATTAACAGCCTGTCTTCCTCCTGTACACTGTCAGGATCAATCTGGTTTATCAGTGTATGGCCAGGATTCGACTTCCCTCTGGGCGGCACAAGTTAACTGACCAATTAGAATGCTGACCTTCTGCCCTTCATCCAAGGGGTATATGTCAAACAGGCTACACAGTCTTTCTTTGAAATCACTAAGAGTATGCGACTCCCCGGAGTATTGTGGTAACCAGGCCGCTCCTGAGATGTATGGCATAGATAGTGGCATTGTAGTGGTCGCGGCAGTTCCCACTGCTGGAACTTTGCTTAAGGTGGGCATCTTCCTCCCCTAGTTAACCTTAGCCAGGTTCTGAATTTCTGTTCTGGATATTGCTGGCTGCGGTTCCTCACACAGGCTATTACTGTACAGCCGCACTTTGGTATTGCACTCACTGGGTTAGCAGGCGGCTGCTCCGCAGGCAGGATGGATCATCCACACAGTGACTCGGAGCTTCCTTCTTTCCACCATCCAGCATCAGAGTGTGGGGCAGGGGCTCTGTTTGCGCTCTTTCTGATACTCCGCTCATGATGACACGCCCCATATATCACATACAATATCGGTTCTAACGAGTTCACATACAATGTGACTGTCAGACGCAGGCTAGAAAAATACCTATATTATCTAATGTTTGCAATTTCAGTGCTCTAAAAGTGATCAGTGACCTTCATAGGGATGTAATAAAAGAGACTACACATAATCAGGTGCAAAAAAAACCCATTTACTTAACATAAAACTAATAACTCTGAAATACAAACATTTCAAAACTCCCGCCAAATAGAAGAGATGTGCCTGTCAGGCCTATTGTATGTGACGGAGGGTTAACTACGTGTGGTGCAGCAATGGCAGCGATTTACACAGTTATACACAATCTTTAGGCACACAAGATTCGGTGAACGGGGTCCATAAATCCTGTTTGTGATGCCAGTTGCAGCAGCCGTAAGGGCCTGGGTTACTCGGTAGCCACGTCGGCAATCTTTCAGGGAGGTCACGGTGGCGGTGGCCCAGCTCCGTGGCCCTGGATGAGCAGATGAAGGGGGTATTTACAGGGGATTTGTAGTCTTTACGTGACGCCACCTGTGGTGCCTGGTCAGGGATGACCAGCACTGCTGTAAGAGCCCTGGGGGATAGGTGGTGTAGCAACTGAGATGGAACACTTCCTACAGGTGAAGCAGGCCCCCAGGGATTCAATGTAAAGGTCTTTGGGGATGGTGGTGGTAGTTCTGGTGCTGTGAGCAGCAAGGAGGGAGCAGGAAATAAGCAGGAGGACGCAAAGGGTGCAGTTTCTTTACCTTTACCCATGAAACGTGGTGAAGTCCAAGGGTACTGGTTACCAGGTCCAGGAGGGTCCACCCCGCCAGGTGGGTTTGGAAGCCTGCCTGCTGTGCTTCTCAGTTTTGGGTCCCGTTGCCTGTGAGTTAGCATACAGTCCCTCTCCTCCACTTCTGCTGTAAGTTACTGACTGGCAGACAGTGCACACCTGTAACGGATACTGCCGTGATGGTAGCATCTCCGGGATCTCGTTAAGCTGTTGTACTGTCGGGTCTCTAGTTGCGGCCATGAAACTTGTAGTCTCCTGTCCTCCAGATACGGTTGCTTGGGACATGTAGTAACCATACAATCCAGGGTTCTGGCGTCCTTTGCTGCGCTGCCTAGGGTGAGCTCTTCAACAGCTGTTGTGCTATCGGGTCTCTAGTTGCGGCCAGGAAACTTGCAGTCTTCTGTCCTCCAGATTCAGTTGCCAGGACATGCAGTACCCGTAGAACCCAGGACTCCAGCGACCTCGGCATGAGCTCTTTGACAGCTCTGCTCCCAGGACCTTCTTCTTCAACACTACTACTTCCTCTCCTTTCTCCTTCCCTCTCGCACTCTTTCTAACCCCTCCCCCTAGCTGGAAAAGGGTGCTCCCTCCAAATCTAGGGTGTAGAGCTCCCCCTCCAGGTCAGGTATCAGGTTCCGTGTGTTCATGTGGGGGTTTTACCTAACGTGTGGATCTCTTCCTGCTTCCAAGCATGATGTCACCTCCTGTGAGGGAGGCAACACCACTGTGGCAACTGGACCATAGGGGGGACACATTTTCACATGTAACATGTATTTGTGTGAATCACTCTAGTGTCCATGTGATCCACTCAGAGACATGTCCGTTTTTTACCGGCAGTGCAGATGAAACACGTAGAGCACACGAATGACATTCGATTGACAAAAATGCATGACACTGAAATTTGTTTTTTGTGTCAAAGATAGATAGGTGGAAAGAGAGATATATAGATTTTTCAACTATTTACCAAATAAATAATTAAATGAAAAAAATTATGTGGGGTTCACCTCATTTTTGATAATCAGCAACTGTAAGGCAGACAGCAGTGAACTGTTATTACCAGTCTGGGAAGTTCCATAGTTATGTGGCCCTTTCCAGCCTAAATATACCAGTCAGCAGCTACCCCAGAAGTGACGCTTCACATTAGGTGCATCAATTATGGTGCCTTACCAGAGCTCTTTACGATTGCCTCAGAGTGGTGGCAATCGGAGTGATGGCATTTGGGGTTGATGTTTGCAGTACCGATCTCACCCTCGAGAAGTGTAACTAAGCAACTACCTCATCTTCACTAGAGCCATTGATTGATCATTGGTCCTACTCCAGGGATATCAGTACTTCAACAACTGGCCCCAGGGATGGGATGCAGGCATGGGAACTCATGCAGACAAGTACAGTCTCTGGCACAGTTTGATTCAGTGGGGATGGCAGCATAGCTGGTTCTGGCTGATGCAGTGGGTATGGCAGCACAGTTAGTTCTGGAACACAGTTGGTTTTATGTACGAACTAGGGAACAGTGACCTGACAACTGTCAACATGTCATAGCATTAGAAAAGTGGTTGTGTCATCCATGCATGTCCTAAGCACGCTCCCAGGAGACCTGTACAAGCGTTTGCAGGCATCGAGAGCTAAAAGCAACAGACAGAGCCCGGGCAGATGCCATGGGATCACTGGAGGGATGAGTATGCTGGTCTCCCTGCTGTGACAATGTTGTCAATGCAGCAGATGCTACACCACTGTTCAGTGTCGCCAGGTCATAAGGTCACTCTGGGTCACACTGTGCTGTGTAAGACCCAGCGACTGCGATGACTGGTGACATTCCTGACCACTCATCACCAGGGCTTGATGCTAGCTAATACTACACAACTTACATCAACCCCAAAAACCATTGCCCTGATTTTCACTGAACCAGGTGAATTGGTCAGAGCCAAGGTGAAGTGTATCTTTTGGGATGCACCACTTCTGGGGGTGGCTTCGGGCTGGTATTTCTAGGCTGGGAAGGGCCTAATAATCATAGACCTTCCCAAATTTTTTGCTTTCTTGGCTTTATTTAAGAGTATATGACTGATAACACGAAAACTACTGTGTTTTCTTTTTTTAAATCATAATGACAAACAAAAACATCCAAATGACCCTGATCAAAAGTTCCCATAGCCTGGTGATTTTGGCCTGATAACATGAACAGAAGTTGACACAAATGGGTTTGAATGGCTAATAAAGGTTACATCCACACCTGTGACCTGTTTGCTTGTAATCAGTGTGTGTGCATAAAAACTGAGTGAGTTTCTGGGATCCAGACAGACTATTGCATCTTTCATCCTGCTACTGACGTTTCTGGATTGTGAGTCATGGGAAAAGCAAAAGAATTGTCAACGGAGCTGCAGTAAAAGATAGTTGAACTGTATAAAACAGGAAAGGGATACAAAAAGATATCCAAGGAATTGATGCCAGTCAGCAGTGTTCAGAAACTGTGATTAACAAAAGGAAAATCAGGGGCTCTGTAAAAATCAAACCACGATCAGGTAGACCAACATTTTGGCCACAACTGCCAGGAAAATTGTTTGGGATGCAAAGAAAAACCCACAACTAACATCAGCTGTAATGCAGGACTCACTGAAAACTAGCGGTTTGGCTGTTTGCACAATAAAGATGCACAATAAAGAGGCACTTGAAGAAAAATGGGCTGCATGGTCTAGTCTCCAGAAGAAAGCCATTACTGCGCAAATGCCACAAAGTAGCGTACAATACGCCAAACAGCACAGAGACAAGCCTCCAAACGTTTGGAACAAGGTAATTTGGATGATGAGACCAAAATCGAACATTTTGGCCACAACCATAAACATTACATTTGGAGAGGTGTCAACAATGCCTATGATGAAAGCAACACCTTTCCTACTGTAAAGCATAGAGGTGGATCGCTGATAATGTGCTGATGTGTGAGCTACAAAGGCACAGGAAACTTGGTCTAAGTTAAAGGAAAGATGAATGCAGTACGTTATCAGCAAATACTGGAGGCAAATTTGTAGTCCAGAAGATGCGCATGGGACGTACTTGGATGTTCCAACATGACAACGATCCAAAGCACAAAGCCAACTCGACCTGTCATTGGCTACAGCAGAACAAAGTGAAGGTTTTGGAGTGGCCATCTCAGTCTCCTGACCCAATATCATTGTGCCACCATATGGAGAACTCAAGTGCGCAGTTCATGCAAGAAAGCCCAGGAATTTATAGGAACTGGAGGCTTTTTGCCAAGAAGAATGGATAGCTTATCATTTGAGAAAATAAAGAGCCTAATCCACAGCTATCACAAAAGACTGCAAGCTATCATTGATGTTAGGGGGGGCAATACATGGTATTAAGAACTGGGGTGTGTGAATTTTTGAACAGCATCATTTGGATATTCTTAGTTGTCATTATGATTTAAAAAGAGAAACACACAGTAGTTTGACAATAATGGCTTCACCCAACCACTAAACAAGAGTGGAAAAAAAGTTTTTGTGTTATCATTCATATTCTCTGGAAAAAAGCCAAGAAAGCAAAAAATCAGCTAGGGTATGTAAACGTTTGGGCACAACTGTATAAGCACATCTTATGCACATTAAAAACATTTCAGTGTCATGCATTTTTTCCAGGTATGTGTCACACGGGTGGCACACGTGTCAGAGACATGTACATATGGATGACACACAGATGACACACGGATGACACATACTTACACATAGATGACCTCACGGTTGGGCAACAGGAAACGTGTTAGATGTGTGTTTTTTCAACGAACAACTGAAGGGGCCTTAGGCTACGTTCACACATTTGCGTATTTTGCTGCGCTTTTTTGCGCGCGCTTTTTGCCGGTTTTGCGGCCGCGCAAAAAGCGCAGCAAAATACGCAGGGGCTTTCACACACTGCGCTTTCTTCCCCCCAGAAAGCGCAGTGATGTCACAGAGGGGAGGAAGAATCCTGCTTCCTCCTCCCCTCTGTGACATGTGTGACCGCCCCATTAGATTCCACAGTGTGTTAATACACACTGTGAAATCTACATTAAACAGAGGCAAGTTAATGAAAAATGAAAAAGAATCAATACTTCACCTCTCCGACGCCTTCTCCCGGTGTGCGATCTCCGATTCCAAGTGAGCTCTCTTCTGACAGGACCTGTGATGACGTCAGGGGGGGCGTTCCCGGGCGGTCCCATCGCTGATTGGCTGCTTGCGGTCACATGACCGCAAGTGCCCGGGAACGCCCCCCCTCTGACATCACCACAGGTCTTGTCAGAAGAGATCTGACTTACAACCGGGGATCGCACAGCGGGAGAAGGCACAGACAGCGGGAGAAGGCGTCGAAGGTAAGTATTCATTCTTTTTTATTTTTCAGACACTTGCTTTTGTTTAATTTAGATTTCACAGTGTGTATTAACACACTGTGGAATCTAATGGGCGGCCACAGCTGTCACAGAGGGGAGGAGGAAGCTGGATTCTTCTCCCTCTGGGAGAATCGCAGTAGTAGCTGCGTAAACAATTGACATATCATTGTTTAGAGCTGCGTTTTCTCCGGAAAACGCACTGCTATTTTACGCAATGTCTGCACTGCAAAGTGAATTTCCATTCACTTTGCAGGCAGACAAAAGGCACATTGCGTATTTTGAAAGCGCGCGTAAAAAAACGCGGCAAAATACGCAATGTGTGAACGTAGCCTTACACTAAGAAACCTGTTCTAAGCTATTGTGAGTGTGTATTCTTTTCTCCCAGTTTGTTACAGCTTTCTTTTGATTGGTTTGCATCATGCAGGAAAAAAGTATACGCCTCCATAGACAAGTATCTGGTAATGCTCCCTTGAACTTAACATTAATTGTAACCTAAACTTTACTACCTAATAATGCTGCAACTGAGAGGAAATATAAAAAAAACTCTGTTTACCAAGTTCTGCACCTATATTCAACATTGTGGCCAGTGTACGATGCTCAATGGTATGTGGTTATCACCAGTGGAGAATGATGGTATTCAGCATTCCCAGGCAGGACCCTTTCCGGCAACTGCGAGCTTCAGACTATTCCCTGGTGCAATGCCGAACTCTCTACCCCCATCTCCTATGGGGAAAAGAGACCTTCTTCTCGAAGTGTCTGGGTGTCTGCTGCTTCATTCCTGCCTTAGTGTTCCGACTCCTGGAGCCCTTGCAATGTGAGGACAAGAGACAAGTACCCGCTTTGAGGGAAGGTGAACGTTAGTGATGGCTGAACTTTTTTTAAAGTCTGAGCTTGGGACCAGAGTTGAGTCCAAACCCTGAACCTGGACTTTGAAGTTATGAAATGGTGACTAGGGGAGCTTGGGGACTGTAAAAAGGAACACAACAGTGATTAAACATCAGCATGATTACTTACCAAATCCGCGTGCTTGTGCTTCCGGGGCCACTCATTGACTTCCTGGTTAGTCACTGCACGGTAGATGCTAGAATCTATGGGATGTTTCTAGGTTAGGTTACTGCTATTACGCCCCTCACCCATTATGCCGGCGTCTGTGATTGGGTGCCATAAGCGATGAACCTGATGTCATAGCAGTGTAAGAATAAATAAATAATTTTAAAAAATGACCTTTTTTTAAATTCACTATGCAACATGAGTTTTGTTCCCAGGGAATAAATGTAATTTCTTAATTGGTTATATCATAAAAACATGGAAAAAATGTATTAGGGCCGCTTTACACACACCAACTTCTGTGACCAACTTCTGAACAGATCTCTGGTTGCAGTGAAATCATGGACACATTGTTCCATTTTGTGGCTGTGTACAAATGGAACAATGTGTCCATGATTTCACTGCAACCAGAGATCTGTTCAGAAGTTAGACAGATAAGTTGGTGTGTGTAAAGTGGCCCTTAGACTGCAAAAACTTTGATTTTGTGGTGAGGACAGTGAGAAGTTGAAATGGGAAAACTGTCTTTAAAGAGGACCTGTCACCAAACCAGGCATGGCGATCTAATTACAACACTGAATGCAGCATGTCTGCTGCATCCAGTGAAGGGTTCCACCAGCCATTGAGCCCCCCTATACCCCAAGTAAATACACTTAGAAAACTTACATCCTGCAGCCATAAAGGAGGTGGCTTGTGGCTGGAGCCAAAGGGCAGATTCAAACCCCCTGCATGTTTAATCTGCCCGCCGCTGCCTCCCTGATGCCAATCATTGTCTCCCTCGTCTGCAGCATAACAAAGAGCTTATTTTAGAAATGGCTGCTTAGCCCGGCCCCCTGCTGTGACATCACCGGTTATACCCCCCTGCTCTATGTTTAACATAGAGCAGGGAGGGGAAAGGTGGTGATGTCAGAGCAGGAGGCCGGCCCCCCCACCTCCTGCAGTGACATCACCGCTTATACTGCAGTCCCCCATCATGTTTTCACTGTAGTTTCCCTGGTAGCAACGTTCAAAATGTAGGATATCTTGATGAAAGCGCTCTCGTTGCTCCTCTGAATAGGCTCCCTTGTTCTGTTTGAATCTATCAACATGGCTATCAAGTATATGGACTTTTACAGATATATCGCAGACCATTTTGGTAAAGGCACCCATGTTCTGTTTCAACCTATCAAGATGTACTCCAAGGATATGGACTTTTGAAGACTCAAACCAATGAAACAGTTTTCAGCTTTATAATTTCCAAGGAAGCCTGTAACTACTGTAACCACACTGGTCCATGCTTCTTTATTCTTTTTTTAAGGAGGTTGGGGAAACTCTTGAAACACTATGGCTATGTGCACACGGGGGCGGGTTAGGGGCGGCGGCGGCTGGGCGGACCCGACAGGAAGCTCCGGAGCCGCCCACCGGCTTCCTGTCGGGTCCGTGCTGCGGAAGACGGTCGGGTGTGCGGCGGTGCACAGCGGGTTAGTGGCGTCGGTTCTGCAGCGGCTGGAAGCAGCACATGATTCTGCTTGCAGCCGCTGCAGAACCGGCCGGTTTATAGGACATGCACATTCTTTGCTAACCCGCTGGGAACCCAGCGGGTTAGCAACGGATGAGCATGTGGAAACCGCCGGTGTGTGCACACCGGGTGTCGGTTTCCATAGGTTTCTATGTTGATCCAAAAGCCGCTTTTGGATTAACATAAATTTGCATAAACCTGATGGAAACCGACCGGCGGTTCCGCTCCTAAACCTTCACTAAACCTTCCTGTGTGCACATAGCCTATAACTATCTTGATTTGAGGGCCAACAAAAACACCAGCTTTAAAATTTGCTTCTAAAAGCTTTGGGAAGAAAGATATCTTGTAGTTACCTGAATGCCACCGATTCCTTTCCAGAGCTGTGATAAATTGTTTCATGAGGCCGAGGTTAATGTGCATAGGCGGCATTAGTACCTATTGAAGGTCTTGTCATTGATCCCTGACAGGCATGCCGAGTAGGCCTCACACATCTTACGACATGCTTTCACGGAATACTTTCTCGCCCTTGTTTTTATAAATTATCCACACACATAGCAAAATGCATCTGCTGGGCGCAAACAACCTCTCGATGCCATCTAAAACAAATAATTGCTCTTTAACGATTCGTTATTCTTCTACTCAGCAATAACATTTACCGAAAAGTTGGTTCGAGTCACCTGTACTTTTATACTTGTATGACTACTATTGAACAGTCCAAGAGCATTCTAGAAAGTTGTAAAACTTTCTAGAAACTTCTAGATAATTCTGGAAAATTGTAGAAACTTCTGCACAACTCTAGAAGTTCAAGAATATTCTAGAAGACTACTCAGTATTGAATACGAATCGAGAATTTTCCCTAAAACAGAAAAATTTCAAACTTTATTGTCCTGTTCACAGAAGCAAAGTTTTTGTGGAACAACAACTATTTTCTATTTGTTTTAGGCATAATGGGTTAGGAAAACACACTTTGTACCCAGGAACAAAAAAATAAATAAAAATTTGTTACATAGTGAAAAAAAACTCAGGTAACCCAGCTGCGGTAGCGCTGTCACCTGAGTTCACTGCCACAGGGCCTAAGTGGCTCAGTGAGTGACGTCACTGCTCCTTGCGGCAATCAGTGTGATCACAGAGGCTGCAGAGAGAGGATGCTTGTTCTCTTGCAGCAGCCTCTGGATGAAGCAGAGTCAGGATCGTGTGCTTTGTGGGACCATCATTGTGGATTATCAGCGGAGGGGTATGTGTAGGGTTAATAAATGGGCAAATGAGGATTGTCTGTCTTATTTCAAATAAAGGATTTTTTTCTGTGATTTATTTCAAATAAAAGATGTTCTTCTGTTTGTTGTGTTTTTTAACTACTCACAGGGTTGATAATCGGTGGGTCTCCTAGAGACATGAATGTTATCAATCTGGGCTTAACGACAAGCTGTCAATACTCAGCTGTCATTAACCCCTTCTATGACCTCGATGCCACCACATCAGGAAGAGCCAGGTAAAGGTCAGGAATTCGCACTTCTAATGAATGCACTAATTTCTGGGGCAGCTGCGGCCTGCTATTCTTAAGCCTAGGGGGTCCCAATAACTATGGGCCTCACCACACTGAGCCCCCATCTGCCTGGGTTTTACCTTGGCTGACAACCAAAAATTGGCCAAAACCCATGCATTTTTTTTTATTATTTATTTAAATGGGCTCCCCTGTATTTTGATTGCCAGCCAAGATAAAGCGAAGCAACTCGGGGTGGCAGCTCATAGCCGTCCTCTTTATCTGCACTGAGAATCAAAAATACAGCGAAGCTCTACATAATTTTTTTAAATTGTTTATTTGTTTTTACACCACTATAACGTCAGTCAATGGATGAGGGGAACAACAGCCAATCACAGATGCTGTCACAGAGAGTGGGCATCTGTGATTGGCTGTTGGAGTGTGGCACCCTGTTGCTACAGGTAACCACAGACTCACCTACAGCATGAATGGGTTTCCACAGTGGGTACACAAACACAAACAACACCTTCCACCCCAGCACAGTAGGGGGAGCTAAACTTGCTGCTCTTAGGCAAGATCCCCTATAAATACTGGTGCTGGGGGCGGAGTTAGTTAGAGTGTGCAGACGCTAGAAGAGCTGTGAAGACGTTCTGGTGGTCGGAGCCACGCTAGGCCCAAGCCAGTAACCCTGAGCAGCCTTCAGAGTAGTCGTGCAGGGCCCAAGAGTGTGGTCGGAAGGCAAGGAGAGAATGGAGACAGAGAAAATTGGGGACCGAGGAGCCATCTTTGTTTCACTCCAGAAAGCATCCTGGACACCGGAGTCCGAGTATGCTGGAGAGCACCTAGCCCCAGCAGAGAATACCGGTTTACCGTGGAGATTTCAGTCTCCCGGGCATCTGTGCAGCCACCAACAAGGGAGCCAGGCACCGCAGAGAGAGAGGAACAGCGGCAGTCCATCGTGGGTTTCGCAACAACAGCACAGGTGATAGGAGAGCAGAGGAGGCCAGCCCAGTTGCACACGGGGCAGGGACTTCACACACACGGAAAAGAGACAAGGAGGCCTTATACCCACTCACTGTGGAGATCTTGACCACCCGACAGTACACCAGACTCTTGCCTGTGATACCATTAGTAAAGGTAAAGAAGCAACTTACGGTGTGTGTGTCAATTCCTCAACCTTTGCCCCTGCCATCCACAGAGACTGTCCCGTTACCTAACAGCCCGGCCAAACCCCTGCTCCATCCCTCATAATCATTACCAAACTCCCCAGCGATCCAGCTCCGCCTTTGGGAGCTTCAACACCTAGCTGCTCATCCATCATCCCTGGAGGCCCCACGCAGCGCTGGGGCAGTCACCAGAAACCACAGGTGGCGTCACGACAAACTATCCCTATTTCAATTCCCCCCTTTTTTAAAGCTGACCATCAGGGCCACTGGTCTGGGCCGGCCACCAGTGACATCCCAACCGCAGCTGAGGGCCCAGATACCCACGTCCACATAGCCCTGGGACGCGTTAGGAGCCAGTGTAGTAACCTGGTAACAACCCATACATTCTAGCATCTACCTGCAGTGAATGATCAGAAAGTTAATGATTGGCCCTGGACGTACAAGCGTGCAGACCCCGGTAAGTAAACACGCTGATGATTAATCACTGTTTTATTTCTTTTTACAGATGCCCAGCACCTAGGTGTTCGGTATGGACCCTGAACGTTAAAGTTCGGGTTCACCCATCCCTAGTGACCGTCAGTGACTGTTCTGGTGTGTTGGACTGGGTTGTGCTGGAGAACCTGAATCCAAGAAGATCAGAAGCAACTCAGCTAGAGGTAGAACTGTATCTGATGCTATATATACTGTGTAATGCAAAATGTGCTTAAACTATGTGCCCTCTATCTCACATATGAAGTTGTGCTTGAAGAACTGAGGAAACTGTTAAGTAAAAGACTGCTTTTCAATAAGAACACTTTGGGTCTGTGTCAATTTTCTCTGTGGTCTGGTCTTGGCCTGCCAAAGGCAATGGCAACATGCGGCTTGCTGAAAGTTATGACCTGCACCACACTAACCCACAAACCATGCAAGGACCAAAGTTTTCCTGTAGCGTGCCTGGGCATCCAGTTTCAATCCCTCACCACCCATACACTAATACACATGATTTACTATTTACAGATAAAGGCAGCATCTAATCAATTATTAACCCCGTCATGACCTAGGACGTACTGATATTTCATATGTCATGTCCTTGCCTTTGATGCAAGTTCACACGCTGAGCTCACATCTGGTCTAATCTGCCGATATGTGCCTCTCAAAGCTGTGGATGGAACAGAGACCTGTTAACAAGTTAAATCCTTCTCTCAATCTCTGAAAGTGGACTATAACACATGCCAGCGGCAATGCATCATATCCTGCTCCCATCGGTGGCCCCGTGAATGATTGCAGGGTGCCGATGGGTTGTGTTTGTGATGATGCTCTTCCTGTAGATGTTGGCTGTTAGTGGGCAGGCAAAGGAGATCATCAATTCTGCTGTACAGAGCAGGGCTGAAGTATCGCTCTGTACAGGACATGTGATCAGATGATCACAGCTTTAAATCTCCTAAGGGGACAATTAAATACAATAATAAGTTAAATATTTTTTTTTATATGAAAAAAAAGCACAAATTCAAATCATCCCCTATTTGCCTGAATGAATATAAATGCAATAAAATAAAATACACTTATTTATTATTTGCTGTAGTACGACCAGGTTAATAAATAACTGATGTTAGCTATAACAAAATAGAATTTGAATATGTCATATTAATGACCTGTAAGAAAATAGAAGCTGAGCTGTGATTGATTGCTATAGGCAGCCTAATAAATCTCCAGCCAACAGTAAACCCTCCCCCTGGCCGGGCAGTATATGTTACCTCACACATACACATAATAGACAGCTCATGTGACTGACATCTGCCTTAATTCTCTATATGGCACATGTGTTGCACATTGGCTGTTTTTAATCAGATGTTTATGTTTTGAAAATAAAGATAGCACTGTGTGGTGTGTGTCTCTGTTGTGTGTGTCTCTTTGTGGTGTGTGTCCCTGTGGGGTGAGTGCATGTACCCCTATAGGGTGTGTATGTGTGTGTCCCTGTGTGGGGGGGTCTGTGTGGTGTGTGTCTTTGTTGTGTGTGTCTCTTTGTGGTGTGTGTGTGTCCCTGTGGGGAGAGTGCATGTGTCCCTATAGGGTGTGTTTGTGTGTGTGTCCCTGTGGGGGGGTATGTGTGGTGTGGCGTGTGTGTATCTGTGTTGTGTGTGTCTCTTTGTGGTGTGTGTGTCCCTGTGGGGTGAGTGCATGTGTCCCTATAGGGTGACCATGTGTGTGGGTCCCTGTGGGGGGTGTCTGTGTCTCTGTGTTGTGTGTGTCTCTTTGTGGAGTGAGTGCATGTGTCGCTATAGAGTGTGTGTGTGTCCCCTTGGGTGTGTGTGTCTCTGTGTTGTGTGTGTCTCTTTGTGGTGTGTGTGTGTTTGTTCGGGTGCGTAGTGAGTATCCAATGTGGGGGCTGCACTTTAGCGACTATACACTTGCTGTTACTCTTTGTGTGCGTGTGGTGTGTATACATGTCCCCGTGTGTGGTGAATATCTCATGTTGGGGCCCCACCTTAGTGACTATATGCTGGTATGTGCTGTTAGTCTTTGGTGCTATCATTAAGCCCCTCTCATTCACAACTGTCAAGTGGTAACTGTCACTTTTCCCCATTATGTAGATAGGGGCAAAATTGTTTGGTGAATTGGAATGCGCGGGGTTAACATTTCGCCTCACAACAAAGCCTATGACGCTCCCGGGGTCCAGACGTGTGACTGTGCAAAATTTTGTCTCTATAGCTGACAGCTGTCGATTTTCCTCCAACACTTTTCCATTCACTTTTTCCCCATTATGTAGATAGGGGCAAAATTGTTTGGTGAATTGGAATGCGCGGGGTTAAAATTTCGCCTCACAACATAGCCTATGACGCTCTCGGGGTCCAGACGTGTGACTGTGCAAAAGTTTGTGGCTGTAGTTGCGACAGTGTAGATGCCAATCCCGGATACACACACACACACACACACACACACACATTCAGCTTTATATATTAGATTATTGTCTTCAGAAATGTCCAATCTATCAAACTATAAAACAAAGTAATCAGATCAGTTAAAAACAAGAATAAAAAATTAAAGGGAACCTGTCCCTGCACCATGACATATCATTATTAGCGGTCCTTTTCTATAAAAAATGCGTTCTGTAACATTGCAAAAATCAACATTATGCACTTACATATGTGCGACTTCTTGGCCCTGAATAAGTCTCACAGGTCGTTCCCTGTGAGACTCTAATGGTGGGTTTACACGTCCCGATATCGGCGTCCAACTCCGACCAAAAGTCACGTGGTTCGTGCGTTGGACCCAATATCGTTCGTGCGTTGTATGGTATAAATGTCCAATACGATGCACGAACGATGTCAAACTGATATCGGGGATCTAATGAGCGTGCTATTCAACGGCCCGATATCGGATGCAGATTGGTGCCGGATCGTGCTGTGTGACAGCCCAACTACAATGTGCAGTACAACGTCCCCCATTCACTCCCATGTTAAATGGTCGTTCCTGGGTCGGCCATACAAGGGGGGCGTACACATCGTAGAGACGTTGTATCCCGATACCGCGCTGTGTAAACCTCCGATGCGATTCTTTGAAATCCGGCCAGAAAAAGCGCGCTCCCGCGCCGTCGGATCCAATAACGGACCGACGTTGGAGCGTGTAAACCCACCATAAGCCCTCCTTAGCTGCTCATTATCACGCCCCGATGGGCGCATTTTTTTATAGAAAAGGGGCACTAATAATGATATGTCATGGTGCAGTGACAGGTATTAAGGGTGATTTGGAGGGGTCAGGTTTCCTTTAAAAACAAGAGATTTACATTTTTTTTGGCCACTGCAACTCTGCCATAAAATGTATTAACAGGCGATCAAAACATCACATCTACCCAAAATGGTATGAGTAAAAATGGCAGCTCAGGACGCAAAAAATAAGCCATCACTTGCCCAGATCCCCCCAAAAATTTTGTGGCTCTTGGACAATGGCGCCAAAAGCAAAACATTTTTTCTCCAAACGTCTACATTTTTTTCACTTCTTAAAATGTAAATGTAATTTCATTGAAAAAAAAAAAAAGAAAAATTACTGCAGCGGTTGTTAATGATGGGTCACATAGCAGCTTAGATAATGCCACATGACTTATTTTCTCAACTTTTTTTGTGTGCGCTTTTAAAAACTACATTTTATGACTGTATGCGCGTGGCCAGAAGCTAATAGATCAGAGATTGTGGGCAGTGCTATCTGCCAGCAGAGAAGGAGCCAGGTGACAGATCAGAGAAGCATGCTCCAAGGAAAGGGGAGAGAAGTTTGCAGTGATCCTTACATTCTGACGTTGCTCAGCACTGGGCAGTAGCCTGAGGTAATCTGATACATTGTCACCTCATCAGCTGCATTCATGAGCTCGCACACTGTGTAGGCCTCCACCCTTATATGGTTACATACCTGTATTCAGTATGGAGACGGATCTGACTGAGAATGAACATATGTCTGTGTGGCACCCCACTCCACGGTTGGGTTGCCACAGGAACACTTGGAGCAGGAAGGATTTCCACATCAGGTAAGCCCACACACAACACCTTCCACCCCAAATCAGGCAATTCTCCTTCACGTTCAGGGTGCGGACAAGAATGTATGATTTGTACGCAAGCATCCGCATGCGTACAAATCACACATGGAAGTCAATGGGGGTGCACGGCAATCCGCAGCCGAGCGCATCACCGTAATAAACATAGGGATGGGCAGTGCTTGCACTCAGCTTGCGTTCGCCCGCCGCAAGACGCTGCGGAAGTGAACACAAGTCTGAAGGCAGCCTTACACTTTAAATTGAAAGTAAACCATACTTGTTTGGTACCTATGTACTTGTACGTACCTGAGAAATCACACTGACATATCAGATTTACCATTCAATGGCCATGATCAATAAAAGATCCAAACATAATTGTGGAATTGCACTTTTTTTGCAACTTCATCGCACTTGGCATTTTTACCCATTTTCTAGTACACTATATGGTTAAATGACTAATTTCATTCAAGAAAAGCAAGAAATTGTTGCGCCACACTGTGCAAATTAGCCGAAGCAAGGGGTTGTATTGATATGTCACTCACCTTTTCTAGTTGCGCCCCCTGCACAACTAGGTTGATGATTTGAGGTGAGATTTAACCGCAGGCATAAATCCGTTGCTACTTGTAGAGAAGCCTTTCCTTATGGAACTTCAACGTCTCTCCCAGAGATCTCGAGCCCAGGGAAGGGCAGCTCCTCTGTGTTGACCAAATCCTGTCCCAGAGTTGCTCTCAAACCACACTCCCCAAAGGGAGGATTTGAGCACGATATGAAGTAAAAAGGTATGATAAAATGAGCGCTAGGGACAGAAACAGGCACTGGGCTCTTATCGAATATTACCTTTCAAATTTATTGTGAACAGTAGATGTTATAGGTCTCCTCGCCACAACATGTTTCGACACTAAGGGTACCTTTACACGCCGCTACTGGAGGATGGATACAACCCGCTACAGGCTACAAATGTAGCTTGTCGCGTCAATATCGCCCGTAGTAGCGGCGTCTGAAGACGGGACGACACAGCCGGCTACAGATACATCTGTATCCGTGCACTGCCCATAAACAGATGGCTACATCGCCGATTGTAGCGAGCTGTATCGGCGTGTAAAGAACTCACAGAAGGGAACTGTGGACACCATGCTATGTAGCTGGGGCGTGACACAGGGTCCGGGTTTCCGCGCCCCCTTCAGCGATCATTGGAGGAAGCTCCTGCGTTGCGATTGGTTGTCGCCGCACAGGGCGGCATATTTAAGGAGCTGACGAGTCACACTACACAATTGCTCGAGCGTCAAGTATTAATCTGCCTCCTGCGATGCCTGTCCAATCATGGTATTTTTGCTTTCTCCTATCAGCGTACGGACGTCTCGTAATCCACAATTGGAGCACGCCTATGTGCTGTCCCTGCTGCACCAGGTATGCCCATAGTAGCTGGTTGTAGCGGTGTGTAAATGAGCTACAGATGGCTACTTGAGACACCCGGCGATGTATCTAGCTGTAGATGTAGCGTAGCGTAGCGCACCTTGTGGCGGCGTGTAAAGAGGGTGCGTTTCCCGTTTGTAACCGTTTGGGCGTGCTCGTGCACGTGAAGTAGCCGTTGGTATCCATCCTGCAGTGGCGGCGTGTAAAGGTACCATAAAGGTGTCTTTCTCAAGTGGATCCACTTGAGAAAGACACCTTTAGTGTCGAAACATGTTGTGGCGAGGAGACCTATAACATCTACTGTTCACAATAAATTTGAAAGGTAATATTCGATAAGAGCCCAGTGCCTGTTTCTGTCCCTAGCGCTCATTTTATCATACTGTGAGACAGTGCGGGGGATCATATGCGAGGGGCGCTATGTCTCCCCCAGAATGCGCACTGTCACGTATTGAGCCCGGTATAGGGTGTGAGAGAAAGGGACGGTCCGCTCCCTCCGCTCCGGGTCTTGCAAGGTCCCGGAAGTAGACACGGAGTTAAAAGCCTGGTCAGGAGGCAGGGCGGGGTTCCCTGGACAGAGAATTGTGCCTTAGCTGCAGGAGCAGCAGAGATATACACAGGAGAGGTCTAGAGTTCCAGAGGACCGTGTGCTAGACTAACACGGCCTAGCCCAGGAGGGCTGGGAGCTCGGCGTGACCTATAACGGAGGCCTTTGGCCTGAAGGATCCGGGGTACGTTATATGAACTGTGTCTTGTGTACCCGGCTGCGACCCGGATTCCGGCTGACTGTGCCATCGCTGTGTATACCAGCAATAAACACCGGGTCCTGTTTGAACCACTACCGGGCTCTACGTGTTTCCTGACTTGCAATCCAGGCGCTGCCCCACATATGGTGGAGAATGCGGGCAAGCAGGCCGGCCCGGTGAAAGTGACTGTTTCATGAGGCCAATGAGCGGCGCTAAAGTGAGAGGAGCAGCCGTCAGAATAGCCGCCAGTCTTGCGGGGTGCCCGGCCCTGCATGTCCCTACTTAAGCCGGCCACGCTACAGTTCAGGCCTGCCGCTGATATGGAGGAAATCCTAAGGCAGCTGGTACTTACCCAGCAGCGGCAGCAGGAACAGCAGCAGCGACATGAAGAGCAGCAGCTCCGACAGCAGGAGCAGCACCAGCGACAGCAGGAGCAGCAGCAGTTGCTACAACAGGAGCAGTTACGACAACAGCAGGAGCAGCAGCAGCGACAGCAGGAGCAGCACCAGCGACAGCAGGAGCAGCAGCTCCGACAGTAGGAGCAGCACCAGCGACAGCAGGAGCAGCAGCAGTTGCTACAACAGGAGCAGTTTCTACAACAGCAGAAAACGAATGAACTGCTCCTGCAGCAAATTGCGGCCTTACGAGACCCGCCAACAGCGCCTCCCCCGGAGCGGCGTGAGGCCCGGGACCGGGTCCGATCGGCCCTGCGGAAGCTGAGTCCAGAGGACGACGTAGAAGCCTTCCTCACCGTCTACGAGCGCACCGCAGAACGAGAAGGCCTCCCTTCCGCTCAGTGGGCTGAAGTGGTGGCGCCATTCCTGATGGGCGATGCCCAAAAGGCCTACACGGACCTCAGTTGGGAGGAAGCACAGGACTACGCCAGACTCAAAGGTGAGATCCTTGCTAGACTGGGGGTCAATACTTATGTCCGAGCCCAACGGGTGCATTCCTGGTCCTACGTGGAGTCCAAGCCGGCTCGCTCCCAGGCGTATGACTTGTTGCAGTTGGTGAAACGGTGGCTCCAGCCTGAGAGCTTGACTCCGGGACAGATGGTGGAAAGGGTGGTGGTCGACCGGCTGGTACGGACTTTGCCGGTTGCGATACAGCGTTGGGTGGGGCAAGGGGACCCGGGTACCTTGGACCAGGTGGTTAGCTTGCTAGAGCGATATACAGCCACCCAGGAGTTCATACGGGACTCTGCCCCACTGCGGCAGTTACGCCGGTCTCTGGAGCCGGCTAAAGGGGTACGTCCATTCCCAGGGGACTCTCCTAAAAACGTACCCGCTGAGAGGACACCCCAGGACGGGGCCGACAGGAGACCGGGCTCCCCAAGAAGGAGGTTCCGGCCCAGCACTGTCCCTACCACGTGGTGCTGGCGGTGCAAAGGACCAGGACATGTGGCTGCCTATTGCCCACTAACGGCGGAACCCATGGACTGCGGGTTCACACGCCGGCTCTCGATGTATGCCAGCCCCGTGTTCACTGCAGACGTGGTGGATCCCCTAACGGAACCACATCTGTGCCCAGTGCTCATTAATGGACACAGAGCGGAAGCTCTCTTGGACTCTGGCAGTTTGGTGACGCTGGTTCGGGCGTCCTTAATCCCCGGGTTGCAACTCACTGGGGAATTGATCGGGGTCCGGTGTATACACGGGGACCTACGCGAGTATCCAACCACGGAGGTGACTCTATCCACTTCATGTGGAGAGGTGACCCACGTGGTTGGAGTGGTAAACTCTCTACCCTACGGGACTGTGCTGGGAAGAGACTTACCATTGTTTTGGTCCTTATGGGGAAGGAGGAGTAACCCCTCCCTGATGCCCGGGAATCAGGGTGCTGAACCCGACGACCCTGAGACCGGGACACCTGCCGTAGGGGTCGCCAACATAGGGCTAGAGTGTCACCCCGATAGGTTCCCGGTAGACGTATTGGCAGGAGAGGTCGAGGAGACCCCACCGCTTCCAGAGTTGGAAGTATCCCGGGGAGCGTTTGGGACAGCCCAGCTACAGGACCCCACACTGACCAGGGCCCGAGAAAGGGTAACAGAAGTAAACGGGGTAGCTCAGCAGCCAGGGGCTGAGAATGTATTTCCACGCATGGTGATTAACCGGGAGTTACTTTATAGGGTGGACAAAGTCAGGGATGAGGTCGTGGACCAACTGGTAGTGCCGCAGCCACACCGCCGGGCAGTCCTAGAGATGGCCCACTCCCACCTGCTAGGGGGCCACCTTGGGGCTAAAAAAACGCAAGAACGCATCTTGCGGAGGTTCTTCTGGCCGGGCGTGTATGCGGACGTCCAGAGGTACTGCGACTCCTGCCCGGAATGTCAGCTGACCACACCCATTGCCACTTTCCGTAGTCCATTGGTACCTCTACCCGTTATAGAGGAACCTTTTGAACGGATCGCAATGGATTTGGTGGGGCCTATAGTGAAGTCAGCCCGAGGCCACCAACATATACTCGTGGTTGTCGACTACGCCACCCGGTACCCGGAGGCGATTCCGTTACGCCGCACCTCGGCGAAGATGATTGCCCGGGAGCTGTTTGCTATGTTCTGTCGCCTAGGACTACCTAAGGAAATCCTCACAGATCAGGGGACTCCTTTTATGTCCAAAGTGACCCGGGAACTGTGTAAACTGCTCAACATAAAACAGCTACGCACCTCGGTGTATCATCCCCAGACCGACGGATTAGTGGAGCGGTTTAATAAAACCCTGAAGTCCATGCTAAAAAAAGTGGTAGCAAAGGACGGAAAGGATTGGGACATGTTATTGCCCTATCTAATGTTCGCCATTCGGGAGGTACCACAGTCGTCTACGGGGTTTTCCCCCTTTGAGCTGTTGTACGGCCGACATCCTAGAGGGCTCTTGGATGTTGCCAAAGAGACGTGGGAACAGGAACCCACACCCTATAGGAGTGTGATTGACCACGTGGCGAAAATGCAGGACCGGATCACGGCGGTCCGGCCTATTGTAAAAGAGCACCTAATGGATGCCCAAGGAGCGCAAAGCCGCAGGTATAATACACGGGCCACCGTTAGGACCTTTGAGGTGGGGGACCGGGTATTGGTCTTAGTGCCCACAACGGAAAGCAAATTATTGGCCAAATGGCAAGGGCCCTATGAAATCCGGGAAAAAGTAGGGGAGGTCAATTACAAGGTATACCAGCCCGGGAAAAGGAAACCCGTGCAGCTATACCACGTAAATTTGCTTAAAGCATGGAAAGACCGAGAGTGCCTGCTTATGGAAGCGTCCGATGCACCCGGTGACCCTTCCCCTTCGGCCACCAGGGATACCGAAGGGGTAAAAATAAGTGACACCCTCACTAAGGCCCAACGACGGGAGGCTCGAAAGTTGGTACAGCAGAATCCCGATGTGTTCTCTGACCTGCCCGGGCGCACTTCGGTCATTCAACATGACATTGTCACTGAGCCCCGGGTTAAAGTGCGAGTGAAACCGTACCGGGTACCCGAGGCCAGACGGCAAGCCATCACGGCCGAAGTTAAACACATGCTTAAGTTAGGCGTGATAGAAGAATCCCGGAGTGAGTGGGCTAGTCCCATTGTGCTCATTCCAAAGCCGGACGGATCGTTGCGGTTCTGCAACGATTTCCGGAAGCTGAACGAAGTGTCTAAGTTTGATTTATATCCCATGCCCCGGGTGGACGAGTTGATTGAAAGACTGGGGCAAGCCCAGTACTTCACAACGCTCGATCTGACAAAAGGATACTGGCAGGTGCCGCTAACAGAGTCGGCCAGGGAAAAAACCGCCTTTGTTACTCCGGAAGGTCTCTATCACTACGTCGTGTTGCCTTTTGGGTTGCATGGAGCCCCGGCCACATTTCAGCGGCTCATGGACATAGTGTTAGAACCTCATCGGAAGTACGCGTCCGCCTACCTAGATGACATCATCATCTTTAGTCCGGATTGGCACACCCACTTATCCCAGGTTCAGGCCATGGTGGATTCGCTCAGGGCCGCAGGCCTGACGGCGAATCCAAAAAAAATGTGCCATGGGGCTCGAGGAGGCCCGGTACCTGGGGTATGTGATTGGGCGAGGGGTTATCAAACCCCAAATAAACAAAATCGAGGCCATTCAAAATTGGCCCCGACCGGTGTCTACCAAACAGGTGAGGGCATTCCTCGGCATTGTTGGGTACTACCGACGCTTCATACCCAATTTTGCTGGGCGAACGGCGGCCCTGTCCGACCTGTTAAAAGAGAAGAAGTCTGCTTTGGTGCGTTGGAATCCCCAAGCAGAGGCGGCCTTTCAATCCATGAAGTCGGCCTTGTGCGGACAGCCCGTCCTCATCAGTCCTGACTTCACAAAGGCCTTCGTTGTACAAACAGACGCCTCGGAGGTGGGGCTGGGGGCTGTGCTGTCGCAAGAAGTGGACGGAATCGAGCATCCGGTCACTTACTTGAGCCGGAAATTGTCCCCAGCGGAAAAGAATTATAGCGTAGTGGAGAAGGAGTGCTTGGCCGTTAAATGGGCCTTGGAGTCCCTACGTTATTATTTGCTCGGGCGACAGTTCCGGTTAGTTACGGATCACGCTCCTTTGGTCTGGATGCGAAATGCCAAGGAACGGAACGCTCGGGTCACCCGGTGGTTCCTGTCCCTCCAAAACTTCCGTTTTACGGTGGAGCATCGGGCTGGCAAGTTGCAGGGTAATGCGGATGCCCTGTCCCGGGCACCCTGTTTGATGGCTGGGGTTCAACCCCACACGTTTGAACCGAGGGGGGGGGGTGTGTGAGACAGTGCGGGGGATCATATGCGAGGGGCGCTATGTCTCCCCCAGAATGCGCACTGTCACGTATTGAGCCCGGTATAGGGTGTGAGAGAAAGGGACGGTCCGCTCCCTCCGCTCCGGGTCTTGCAAGGTCCCGGAAGTAGACACGGAGTTAAAAGCCTGGTCAGGAGGCAGGGCGGGGTTCCCTGGACAGAGAATTGTGCCTTAGCTGCAGGAGCAGCAGAGATATACACAGGAGAGGTCTAGAGTTCCAGAGGACCGTGTGCTAGACTAACACGGCCTAGCCCAGGAGGGCTGGGAGCTCGGCGTGACCTATAACGGAGGCCTTTGGCCTGAAGGATCCGGGGTACGTTATATGAACTGTGTCTTGTGTACCCGGCTGCGACCCGGATTCCGGCTGACTGTGCCATCGCTGTGTATACCAGCAATAAACACCGGGTCCTGTTTGAACCACTACCGGGCTCTACGTGTTTCCTGACTTGCAATCCAGGCGCTGCCCCACACATACCTTTTTACTTCATATCGTAATTTCATTCAAGAGCACAGCTCGTGCCACAAAAAACAAGCCCTGGTATGTCTATACTGATGGAAATATAAAAAAGTTATGACTGTTGGAAGAAAGGGAGGGAAAATCAAACACCAGAACATCGTTGGATGATGAAAGCGTTAAATAAAGTACTGAATTTATTGTTACATAGAAGCGTAAGTAAATGTGTGTACTGTGATCAGGTTATTTTTGCATGTAGCAGTATAATGGGCACACATATTCAAAATGGTACATCCTTGGTATCAGGGGTGCACCAAGCCACCCTGCCGCCTGAGCCGCGGGTGAGGGGGTGGGGGGGTAGGGTGCTATCAGCGGCACCCACGGTTGAGGAACTGGGGGGGTGCTATCAGCTGCGGACACCGATTTAGGCGGGCTGTTGTACCTTCCACCCTTGTGAGCTGAGTGGAGCAGCAGGCGACGCCCCCTTCAGCACTGCCGCTCCCTCTGCCTCCTTGCCGCCTGAGCCTGAGGGCTCACATTGTCCAATGGACAGTGCGGCCCTGCTTGGTATCCCAGTCTGACAGTGATTGATATGACAACAAAATGACATTTAACGAGGGCCTGTCATCCCCCTGGTGCTTTCCAAAGTGAAAGCACCACTGAATGCAGTGTGTATGCTGCATTCAGGGAAGGGGTCTCCCATGTCCCTACCCCCCCTGTAACCTGTAAAAAACACTTTTGAAAGTTTTAAGACAAGACATCTGGAGGGACTTACTAATTTCTCATTTCTCGCTGTTCACAGGGTCCTCCCACCCCCTGCCTCTCTGTTCCTTCCACCTCCTGCCTCTCTGTGCCGCCTCCTGCCTGTGTGGGTCTCCCGTCCTCGCTTGCTCCTCAGCATCTGAATTCATGAAGGTGCACAGCGAAGAATTGGTAGGAGCAGGTCCCAGCTGCTGGAACAGCGCACGTGCGGGAACATCAGCACCAGATTGCTGCCCTGCTGCATGCATACAGCATTGTCTTAGCAGGGCGGGCTCTGACGTGCCCGCGCTTGCGCCATTCGAGCAGCCAGGACCCGCTCCTACCAATTCCTCACTGTGCGCCTGCATGAATTCAGATGCTGAGGCGCAGGCGCAAGCAAGGATGGGAGACCCACACAGGCAGGAGGCGGCACAGAGAAGCAGGAGGCGGGGTGGACCCCGTGAACAGTGAGGAATGAGAAATTAGTAAGTCCCTCCGGACGTCTTATCTTAAAACTTTCAAAAGTTTTTTTTACAGGTTACAGGGGGGTAGAGACATGGGAGACCCCTTCTCTGAATGCAGCATACACGCTACATTCAGTGGTGCTTTCACTTTGGAAAGCACCAGGGGGATGACAGTTCCTCTTTAATTAAGGCTATTAAGGCCATCAGTATTACATGTGCTTGAGATATACTTTTATACTAATTATGTTTCTGAGCACACTTGTTTCTAAGACTAGACACATCAATAATAGCTATGTTTTCTAGTACACACCTGTAGTGGTGTAACTTGAGTCCGGAGAGCCCTGATGCGAAATTTGGACCTGGCCCCTCCGCCTTCCCCCATGCGCCCACATTGGTCAGATGTATGGGCCCCATGTAATGTTCTAAATCCTATAAAGACTCACAAATTGACCCCTCTCCCCTTCATTATGTATTAATGTCCCTCATCCAGTTATATATGGTCTTCCTCCTGGAATATGCCCTTATCCCGGTATATATGGTCCTCTATTATAGTATAATGCAGCCTCATAGCCCTCCATATAGTAAAATGCAGCCTCATATCCTTCCACATAGAATAATGCAGCCTCATAGCCATCCATATAATATAATGCAGACTCATAACCCATCATATACTATAATGCCACCTTATAGCCCTCCATATAATATAATGCCACCTCATAGCCCTCCATATAATATAATGCAGCCTTATAGCCCTACAGATAATATAATGCAGTCTCATAGCCCTCCAAATAAAATGCCGCCTTCATAGCCCTCCAGATAATATAATGCAGCATCACAGCCCTTCATATAATATAATGCAGCAACACAGCCCTTCATATAATATAATGCAGTGTCATAGTCCTCCAGATAATATAATGAAGCGTCATAGCCCTCCAGATAATATAATGCAGCGTCATAGCCCTCGAGATAATATAATGTAGCGTCACAGCCCTCCAGATAATATAATGCAGCGTCACAGTCCTTCATATAATATAATGTAGTGTCACAACCCTCGAGATAATATGCAGCGTCACAGCCCTCCAGATAATATAATGCAGCATCACAACCCTTCATATCATATATCGGAGCATCACAGCCCTTCATGTAGTATAACGCAATAATGTAGCCTCATAGCCCTAAATATAGTATACATCCACCCCAGACAGACACACTGCCCCCTGTACAACCTGCCCCACCACTCACCCAGTCACACTGCCCTCTGTACAGCCCTCCCCCCACACACAGACACACTGCCCACTGTACAGCACCCCCACACCAGTCACACTGCATTGCCCACTGTACAGCCCCTCCACACACAGACACACTGCCCACTGTATAGCCCCCCACACCATCACATTGCCCCCTGTACAGCCTCCCCACACACTTCCCACTGTACAGCCCCCACACCTATTCACACTGCCCACTGTACAGCCCCCCACACACAGACCCACTGCACATTGTACAGCCCCCCCACACCCAGTCATACTGCCCCCTGTACAGCACCCAGCCACAAACACGGACACATTACCCACTGTACAGCCCACACACACCAAGTCACACTGCCCCCTGTACAGCCCCCCACACACTGACACACTGCCCACTGTACAGCCCCCCCACACCATCACATTGTCCCCTGTACAGCCCCCCACACACTGCCCACTGTACAGCCCCCCACATCCAGTCACACTTCCCCCTGTACAGCACCCCACCACGAACACACAGACATATTACCCACTGTACAGCCCCCCCACACCCAGTCACACTGTCTCCTTTACAGCCCCCACCACACCCAGTCACACTGCCCCCTGTACAGCCCCCCCAACACACACACACACACAGACACACTGCCCAGTGTACAGCCCCACACACACACAGATACACTGCCCACTGTACACCGCCCCCCCCCCACACCCAGTCACACAGCCCACTGTACAGCCCCCCCACACACACTGCCCACTGTACAAACCCCCACCCCCACACACAGACACACTACCTAGTGTACAGCCACACACACACACGCACTCCCTCCTTCCCCCTCTCCCTCTCCAGAAGCTGTGGAGGCTCTTTGGCTCCTGAATGGAGCTCAGCTCACCGCTCTTGGCAGCAGCTGCGTCCTGACTATGATGAGGTCACACGACCTCATTACGGTACGGTTGGCAACGGCCACAGGAGTTTTAAAGTTGCAGTGCCTGCCAGTTCTCAGGTGGCCGTGATCAGCACCCTGGGGACCAACTGGGCAGACCGCCGCACAGTGACATGGATGTGCGTCCTCAGGGACGCACATCCATTTAAAGCAGGCACAGGGGTCGGCGGGCTCTGGGCCTGGTCGCACTTGCGATCCCTGCGACCACGGTTGTTACACCAGTGCACACCTGCTTGCTATATCAATGTATGGGCACATGTGCTGTGGCAAGCAGCAGCAGGCCTGCTTGCTCAGTGGACTTCTTGCATCTTAGGCTAAGTAGACACGTCCAGTAATCATTTGTTAGAAAAGATCTAGCAGCAAACCGTTGGCAAAAAAGTTGTGCCAACTCAACTTTTATGTTGATTTTGAAAAATATTGATTTCTGCAGGATCTAGTTTTTTAACATGGGAGTCTTTGGAAAACAGATTCAGTAAATGGGTTCTCCAATAACAAAGGTAAGTTTAAAGTTTTTTTTAATCAATAGATCTTGAAATAATAATTATTTCCACAATTGGATTTGTTTAAAAAAATGTTTTTGTGCTGAGATAATCTTATGTGTGTGCCCCTGCTATGTACTGTTTGCATCCTCCCCTGCCCAGGAACAAACCATGCTCCGTGTACGGTCAGACACGATCATTACTCAGTACATAGCAGGGACACATATATAAGATTACCTTGGCACAGGAACATTTTTTTTTAAACACATCCAATTGTAGAAAATATTATTATTGCAAGATCTAATGATCAAAATGAACTTTAAAATTACCTTTGTTTTGTGGGAAAACTGCTTTAATGATTGCTATTTAGTCATCCTTTTTTTCTGTCATTTATAAAGAATCTATTTTTTTTCTTACTGGATCAGTTTCAAATGGAAGATGAATTACAATCAGTTTACTGATCCAGTTTCCATATACTCCCATGTTAAAAAATGGATCCTCTACAAATCAATTGGGTTTGCACAACTTAATTCCACATGGATTGCTTCTGGATCCATTTTAACGGATGATTACTGGACACGTGAACTCAGCCTTTGCTTAATTACTACTGGCATCTCCTGCCTGTTCCTCTCTACGGGTAAGATCTTTCATTATGGGTCAGCCTCCACTTCGGTGGTCTAGTGGATCCACATCACTATTCCCATACCTCCATGTGCCTTATAGATTTCTTAGTTCATGGATCACACTGGCCCAACTTTCTTTGCCCAACGAGATCTCGACCGTGTGCGAGAGGAACAACATAGACTTTCCCCCATCATGCAGTCCATGGACACCTGCCTGAGTTCGCTACAAGCCATTGATCCTGCAACAACAAAGACACAGATGTCTGGTCTTCAGCAAGAGCTCTCCCATCAGCAAGAAACGCAACGCCGTGTTCTGCAGTACCTGGCCTCCTTAGATGAGCAACTAACAGCTCTGCAAGGAACTGCTGATCAGGATGCACTTCAACCAGCTGCTCCAGATTCTGTCCTGGTTACTGGTTCTAATCCACAATTCTGCAAGCTGTTTCGGTTTAATGAGGATCCCAAGAACTGCAGGGGATTTCTGAATCAGTGTCTCCTCCATTTCAAACTCCTTCCACTGCAGTACCCCACCGATTCAGCAAGAGTAGCTTTCTTGGCCTCCCATCTAGAGGGAGAGGCTTTGGCCTGGATAAATCCTTTACTGAAGGGAGACGATCCTATTGTCTCCAACCTATACAACTTGCTAGAGGTCTTCCAGCGGGTCTTCGACTAACCTGGTCGAGTTGCTTCTGCAACCGAAGCATTGTTCAACTTCATTGTCCACTTTCGTCCAGCTGAGAAAAATGTAAAGGCTGATGCCCTCTCCAGATGCTTTCTTTCTGACGATCAAGAGGAGGAACTTCAGCACATCACTGAGCCTAGCAAAATGCTCCGCTTAACTTGTCTCAGCTTCCCCCGGAAAGACCCTGGCTACAGAAGAAAACAAGAGGTGAGTACTGTCGTGGCAACATTCCTCCAAGCTTGCGGGTCATGTTGGCCAGAAGAAAACCTTGGAGCTAATTGAGCGGAACTATTAGTAGCCAACACAACACCACGATGTGAAGAACTTTGTTGCTGCTTGCCCATCCTGTGCCCATAACAAGGTTCCTAGGAGCCCACCTGTCGACCATCTTCTTCCTCTGCCAGTTCCGGCCTCACCTTGGCAATACATCTCTATAGATTTCATCACAGCCTAGTTCCTAGAATCGCACCGTCATCTGTGTCATGGTGCATCGGTTTTCTAAGATGGGTCACTTCATACTGCTAACGTACCTTCCCCCTGCTCCTAAATTGACTGATCTCTTCGCCCATCATAATCTCCATCTCCATGGTTTGCCTCAACATATTGTCTCTGATAGAGAAGTACAGTTCATCTCAAGTGTCTGGCGGTCGCTCTGCAAATTGCTGGATGTCACACCCAATTTCTCTTCCGCCTATCATCCTCAGTCCAATGGTTATGTGGAACGAGTGAACTAAATTCTCACTAGTTACCTGCAACACTTCGTGAACAATCATCATAGCGATTGGTCATTGCTGCTGTCCTGGGCGGAGTTTTCTTACAATAACCACATCAGCGAGTCCTCTGAGGAATCTCCTTTCTTCATCATATACGGACAGCATCCTTAAGTTCCTACTCCTGTTACGCTCCCTTCGGACAACCCAGTGGCTGAGTCTCTTGCCGGGGACTATTCTCGAATATGGGTGGAAACAGAGATCTCCTTGAACTAAGCAGCTAGTAGAATGAAGAGGCACATGGATAAGAGACATCTAGATTCTCCACTCTTTCGTCCCAGTGACAAGGTGTGGCTCTCCTCTAACTATGTTCGCCTCAAAGTGCCTTCCTTCAAGCTTGGTTCTCGCTTCATAGGTCCCTTCAAGGTGCTTCAGAGAATAAATGAGATGTCTTATAGCCTTGAACTGTCATGCTCCTTGTGCATACACAACTCCTTCCATGTTTCCCTCCGAAAGCCGGTGGTTCTTAGTCCATTTTTTCATGATCCAGGGACTTCTCCTCCTTCTGTCACCTCTGATGATATCTATGAAGTACAGGACATCTTGGCGGTGAAGAAGAGAGAAGAGAGGCAACAGGACTCTGTTTCTGGTGGACTAGAAAGGTTTTGGTCCTGAGGAGAGAACGTGGGAACTTGAGGAGAATATCATACACCTCGTCTACTCAAAAAGTTCAGAAAAGGTTGAAGGATGAAGAGGCATAACGGGTGGGTACTGTTACACCCCATGCTGCCGGATCAACCTCTTCTGGACTGGGAGGTAGGTGGCCAACACGTAGCTGAGGGCGCTCCGTTTGCCTACCCACTACCGTGGGGCTAATCTCCACAGAGCAGGAAGACTGATGCCCATCATGCGGTTCCCTGCTGTCTCCTCATTACCCTATGCAGCTCCCACATCCCCTTACTCACTCTGCCAGCGGTCACACGCCGTCCTCCTGCACTTTCTCCATCTCCTTCTGCCTCCGAGGCCTGCATCCTGCCTACAGAACCTCCGGAAGTGTGCTTAAGAGATGCGCTTTACCCACTTCCCAGATTTAAAGGGCCAATACACCTGACACTCTTTTCCCCTAATTGCCGCTTCTGACTTGCTACATATATATGGCACCTCCCCTTTAGAGAGGTGCCTGAGTAACACTGCCTGTCCCTAGTAGTGTTGCTTTCCCTCAGGTCCCTGTCCCGATCACTGCCTTAGTGTCTTCCTCAGGGATATCCCTGAGGAAGACACTAGGACAGTGTTGAAACGCGTAGGAAAGGAATAAATGGATGATTTATGCAACCTACATATGGTTTCCAGATCGTTTTCTTGGGATTTCAGCAGCGCGGACACTGATACACCATTTCCCCTGAGGTAACTTCTGGATGATTCCCACGTGCATGTGGAAGGTGGAAGTCCTGCAGCAGCTGCATTTAATGCCAAATGCTTTTACACCAGTTGTGGGTCTCACAACTGTGCTAGGTGAGTGAATTCATACCCACCGCATACATTAGTGTCACTAGTGATAGGGCACTATTGCGCCTCTTGTTCCCCCCCCTATTTTTTTACTTTGATCATTGCCTTGGTATTCATCTTGGCATTATCCATTGCCTCTATCTCTTGTCTCATCCTAAATCCTGCCACGTGTACCTGCAGACCATCTCGCCAATACGCCACCTGTCCATTATGCGGTGCATTTGCCATGTTGCCTCGCAGCCTGTTACACCTGTACGAGCCTATCCAGAGGTTACAACATCTACTGTGCCCATTCCATCAGCCCGAGTGCTGCGTCTCCACCTCCGGCATCTTGTTTCCTGGATTGTTTTCAAGTAGCCTCACAGCCCTGAGCTCCGTGCAAGCTCCTCATAGACTGTGATTCATCCATGTGGATTGTTCCTTGCTGCACTGGAAAGATCTCTAATTAAAAGTCCTTTGCTTAATCACAGCCGGCATCTCCTACCTGTTCCTGTCTACAGGTCAATGTCCACTTCAGTGGTCCAGTGTGTCCACATCACCACTCTCACACCTCTATGTGCCTTACAATAGGTAATTGATATGAGATTCCTAGTGGGCTGACACATGGCATCCTCACAAATCAGCTGTTATTTGTTCTGGCAGCGGCTAGATGTAAACACGTTAAATGGAGTTGAAAAGAGCAGTTCCATTCAATGTGTAGTGTCCTCTGCTGGGTATCACAAACCAGCTTTTATTACTTTGAATAAGAGCTGCTCTGCAGCACTTGTCAGCTCTGCTACACAATTAAGTCTTACTATCCTTGCAGTCAGTCGCACACATGCAGTGCGGAGAAGATGAGGCAAATTTTTAAAGACGTAATTTTTGTTTCTTGATCAAATTGACCCCTATCATTCAAAATTGGATGGCCTCCTAGCCAAGTGTCTGCTCTTACCTAACCCTGGTCGTTACACTGGTGACAGGCACACTGAAAAATGTACCCATGAGAATTGTCAAAGTGACTGAGAGACGACGGAAATGAATCAAGACCAGGAAAACAAAATGTTCACAAAATAAAAAATAGCCGATAGAAATGTTAAGTTAGAAATTTATGGCTTGAGAATATTCTGAAATTTTACATACAGTTCCCAATACTGTTTTAAGAATAAACCCTTTAGCAGTAAATAGTAGTAAAGTATGTTTTGAAATTAGAATATAATATATTCTCCAAGTATTTTATTAAAGTACAGGCAATTTTGTTAGCCAATCCCCCAACGAACGCCCTACTGCTGTAGCTGAGGTTGCCTTCTTCACACCGTTCTATCATACAAGGTCTAAGGACCAACAAATTTTTGTGTACACTAACAGCAATCTGTGAGTGTGAGGAATGTCCGAAGTTAGAACTGAAATCTCCAGTCTTATTTTGGATCATCTGAAAGTAAATATTCATTTATTTGCATAATGTTGGAGCGCCAACTTTGTCCTATATATAAAGAATTGGAACCCTAATTTTGTACTCGGCAAAACCTGGAATATCATATATCATATTTCTCCCTGACAGTAGATAATGTTTTTTAAGTAAAATACAGTATATTCTATAAGTATTTTAACCCTTTAAGGACCAGTGTCACGAGTGAATAATGGCCTGATGATACATCAGGGGATCTCAGTTCAGA
This sequence comes from Allobates femoralis, assembly GCA_033576535.1. NCBI lineage: Eukaryota > Metazoa > Chordata > Amphibia > Anura > Aromobatidae > Allobates > Allobates femoralis. Next base: position 223,314,508 of record JARQOC010000004.1, on the reverse strand, counting down.
AGATTGGAATATTTAAAGAGGTCCTGTCACGCCCCTGGTGCATGGCAATCTAAATGCAGCACTGAATGTAGCATGTCTGCTGCATTCAGGGAAGGGGTCCCCCATGTCTCTAGCCCCCCTGTAAGCTTTAAAAAAGTCTTTAGAAACCTTACAGTTAAGAGGTCGTCTGGGTGGGATCTTAATATGCCTCGTTGCAGGCATAATCCTCCCTGCCTCCTCCTTGTGTATTTCGCCCCTTCTGTGTGTCTGCCTCCGTCTCCTCTTGTGCTGGGTCTGCCCTCCTCTTTTGCTCCTGAGGTCACAAGGAGCAGGAGCTGAAGAGGAGGGCAGACCCAGAAGAAGAGGAATAAGGAGGGCAGACCCAGAAGAAGAGGAGGTGACACATAGGGGGGGCGGAACACAGCGAGGACCTTTTAATAAGATCCCACCCAGGTGACCTCTTAACTGTTAGGTTTCTAAAATCTTTTTTGAAGGTTACAGGGAGTCTAGAGACATGGGGGACCCCTTCCCTGAATGCAGCAGACGTGCTGCATTCAGTGCTGCATTCAGTTTGCAATGCACCAGGGGGGGTGACAGGTCCTCTTTAACTCATCGCAGATCCTCTTTAGTGTCTCCTCACTTATATTGAGTAGGAGCTTATTTACTTCCATTCAGTGCTGAAGGGGTTAAGATTCCTTTCTATCCTGCTGGGATTAAACATGTAGCTGTTATCCCAGCAGCAACCACTCCCTGCGGCTACATTCACACACACTTGGCATCCGATTTGGTCCGATCCGATTCTGTCCGATTTTTTTATCGGTGCAAAAATCGGAATATAAAAATATGAAAATAAAATCGGACCAAATCGGATGGCATTTAGTGCACATCTGATTCGGTCCGATCAATTTAACATGGGGCCCTATGGAGCAGGGACCGAGGAAACATCTGATGTCTCCTCGGACCCGATTTTAGTGTACTGAGCATGCTCAGTACACTAAAATAGCTCCTAACAGTAAAGCAGTAAAGGATGGGGTTAAAAAAAAAAAAATCTATGCTCATCTGTCCACAAGGCCCCCGGCGTCTCCCGCGCATCTCCTGTGTCTCCAGGTGTCTTGCTGTTCTCTGTTGACAGGACCTGCCGTGATGTCACAATCACATGACCGCCAGTAACCAGTAACCGGCTGTCATGTGAGTGTGACGTCACGAGAGGTCCTGTCAGCACAGAACAGCAAGACACCGGGAGACACGGGAGCGTGCAGGAGTCGTGGACAGGTGAGAAAAGATTGGAGGAGGGGGACAAGAGGGGAGGAGGGGGAGCACATTGGAGGACCGGGGGCCAAGAGGGGAGGAGGGGGAGCACATTGGAGGACCAGGGGCCAAGAGGGGAGGAGGGGGAGCACATTGTAGGACCGGGGGCCAAGAGGGGAGGAGGGGGAGCACATTGGAGGACCGGGGACAAGAGGGGAGGAGGGGGAGCACATTGGAGTACCGGGGGCCAAGAGGGGAGGACCGGGGGTGCAGAGAGGAGACACAGGGGAGAAGAGGAGAGGACCGGGGGAGAGATAGTGACAGCTCAGGGAGCAAGGTGACAGGAGGGCAGGCATCAGATAAAATGTCGGAATCGGATGCCTATTTGCATCCGATTCCAGGCATCAGAAGAATCCGATGCTGTCCGATTTATATCGGACAGCATCGGATTTTACAAAAATCGTAGTGTGAAAGTAGCCTAACCCATGGAAATTTAAAAAATGATGCTGTCAAAGCAGCAAGAAGCCCGACAAAGCTACTATATCTACAGATCTTTATCTGTAGATATATAGCTATCGGGCTTTCCTGTGTTGGGTGTTTCAACTGTGCGAGAAAGCCCATGTTACATTCGCACCACACCCGCAACACACTCACACCACACTCACACCATACTCGCACTACCACACGGTTTGCACTCGCATCGCTGTCGTGCATCAAAAACGCTCCGTTTTTGATGCATGACAGTGTGCCTAAAGCCTCAGGGCCGCTTTACGCCCACCAACTTCTGTGTCTAACTTCTGAACAGATCTCTGGTTGCAGTGAAATCATGGACACATTGCTCCATTTTATGGCTGTGTACAAAATGGAGCAATGTGCCCATGATTTCAATGCAACCAGAGATCTGTTCAGAAGTTGGACACAGAAGTTGGTGTGTGTAAAGCGGCCCTTAGGGTACTGTTACATGATGCAATATTGTATGCAATTTCACTGGCAATTTGCTGATTGCAGTGAAATTATGGACACATTGTTCTATTTTGTGGCTGTGTACAAATGGAACAATGTGTCCATGATTTCACTGCAACCAGTAAGTTGCAATTGAAATTGCATGCAATGTTGCGACGTGTAAAGGTACCCTTAAGGTACCATTACACACAACACAGAGATATATTGCTTGCAACTCACTGGTTGCAGTGAAATCATGGACACATTGTTCCATTTGTCCTTAGGGTACCGTTAGACGTTGCAACTTTGCATGCAATTTCACTGGCAATTTGCTGGCTGCAGTGAAATCATGGACACATTGTTCCATTTTGTGGCTGTGTACAAATGGAGAAATGTGTCCATAATTTCACTGCAACCAGAGATCTGTTCAGATGTTGGTCACAGATATCTGTGTGTGTAACGTGGCCTTTAGAATTCTTCAAGAGGAAACTGTGGATAAAAATGAAGCGTAAATAGGGTCTTATCCTGGTAACAAATAAAGGCCATGTTTACACACACAGATATATTGGTCACAGATCTCTGGTTGCAGTGAAATCATGGACACATTGTTCCATTTTACACAGCCACAAAATGGAGCAATGTGTCCATGATTTCACTCCAACCAGAGATCTGTGACCAATATATCTGTGTGTGTAACGTGGCCTTAAGGGTCACTTTACACACACCAACTTATCTGTCCAACTTCTGACCAACTTGCTGGTTGCAGTGAAATCATGGACACATTGCTCCATTTTGTGACTGTGTACAAAGGAACAATGTGTCCATGATTTCACTGCAACCAGTAAGTTGGTCAGAAGTTGGACAGATAAGTTAGTGTGTGTAAAGTGGCCTTAATGCCCACGTCACACACACAGATATTTGTGCAGATATTGGTCACAGATCTCTGGTTGCAGTGAAATTATGGACACATTAATCCATTTATATACAGCCACAAAATGGAAGAATGTGTCCATGATTTCACTGCAACCAGAGATCTGCAAACAATATCTGCACAAATATCTGTGTGTGTGACGTGGGCCTAAGACTTGGTTGGTTTCCTGAGGAAGAAGTGAGGAAAGCACTTTGAAACACATCGAATAAAACCACTTCTGTTTTATATACTTTTTTAGGCCTTCATTTTATCATACAGCAGCGCGGATTTCCCATCCAACTCTTCCATCCAGTTTTCTGCATTTAAAATACTTTGGAATGTGAGAGCGGAAATAACAAGGAAGCTGCATGATGAAAACCTGCTATGCATCATGATGCAAAAATTCTATAATGAAGACCTTGTGGGATGCTCATATTTGTCACTATTGAAGCCAAGTCCTGGTATCTAGCGATGTTTAGTACAATCTCTCAGTTGTCTTGAGAGCATAGAGCATTTCAGGAAACAGACAGTAAAATACATGTGACACGCCCCTCCAGGGCCTCCCAGGATACCCGGAACCGGGCTTTGAGACTTCATGAGAGTCACGGGGGTCGAGACCCAGCTCCGTGACCCTGGCGGTGTCATTAAAAGTTCGGGGAGGGTGGCTTTCTTCTTTAGGGAAAGTCATGAGGAAAGGGAGTTTCGTTAGCGAGAGGATGACCGGACATGGGGATAACTGTTTTTATGTGATGCCACCCACAGGTTGTGGCTATAGACGGCCACCGCTGCACGACAGTTCCTCTGGGGCTGATGGTAATGATGCAGCAGTGTTGTAAAGCCCTGTACGAATGGGTCTGACTCCCCAGAGCAGCAGATGTTACTGAGTGAGTTAGTAGCTATGTTCCAACGTAAGGCTTACGACACGTCAAGAAAGGTTACAGACACAGCAGGTTGTAGTCTTTACATGTTTACTCACAGTCACTGTGCAACAGCCCACTGAGTGCTGGGTTCTCAGAGGCAGGGATCCAGCTACTCCCGGGTAGTGGGATGACACTCAACCGGTACCCCTTCTCTCTGTCCTTTCTCGGTCGTCTCACACTGTGCTTGCTTCGCCCTTCTGCCTTGCGCCTCGCTCACACACAGCCCAGAGCAAGTGACCACGGGTACTTCCTGAGGTTACTTGAAGTCTGTCCCTGAACCCTATATGGCCACCTTTTCAGCGGATGTGCGCGGTATCGGCTGCGGCATCTTGGAGATACCACAGCCTCCAGGTTGCTAGCTCAGCCTGGTCTTCTCCACTAGTCTTGGGGACCCGCTGCCCCTGTTCTGCGGCCTAGTCCCTCCACTGCCTGCACCTGACAATGGATGCGAGCCCATGGGCTGATTGCACACTACCCGTGTCTCTGGGAACCCCTCTTCCTACTGGAGCAACCTGGTTCTCTCCTTCTGCTCCTCAGTCAGGCCTTAGGACGAGCTCCCACTGGCTGCAGTTCTCTGGACACTTCTCTCAAGTTCTTACTCCTCTTCTGACAGGCTTCCTTCCACTAGCTTCCCTCCAACTCGACTGACTTCTAGATCTTTTCTTGTGCTATTTATGCCCTCTGTCACGTGTCCCACGTCATCTACGTGTTTTCTTCCTGACTTCACTCCTTCCCAGGTGCTCCCCTTACTAATTCCTCTCCTCCCATCCCCACTACCCTGGTTCCTCCTTCTAGACAGGATCAGGGACTGTTCTCTCCCGTAGGAGCAATTGTGGAGCCCACTGGGACGGGGTACTTGGTGCCGGACCGGGGTACTGCTGGGGGATGTCACGGTGGTCCTGGTCCGGACCGTGTCCCGGGCCCGCACAATAAAATGGGGGGTTATTTACAGGGGATTTGTCACTCGTGACGCCACCCACTATATGCGGCCAGTAATGGGGCCGCCGCTGCTGCAGAACCTCCGGGGATGATGGGATAGCAGCTTGAATAGAATAGTTCCTGTGGGCAGAACTGGGTTCCCCGGGGCAGTGGTAGTAGTAGTTAAAGTCTGTGAGGATGTTATTGATGCTGCAGGAGAGTAGGGGTAGCAATAGAGATGATAAGAGTAGAGGCAATAGCAGTCTATGAGGGCAAGTGGGGCTTCAGCATAAGGATCACACACACTCACGGTTTCTGTTGTTCTTCAAGTCTTTACTGGCAGATGGTATTACACAGTATTGTCCACGGAGTCTGTACCAGGTTGCTCTCACCCTGACCGGGTCCTTTGCTTCCTACTTAAACGCTGTGTGTGGCCCTGCTGCTGCTTGAAGCTATACTGCTGGCCCTGTCTCTGCTCCCGGGTACCAATATGCTGGGCAACTTGAGTCCTCTGTGTCACTAACTCCTTCGTGTTGCTCTGGTGTGGTGAAGATGGTGGACCTTCACTATGGCGGTGTTTACTGTCCTGTCTGTCTCAGGCACAGTCTCGGATCCGGTATCCGTCTTAAGCGCCTCCCCGGGGTCAAGTTTTTGGGGTAACTCTTTATCCCGGGTATGTTCCTCTGTTACTCTGTCTCCTTTCCTCAGACCTCTCAGGACCTCCACTGACACTTGGCTCTGCTCCTGCTCCAGACTCAACTCTCCTCTGAACTGAACTAACTGTCACTTCTGCTCTGAGGTAAACAACTTAGCTCCTCCCACTAGTGCAGGTGCCAGCTAAGCTCCTCCCACTTTCTAGTGTAGTGTTGTGTGGGGATTAAACCTGTGTTGTTTCTGTGGCATATTAACCCTTGGGGTGCCACATTCCCCCTTAGTTAAAGACAGTACTCCGGGACTGTGGAACAATAAAGAATAAACAATTTATACAATTAATATTTACAAAGACTTAAAAGTAAAATCACAAAAATCACTAAAGTTCAAAAACAGTCCAAAAATTCAAAAAGCAGTCCTTCCAGGGGTTTAGTCTTTTGCCTCCGGGCTAATGAATGTATACTAGAAAGTTTATACCACAACCAGTCCGTGGTAGTATGGTCCATAAAAATAAAATAAAAGGAAAAAGTTTGAAGAATATGCAAGAAGTTCATACAGGATAGTCTCTGTAGGTACTGGGCTTTTTAACGTTGCATTAACTATGTAGATTTGTTTACCGGGTTCAATTTAATATTAACACAAACATATTTACATCTTACAGTTAATTTGACCTTTTAATCCCTGTACCTAGCTGGTAACTGCCCTCTGGTACTACGCTCAGATCTGCGTAAAACGAGTGTACTACTTGCACGTAGCCTATTGATGCTGGTAGGCATGTACCTATTTGTAGTGTTTGGTACTATGTTAGATGAAGATCTGACTGTAGGACTGGCAAGCTCACTGGGACCAGGAATTTGTTCTTCCTCTAATGGTTCTACTTCCAGTTCTTCAGGTCTTGGGACTTCTTCAAGTAACACGGGTTCTGGTGTTGGTTCCACCATTGAAGGGAATGCAATCATTGGTACGACAACTGCTCCATGGTAATTTGGCCATGTTTTAGGAAAATCTCCTAGTACAGTGTGGAAAACTTCTTCTTTTTCTTTAATAGGTTGGACCTGTACGGGTTCTCTTACTTCAGGTGTCTTCAGTGTTTCAGGACACAATTTTAGCTGATCACGAGATACGACTTGTGACGTTTTTCCTTCATCTTTGCTTATCAAACAGGTTTTAACATTGTCTAAGTTAGATGGTAAGACTGTGTATGGGACGGTTTCTCACTGATTATCCAGTTTGTCAGTGCGTCTCTTTCTCTTGAGAACTTGATCACCTTCTTGTAATGGCATTGCTTGAGCATGTTTGTTAAAAGTTTTCTCTTGTCTTGCTCTTGCTTGCTGTAAGTGTCTTTCTACGCACTCTTGCACTTGTTGATACTGCTTCTGACTTTTGGTATCCCAATCTGTTTCTTCTTCTACTTCTGTATCTGGTTTTTCAATTCCCATTTCTAGATCAATTGGTAGCTTACTGGGTCTTGCACGCATAAGGTAAGCTGGAGTGCAGTTTGTAGAACTCACGGGAACATGGTTGTATAAGTCTACCAAGTCAGGTAATTTATCTGGCCACTGGTTTCTTTCTGATTCTGGTATGGTCTTTAAAAGTTCAATTACAATATGATTCATTTTCTCGCATAAACCATTTGTTTGGGGATGATACGTTGTTGTGCGAATCTTCTACAACCGTACATATCGCAGAACTCCTTGAATAATTCTGATTCAAAAGCTGGACCTTGGTCTGCATGGACTTGTTCTGGGTAACCATGTGGTCTACAGAAATGCGTCTGGAATGCTTTTGCTGCTGTCTTCGCTGTCAGATCTTTAACTGGTACCACCACTAAGAAGCGTGAGTAATGGTCCACGATGGTTAAGGCATAGACATAGCCTGACCGGCTTGGTGACAACTTGACGTGATCTTATGCGACTAGCTCGAGTGGCTGCTTGGTTACTATTGGTTGAAGCGGTGCTTTCTGTAGATCTTTCCTTCTGAGGTTGCATGCGGCACATCTTCTGCACCATATTTCAATGGATTTTCTCATACCAACCCAATAGAATCTGTCTCTTAGGATTGCTTCTAACTTCTTCCATCCGAAATGACCTGCACTGTCATGGTACGCTCTTAAGACCATTTGGATGTCTTGCTTGGGCACGATTATCTGCCAGACCAGTTCATGCGTCTTGGGATTGGTAAATCGTCTACAGAGCTTCCCTTGGTTCAGAAACAACTTGCCTCTCTCTTTCCAGAGCTGTATGGTCTCAGCTGGGGCATTCTGATCCGGGTATGCACCTTGTCGCGTAAGCAGTTTATTCACTAGCTTCACAGCTGGATCAGTATCTTTGGTTTCGGCCCTTTCATAGTGTCTTAACGGGTTAAAGTTTACTTCTTGTTCTCTTTGGTAGATGCCGGGTTGATAATCTTCTACCTTTGAACGATGAAAGGCCGGTAGTTCAATCTCTTCCAACTCTTCCGGTTCCTCTTCCACGTCTCTCAGGTGTGGCATCCGGGATAAGGCATCTGCGTTCCCGTTCTTGCGGCCTGCCCGATATTTGATGACAAAGTTGTAATTAGATAGCCGGGCAATCCATCGCTGCTCCAGAGCTCCTAATTTTGCTGTGTCCAGGTGAGTCAACGGGTTGTTATCCGTGTAGATGGTGAATTCTGCACCTGCCAAGTAGTTTAAAACGTTCAGTCACAGCCCAAACTACTGCCAGTAGCTCTAACTTGAAGGAGCTGTAGTTCTCGGGATTTCTTTCTGTAGGCCGGAGCTTCCTACTTGCAAAGGCAATAACTCTTTCTTTGCCTCCTTGCATCTGTGATAATACTGCTCCCAGTCCCACGTTGCTGGCATCCGTGTAAAGAATGAATGGTTGATGGTAATCAGGGTATGCCAGGATCTCTTCTCCCGTCAGCGCACTTTTTAGCATGTTGAAGGAATCTTCTCTTTCCTCATCCCACCGTGTCAGGAAATTACAGGATGAAGTCTTCTTTGATCGTCCTACTAGAATGTCTTGCAGAGGAGCTGCTAGCTTCGTGAATCCTCTGATAAATCTTCTATAATAGCCTACCAGGCCCAGGAATTGCCTCACTTCTTTCACCTTCGTAGGTCTTGGCCAATCCCTTATCACTGTGACTTTATCAGGATCCGGTGCTACTCCCTCTGAACTCACGACGTGTCCCAGGTACTGTACCTTTGGTTTGAGAAGGTGACACTTGGATGGCTTGATCTTCATGCCGTATTTCGATAGGGCTTTGAATACTTCTGCCAGATCTTGTAGATGTTGCTCATACGTCTTGGAATAGACTATGACGTCATCTAAGTACAGGAGGACAGATTCAAAGTTCTTGTGTCCTAAGCAGCTCTCCATCAGACGTTGGAAGGTCCCGGGTGCGTTACAGAGTCCGAACGGCATACAATTAAACTCACAGAGGCCCATCGGCGTAGTAAATGCTGTCTTCTCCTTGTCGGCCTCGGCCACAGGAACCTGCCAGTACCCACTAGTCAGATCAAGGGTGGAAAAGTAGTTAGCAGATTTTAGTGCAGCTAATGACTCCTCAATCCTAGGTAATGGGTATGCGTCCTTATGTGTGATGCGATTAATCTGCCGGTAATCTACGCACATTCTCATGGTCCCATCCTTCTTTTTAACTAACACTAGAGGTGCTGCCCAGGGGCTACAACTGTCTCTTATTACCCCTGCAGATTTCATCTCTCTGAGCATGTCTTTGGTGGTTTGGTAGTGAGCTGGTGGTAAAGGTCTATACCTCTCTTTTATAGGCTGATGGTTACCTGTGGGTATAGTGTGCTCTACCCCTTTAATATGCCCAAAGTCTAATGGTGTTTTACTGAATATTTGTTCATATTCCTTCACTACCCGGTATACTCCATGCTTGTGACGGGGAGGTGTAGAACTGGTGCCTACATGCAACTTTTGGCACCAATCCTCCAGCTTCTCCTCTGAGCCATTGTCATCCGCCTGACATGACGGGTTCAAGGGCTCGGCGGCTGTGATGTTATTGTTATCAACCGTGTACAACTTAGCCATGGTAGCATACTTAGGTAATGTGACCTCATCTTCTCCGCAGTTTAATAGGCGTAATGGCACTCTTCCCCTGTGTACGTCAACTACTCCTCTAGCAGTGAGTATGGTCGGTATACTGTTTGAGTACACGGGTTCTACCAGGGCTTGATAGTCTTGCCCCTTAATGCCTATTGCGGCTCTACACCAGACCAACATTTCAGTTTTGGGAGGAATTACAATGGGTATTGGATCACTTACTCGTACACTGCCGATCTCACCTCCGGAGATTTCTACCTGTTGCTTCAACATCAGGGCTTTGATTTCTTTGTGCAAAAGCCTCTGTTGTCCTGTTCCGGCAGTCTCGGCGATTTGCTGCAAAACACTTAACACTTCGGAAAAACATTTCTCAATGACATTCATTCCTACCAGCATCACGGGTTCACGGTCTCGCCGGTTAACATCTACGATTATAATACCCTGGTTCTGCAATTCTACCTTCCCAACCTGAATATTCATCTCTCTAAATCCAACCTTTGGTATTACCAGTCCATTACCAGCCCATACTTCAAAGTTAAAGCCATCTGGCGCATTAGTAATGTCTGAATCAGCCCAGTACCTTTTATATAGAACATGCGGGATAGATGTTATTTGGGATTCAGTATCCAGCAAGGCACTAAAGTGGATGCCGTTCAACACAATAGGGATCACCGGTTTTCCTCCCACGAATCTGTCATACCAGGCTGAGGGGCCTCGAGTGTTCATTCCTGGGGAGCGGCCCGCCTGCCCAGGGAATTGTCGTTTAAAGGACACTCACGAGCAAGATGGCCTGGTTCCTGGCAACGACGGCAAATGGGCTGTCCATCTGGTTGATAGCGATCGCTGGGTCGTCCTCTTGCTGCTGGGTATCTTCTGGGCCTCGTCCACTGGACATCCTCTCTGCTGGTCGCCGACTTGGTCTTGGGTGCAGGCTTTGACTCTCGCAGTTCCTTGATGACCTTGGCCATGGAGATCACGGTGTCTGTCAGGGCATCTAGCTTTTGATTGATTGCGGCATTAGAAATTAGTTCTCCAGTCTCAGCAGCAGTTGCTGACATGGCAGATGTCGCTGGCACTGCCGGCTGCTGAGGTGCTGCTGCAATGTCCAGGACAGTGGGTAGCTCCCGTGGCTCTTCCAGCTGCTTCAAACGGATAGCTCTATCTTTCAGCTCAGTAAATGTCATGTCAGGGTTCTGCAGCAGTATCATGCTTAACTGTCCTCGATGGGAAGGGGAATGGAGGCCCTCTATGAATTGGTCAAATAGCATTTTATCAGCTCCCGGGGCTAAAGCAGGTTCTGCCAGCTTAAGGGCTCTTAGTGCTTCCTGCAGGTTCAAGGCAAAGTCTCTGGCACTCTGTTTAGGTTTCTGGTGGCATGCAAAGAACCTCATCTTAGCCCGGGTATCAACAGCAGATTCAAACGTTGCTTTTAGTCTAGCTGCTAGATGCTCTACAGTGTCCTTATCTGTGTCCAGCCAGGACGCAGCCTCACGCCGTGCATTGCCCGATAACTGTCCTATTATCATTCCTACACGCTGGGCTTCAGTGAGCGGGTACATCACATAATACTCTTTTATCTTTTGCATAAAGTCAGTTAAAGTATTAGGCTCACCGGAGTATTGGGGCAGCCACATTGCCCCTGGAGTATACGGCATCAGGAACGGCATTATTGGTGCTGTTCCTTGCGCCGCTGCACCGCCGGGTACTATCGCTGGGTCCGGCGCTGCAGCTCCACCGGCTGCTCCGTCTCCGCCTTGTGCATTGGGCTGCGACATCTTGGGCCCCCTTAGTTAAGGTCCGCCCTCCGTCTTCCGCTTCCGTCCGGATGTCTTACAAAGGTTCCGCTGTGCACCAGGGATTCTCTTCCCTTCCGTATGACGTCAGAGCGGTGAGCGGTTTTTCTTCCCACGCGTCGCGCGCTCTGCAATGACGGATTTTGAAATTTTCAATCTCTGTGGCGCAGTTACAATTCAGATTGCGCGCGCCCAGCAATGGCGGCAGATCCAAAACAGTCACTAATCACGGCACACAATGCCCGGTACCGGGCACGATAGATCCTGTTCGTGATGCCAGGTTGTGGAGCCCACTGGGACGGGGTACTCGGTGCCGGACCGGGGTACTGCTGGGGGATGTCACGGCGGTCCTGGTCCGGACCGTGTCCCGGGCCCGCACAATAAAATGGGGGGTTATTTACAGGGGATTTGTCACTCGTGACGCCACCCACTATATGCGGCCAGTAATGGGGCCGCCGCTGCTGCAGAACCTCCGGGGATGATGGGATAGCAGCTTGGATAGAATAGTTCCTGTGGGCAGAACTGGGTTCCCCGGGGCAGTGGTAGTAGTAGTTAAAGTCTGTGAGGATGTTATTGATGCTGCAGGAGAGTAGGGGTAGCAATAGAGATGATAAGAGTAGAGGCAATAGCAGTCTATGAGGGCAAGTGGGGCTTCAGCATAAGGATCACACACACTCACGGTTTCTGTTGTTCTTCAAGTCTTTACTGGCAGATGGTATTACACAGTATTGTCCACGGAGTCTGTACCAGGTTGCTCTCACCCTGACCAGGTCCTTTGCTTCCTACTTAAACGCTGTGTGTGGCCCTGCTGCTGCTTGTAGCTATACTGTTGGCCCTGTCTCTGCTCCCGGGTACCAATATGCTGGGCAACTTGAGTCCTCTGTGTCACTAACTCCTTCGTGTTGCTTTGCTATGGGGAAGATGGTGGACCTTCACTATGCCGGTGTTTACTGTCCTGTCTGTCTCAGGCACAGTCTCGGATCCGGTATCCGTCTTAAGCGCCTCCCCGGGGTCAGGTTTTTGGGGTAACTCTTTATCCCGGGTATGTTCCTCTGTTACTCTGTCTCCTTTCCTCAGACCTCTCAGGACCTCCACTGACACTTGGCTCTGCTCCTGCTCCAGACTCAACTCTCCTCTGAACTGAACTAACTGTCACTTCTGCTCTGAGGTAAACAACTTAGCCCCTCCCACTAGTGCAGGTGCCAGCTAAGCTCCTCCCACTTTCTAGTGTAGTGTTGTGTGGGGATTAAACCTGTGTTGTTTCTGTGGCATATTAACCCTTGGGGTGCCACACAATCTCGCCCTAACCCTGACCTGGACCTAGTGTAGTGCGTAGCCTGGGTGTCCCGATACCGGTCTGTGCCCCCGTTACTCTAGAGTGGGGTACTACACCTCTCAATAGGGGTGCAGTACCGCTGTGGCGACTGGATCCACAGGGTTGCCACACATGCAAGTGCTGTACTTCATATGAATGGTTCCTTTAAGGCTGGGACTAAAAGGCGACAAGAGTTGCGTGACACCAAGTCACTGAAAAGTTGCATGACAAAAACATTTATGCAACTTTTCTGTGACTTTCTGTTGAGTGACTTTTTCAGAGCTCTGATTTTTGCTGTAAATAAAGCCGCAAAGATTCAGACAAATCGCACAAGTCATATCACGAGTGACTTGCTTTGAAGTCTATGGAAAGTGTGTCATGTGCGAATTGTGACCAGCAACTGAAAATTCAACACATTTGGAATTGTTTTTTACTCTGTTTCACAGTAGCAGAATGTTGCATATCTCAGTGTGACACCATAAAAAATCATTACATCCAGTGTTGCAATGTGTGACTGTGATTTCAGTTTCATATGACACATGTCGCCGTGTAACCCTTGTTGGAAAGCACATCAGTCAGACATTTCTTGTAGTTGATGATAAGGGATGGGCAAACCCAAACTGTAAAGGTCAAAGGTCCTGAACACGGGTTTCCATGGGAAACCCGTGTTACAGTTTTGGGCCAGGGGCTGTAAAAAAAAAAGCATAAAATTAATAATAAACATTATAATTATACTTACCTGTCCAGCGACGCGTCCTCCCGTTTCACTGTCATGGCCACTTCTACTTCTGGGATCACTCATTAACTTCCGGCAGTGCTCACTGCACTCGGCAGTCTTCAACTTTTTGTGGCAGTGTTTGGGTGGTGACGTCAGGGTTTACCCGAGTTCATGGCCCGAGCTATGAACTCGGGAACTCTGTCACTGTCAATATCGGCCTGCTTCTCACTGCTCTATCCACGTGGACTACGCCAGACTGAAATTTTTTTTTAATAAAGATGAAGTCTCTAAATTTTTTTTATTTTCTTTCTAATAAAATTATTTTTTGTTTGTGTTGTATTTTTTTAAAATCTTTACTAGAAATTTGTGGTGGTCATGTCTAATATTGGCGTGACCCCATGAATTTCGGGTTTAGGGCCAGCTGATAATACAAAGCTGGCCCTAACCCCATTATTACCCAGCGAGCCACCTGGCACCAGGGCCGCTGGAAGCGTTGGATACAGCACCAGAAGATGGCACTTATTTGAACGCACCATTTTCTGGGGCAGCTGCGGACTGCAGTTCGCATTGGGGTGGGAAACCCAGAAAGCTTGGGGCACCCTGTACTGCAAATTCCAGCCCCCAGCTGCCTAGTTGTACCTGGCTGGAACCAAAAATAGGTCAAAGCCCACATCTTTTTTTTTCAATTATTTCATGAAATTCATGAAATAATTAAAAAAAAAAAGGGCTTCCCTACATTTTGGTTTCCAGCCATGTACACATAGGCAGCTAGGGGATGGGGCAGCCCGTACCTGCCTGGCATTGTGAAGCCCATGTTGAATTTTTTTTTTAATAATTCATTAAAAAATAAAAAAAAAACAGAAATACATTTAGGGACTGCATCTCTATAAACCCCTGAAACCTCATCTCTGTGCTGAACACTCTCGGCTCTGCTTCATCAGAGACCAAGGGGACGAACAATGCTTCTATCCCCTTGGTTCCTGAAGGAGAGCCTGGAGGATAGCTCAGGTCAAAGGCACCTAAGCTGTCCTCAGGTCAGGGCCGGCTCCAGGTTTTTGTGGGCCCTGGGCGAAAGAGTCTCAGTGGGCCCACTTAACACATGCTGGATATATATATAATACAGTATATATATATTTATATGTATAAAAGGCTGTGAACCATAAGATTAATATTATATTGTGCCCACAGAGTGCCATACTATCATATGCTGCCTTTAGAGTACCATACCATGCTCATACACTACTGTCCATATTGTGCCCACAGAGTGCCGTGCTGTGCTCATACCATCATATGGTGCCTTTAGAGTACCATACCATGCTCATACAATAATGCCCACATTGTGCCCACAGACTGCCACACTGTGTTTCCGTCATACTGTGCCAATGATATACAATGCCCACATAATGCAATATTGTGCATACAGAGCCAAAGAGTGCACACAGAGTGCCCTGCCGAACTCACATTATACTGAGCCTATATAACTCCATTCTGTGACCATGTTATATAATGTCCACATATACTGTAAGTTATTGTGCCCTATCATACATTACCCAAAAAGTGCCATACTGTGTCCACATGATACAACACCCTCAGAGTGCTACAACATCTAGAGCTATACCATAGTCAGGCAATCATACAGTGCCTATATAGTGCCTTACTGTGCCCATATTGTACATAACACGCTGAGTGCCACACTGTAGTAACAACAATATATACAGTGTTTATATACGCCATATTGTGCACAGTGTTCAATGTCTACATACTGTAGTGCCATATTGTTGCTAAACAGTGCACTCATAGTGCTATACCCTACTTGAACCACCTACTCTATAGCACCATACTGTGCACACAACACACAGAGCTATACTATATTCTTGCCTCAGAGCAAACAGTGCCCACAGAGTGCCATCATACTGACCACACGTAGTGCTATTATATGCTTCAGGCTCTGGCTGCCTGCAGCCTGCACCACCTCCATACACTGACCTCTGAGGCGGTACTGGGCTCCGGCATATGCGGTGCCGATTGTACCGCTGGGCTGGCTGTGGAACACAGAGGAGAGGAGGATGGGTGACGAATCTCTTCTGTGCGTTCCACACACCGACCGCAGGAAGAGGACGTGAGGGGGCGGAGCGGGGACCCTTTTCTATGCGGTCCACAGTGTGGAAAGCACACAGGCAGTGGAAGTGACAGCATGGAAGCGGGTTGGGAGCCGGGGCTGGCATTCAGCGTCCGACAATAATGAAGTGTGCAAGCACTTTACCGCGCCGGTAATAGAGGTAAATAATACCGGCGCGGGGCGGGCGGGCGGCGGTGGGCCCCTCAGTCACGCCTGGGCCCCGGCATTTGCCCGGGTATTCCGGGTGCTGACGCCGGCCCTGCCTCAGGTGACCCCAGTGTCTTTCCGGTTACAATACTGCAGATCGCGCACCTTACACCAATTACGTACTGAGCTGTCAGAAGATTACACCAAAAAGCATGAAAATTGCACCAAAATGCATGAAATCTGCGGCAAAAACGCGGGAAAGCGTTGTGGTTTTAGTGCTTTTTTTTGGCCCAGGAGATGAAGATGAACACCTTGGACACAATGCATGCAGTTTGTGCCTAACTTGTACCAAAAAGCATGAAATCTGCAGAAAAAATGTTACAGCTTTTGTGATTTTTTGGCTCAGGAGATAAAGATGAACACCTTTGACACAATGCATGCAGTTTCAAGCCTAAATTGCACCAAAAAGAATAAAATCTGCGGCAAAAAACGCAGAAAAAATGTGATGGTTTTTGTGCTTTTTTTTGGCCCATGAGATGAAGATGAACACTTTGGACACAATGCATGCAGTTTCAGGCCTACATTGCACCAAAAAGCATGAAATCCGTGGCAAAAACCGCAGGAAAACATTGCGGTTTTAGTGCTTTTTTTGGCCCAGGAGATGCAGATGAACACCTTGGACACAATGCATGCAGTTTTAGGCCTAAATTGTACCAAAAAACAATGCAATCCGCAGCAAAAACATTGCATTTTTTTTTTACCACGGATTGTATTGTTTTTTGGTACAATTTAGGTCTTAAACTGCATGCATTGTCTCCAAGGTGTTCATCTGCATCTCCTGGATCAAAAAAAGCACAAAAAACGCAACATTTACCTGCGGATTTGATGCTTTTTGGTGCAATTTAGGCCTGAAACTGCATGCATTCTGACCAAGGTGTTCATCTTCACCTTCTGGGCCAAACGTGACGTTTATCCCATGGTTTTTGCCGCAGATTTCATGCTTTTGGGTGCAATTTAGGCCTGCAACTGCATGCATTGTGTCCAAGGTGTTCATCTTCACTTCCTGGGCCAAAATAACTCCTAAATCTGCAACATTTTTCCCATGATTTTTGCTGCAGATTTGATGCTTTTTGCTGCAATTTAGGCATGAAATTGCATGTATTGTTTTCAAGTTGTTTATCTTCACCTCCTAGGCCAAAAAAGCACAAAAACTGCAAAGTTTTTCCACAAGTTTTGCCGCGGATTTCATATTTTTGGTGCAATTTAGGCCTGAAAGTGCATGCATTGTTTCCAAGGTGTCCATCTTCAGCTCCTAGGAAAAAAAGCACAAAAACTGATGTTTTTCCCGTGGTTTTTGCCACGGATTTCATGCTTTTTGGTGCAATTTAGGCCTGAAACTGCACGCATTGTGTCCAAGGTGTTCATCTTCTTCTCCTGGGCTAAAAAAAAGCACAAAAACAAGGACTTTTGTCCTGCAGTTTTTGCCACGGATTTCATGCTTTTTGGTGCAATCTTCTAACAGCCCAGTGCATAATTGGCGTAATGAGCGCGATCTGTGGCATTGTAACCGGGGAGACACTGGGGTCACCTGAGGACAGCTCAGGTGGCATGACCTGAGCTGTCCTCAGGTGACCTGAGTTACCCCCCTTACGATGCCGCAGCGCTCCGGTCTCTCTTCTGGGACCAAGGGGATAGAAGCTTTGTTCGCCCCCTTGGTCTCTGATGAAGCAGAGCCGAGAGTGTTCAGCACAGAGAGGAGGGTCAAGGGGTTTATAAAGATGCAGTCCATAAATGTATTTGTGTGTTTTTTTTTTTTTTATTTAATGAACCATCAAAAAAAAATTTGAATTTAGGAGCAGCGGTCACATGGGCGCCAGTCATTGTTGCTATAGTAACCGCTCATTTGGTTACTATGGCAACGGTATCAGCAGTGACATCACCGCTTACCACCCGCAGTTCCTTTAGTGATCACAGAGCACGGAGAGCAGACTTCCTCCCCGTGCTCTGTGATGTAGTAGAGCTGCATCATTTGAAGGAGACAGAAGACCAAGATTATGGAGGACTGTGAGGGGGTAATAAAAATGGCGTCCCTAAGCGTGTCTGTGTAATTATTTCTAATAAAGTATTTTTTCAATGTGTGGTGTCTTTTTTGTTAACCCTTTTATTGGAGATTCTTAATGCCCGGGTCTAACTTGGCGTGACATTAAGAATTTCAGACTTAATACCAGCTATTAAAACAAAGCTGGTATTAATCCCTTATTACCCAGCATGCCACTCACCACGAGGGCCGCTGGAAGAGCCTGGTAAAGCGCCTGATAATGGTGTTTCTTATAAATGCACCATTGTCAGGGGCGGCTGCGGGCTGCTATTCTTTTGCGTGGGCGCCACTGAGAATATCAGCCCCCAGCTGCCTAGTTTTACCTTGACTAGAAATTAGAAATAGAGTGGAGCCCACGCAAATTGGACCACTCCAGATGACATGCAAGTGTGGTCCTGTTTTCCTGGACTGACAAAATAGAGAAGATGGAGACATTTTTTGCTTCTTCTTCTCCACAGAAAAACAGATCCCACTCTGATCAAACTTGGAAGAATCTGGGATAAGAGTCTGATATTTGATTGGATCTGATGGGAGAGCTCTTGCTGAAGACCAGACAGCTGTGTCTTTGTTTATGCAGGATCAATGGCTTGTAGCAAACTCAGGCAGGTGTCCATGGACTGCATGATGGTGGAAAGCCTATGTTGTTCCTCTCACACACGGGCGAGATCTCTTTGGGCAGAGAAGGCTGGGCCAGTGTGATCCATGACCTGATAAATCTGTAAGGCACATGGAGGTGTGGGAATGGTGATGTGGATCCACTAGACCACCGCAGTGGAGGCTGACCCGTAATGAAAGATCTTGCCAGTAGACGGGAACAGGCAGGAAATGCCGGTATTGATTAAGCAAAGGACTTTTAATGAGATATCTTGCCAGTACAGTAAGGAATGATGCACATGGAAGAATCACAGTTTATGAGGAGCTTGCATGAACCTCAGGGCTGCGAGGCTACTGTGAGACAGTCCAGGAGACGAGATGACGGAGGTGGAGACGTGGCACTCCAACCGATGGAATGGGCACAGTAGATGTTGTAACCTCTGGACAGGCTTGTGCAGATGTAACGGGTTGTGAGGCAACATGACAGATGCACCGCAGGATGGACAGGTGGTGTACTGGAAGATAGTTGGCAGGTACATGTGGCAGGCTCTAGGATGAGACAAGAGATAGAAGTAATGGATAATGCCAAGATGAATACCAAGGCTGGGATCGGGACAGTGACCTTAGGGAAAGCAACACTACTAGGGACAGGCAGTGTTGCTCAGGTACCTCTTTTAAGGGGAGGATACTATATACTCATCTCTGCTGAAGACTTTGCGACCTTCTTCAAGGAGAAGATCGACAAGATCAGAAGCAGCTTCGGTCCACTATCCCCACACCTCCCCTTCCCACCTACACTGCCCTCCTCCTCCATCAGCCACTTCCCCCCCATAACTGAAGACCAACTCTCCTCCCTCCTGTCAAAATCACACCTCACCACCAGCGCCCACGACCCGCTCCCATCCCACCTCATTCCCAACCACACCTCCATTTTCATCCCAGCCCTCACCCACCTTTTTAACCTTTCACTTAGCACTGGTACCTTCCCCTGGGCCTTCAAACACGCCCTAATCACGCCCATCCTAAAAAAACCCTCACTTGACCCTACCTCTGTCTCTAACTATCGCCCCATATCTCTTCTCCCATTCGCCTCTAAGCTACTTGAACAGCATGTCCACTCCGAACTGTCCTCTCACCTCTCCTCGTGCTCCCACTTTGACCGCCTACAGTCCGGCTTCCGACCCCTCCATTCCACCGAAACAGCCCTGACCAAAGTCACCAACGACCTACTGACCGCCAAGAACAAACACTACTACTCCATCCTGCTACTCCTTGACCTGTCTGCCGCCTTCGACACGGTTGACCACTCCCTTCTTCTCCGGATCCTGGAATCCCTTGGCATCACCCACCTTGCCCTCTCCTGGATCTCCTCATACCTAGCGGACCGGACCTTCAGCGTCTCCCACTCCCACACCTCCTCCTCACCCTACCCCCTTTCTGTCGGAGTCCCCCAAGGTTCGGTCCTGGGACCCCTACTTTTCTCCATTTACACTCTCGGCCTAGGGCAACTCATCGAGTCCCATGGCCTCCAGTACCACCTCTACGCCGACGACACCCAAATCTACCTGTCCGGCCCTGACATCACCTCCCTACTCTCGAAAATCCCTCAATGCCTTTCCGCCATCTCATCCTTCTTCTCTGCTCGCTTCCTTAAACTCAACATGGACAAAACTGAATTCATAGTCTTCCCCCCAAGAAATTCCACCCCACCTCCCAACCTATCCATCTGCGTCAACGACTGTGCCCTCTCCCCAGTACCCCAAGCCAAGTGCCTCGGGGTAATCCTTGACTCCTCCCTATCCTTCAAACCCCACATCGAGGCCCTCACCACATCCCTCCGGCTCCAGCTCAAGAACATCTCACGGATCCGCTCCTTCCTCACCCACGACACCGCTAAAACACTCATCCATGCTCTTATCATCTCCCGCCTTGACTACTGCAACCTCCTTCTCAATGGCCTCCCGGCTAACTCCCTCACACCTCTCCAGTCTATCCTCAACTCCGCTGCCCGACTCATCTATATGTCCTCCCGCTACTCCCCTGTCTCCCCTCTCTGCCAAGCCCTTCACTGGCTCCCCGTCTCCAAGAGATCCCAATTCAAAACACTAACCATGGCGTACAAAGCCATACACAACCTGGCTCCACCATACATCTCCGACCTGGTCTCCCGGTACCTACCCTCACGCAACCTCCGCTCCTCCCAAGAACTCCTCCTCTGCTCCCCCCTCATCACCTCTTCGCACAACCGAGTCCAGGACTTCTCCCGGGCATCTGCCTTACTCTGGAACTCCCTACCCGAACACGTCAGACACTCTCCTACCCTGAGTAGCTTCAAGTGTCACCTGAAGACTCACTTGTTCCGTCAAGCCTACAACCTGCCATGAGACCCAGGCGACCGCCCCATACCTGACATTCCCCATCCTACTGTATCCTAACCCACCCCTCATAGACTGTGAGCCCTTGTGGACAGGGTCCCTGCCCCTCCTGTACCTGTACGTCCTGATCGCCTAGATTTAGTGTACTTGTTCTTGTCTCCCTCAACCTCATGTAAAGCGCCATGGAACCTAATGGCGCTATATAAATAAATAATAATAATAATAATAATAATAATATATATAGATGGAGCTAGTCAAAAGGTGCAATTAGGTGAAAAGAGCATCAGGTGTACTGGCCCTTTAAATCTGGGGAATGGACAGAGCCCATCTCCAAAGCACACTCCCAGAGGCTCTGTAGGCAGGTCGCAGGCCTAGGGAGCAGAAGGAGATTAAGGAGGTGCAGGAGGACTGCGTGGGACCACTGGCAGGGTGAGTAAGGGGACCGAGGAGCTGCATAGGGGAACGAGCAGACAGCAGGAAACCGCATGATAGGAAATGGTCTCCCTGCTTAGTGGGTAGGCAAACATAGCGCCCTGGCCTATGTGTTGGGCACTGACCTCTCAGCCCAGAAGAGGTCGGTCCCACAGCACAAGGTGTAACAAGGTGTGGATAAAACTAGTCATCAATATGGTGAGACTGGACAACCCCTTTAAGGGAAGTACACATTGGTTCAAGTACAAAGCCAATCACAACTTGTAACTTAATGACAGGCACCTGCTTTAACCAATCATGTGCTTTCCTTTAGTGTAGGAGGAGGAGCCTTTGTTGTAGAAGAAGAAGGAGGTCCATTCTTGTAGGGTTGGACAGTTAAAGATGACACATCATCTTTGTATTTTAGGTACAAAAAAAGATTCTAATCTTTTACATTTTAAAAATTACAAAAATGAAAATGGGCTGATGCACAAGTTTGGGCACCCTGCATGGTTAGTACCTAGAAGCACTCCCTTTTGCATGTATCACAGCTTGTAAACACTTTTATAGCTAGCCAAGAGCCTTTCAATTCTTGTTTGATGGATTTTTAGCCATTCTTCCTTGGAAAAGTCTTCCAATTCTGGGTTGTCTTGAGATCCAGTCACAGATTTTCAATGATTTTCATATCAGCAGACTGTGAGGACCATTGTAAAACCATCAGTTTGTGCCTTTTGAGGTAGTCTATTGTGGATTTTGACATGTGTTTAGGATTATTATCCATATGTAGAAGCCATCATCTTTCCAACTTCAGCTTTTTTACAGATCATGTTATGTTTGCATCAACATTTTGTTGAAATTTTATTGAATCCATTCTTCTATCTACCATGAAATGTTCCCTTTGTCATTGGCTGCAATACAATCCCAAAGCATTGATTGATCCACCCCTATGCTTAATAGTTGGCAAGATGTTCCTTTTCCTAAATTTTGTGCCCTTTATTCTCTACATATACCATTGATCATTATGGTGTCATGCCATGGTGCACAGATGCCCAGCATGTGGTGCAGCACAAAATGGACCACAGCAATGGAAAGCCCTGATAATAGGGAAATAATTGAGAAAGGTCACCTCCTGAAGCTTACTTGTGCTCCCTAATGTCCCTATTCGGGTACTTCCTCCAACTGTCACCATCACATGCCTATGCCCTCGCTGGCTCTGCACTAACCTTTGCTAGTGTGCAGGCCAGTGAGGACACTAGTCTCACCACTGCAATAACACGAGGAAGGGAAGACACACAAGCAAAAACACTCCAAACTCCTGCAATGCAGCTTAACTCCAGAGCTGCAATTGTCACAACTCCCCAGTTTCTTGTACCGACTGACTCCTTCGAAGTGGTCAGCAAGAAAGGGAATCTACAACTGGCATCAGATGGTAAGACACGTGACTACTTATAGAGAAGGGGAGTAGTCATAAAATAACTGCATCTGAGATTACAGGCCACAAGAACAGCCAACAAGGAAAAGGTTGTTAACCTCTACAGTGCTAAAAGGAAGAAGATTAATTTAAAGACAAGTTGAAGACCTTCTAATCCCAGCCTCGCCGGAGGTCTCCCCCAGTAGGGCATACTTGTGACATGTGGTCAAAGAGTTCTATTTTAAACTCACTGGTCCACAGGACTTGTTTCCAAAATGCATCAGGCTTGTTTTAATGTTCTTTTGAATACTACTGATGTTGAATTTTATAGTGATGATGGAAGAGATGTTTTCTTCTGATGAATCTTCCATGAAGGCCATATTAATGCAGGTGTCTCTGAACAGTAGAACAATGTACTACAACTCTAGAGTCTGCTAAATGTCCTTGAAGATCTTTTACAGTCAAGTGGGGGTTCTGATTGTTGGTATATGCAACAGTTGTGGACTTCGTTTGTGTGAAGGAGGACTTTATGCTGATCTGACAATAGATGGCGATGTTATGCAAAGTTTTCCTTGCTTACTGTACTGTAAAAGAAAAAGTCTCTCTTGTACTTTCAGTTTCTTTCTTCTTCCTGGTGCAGTACTGAGAGACTGAGCATTTTTCCTTTACCTTAGGTTCTGAGAATTAAAAGCTTGTTATCCCATATAATCTGCTCTGTGAAATTTCTACTGCCACTGTGGGTATCCAGAAGCTGTGCAACACTGACTAACCTTTGCTATTTTCTTACAGTGTTGGCCAAAAGTATTGAAACCCCTGCCATTCTGTCAGATAATACTCAGTTTCTTCCTGAAAATGATTGCAATCACAAATTCTTTGGTATTATTATCTTCATTTAATTTGTCTTCAATGAAAAAAACACAAAAAGAATTGTCCTAAAGCCAAATTGGATATAATTCCACACCAAACATAAAAAAGGGGGTGGACAAAATTATTGGGACCCTTAGAAAAAATCATGTGATGCTTCTCTAATTTGTGTAATTAACAGCACCTGTAACTTACCTGTGGCACCTAACAGGTGTTGGCAATAACTAAATCACACTTGCAGCCAGTTGACATGGATTAAAGTTAACTCAACCTCTGTCCTGTGTCCTTGTGTGTACTACATTGAGCATGGAGAAAAGAAAGAAGACCAAAGAACTGTCTGAGGACTTGAGAAACCAAGTCCATCTCCAAAGACCTGAATCTTCCTGTGTCTACCGTGCGCAGTGTCATCAAGAAGTTTAAAGCCTATGGCACTGTGGCTAACCTCCCTAGATGTGGACGGAAAAGAAAAATTGACGAGAGATTTCAACGCAAGATTGTGCGGATGGTGGATAAAGAACCTCGACTAACATCCAAACAAGTTCAAGCTGCCCTGCAGTCCGAGGGTACAACAGTGTCAACCTGTACTATCCGTCGGCGTCTGAATGAAAAGGGACTGTATGGTAGGAGACACAGGAAGACCCCACTTCTTACCCCGAGACATAAAAAAGCCAGGCTGGAGTTTGCCAAAACTTACCTGAGAAGGCCTAAAACGTTTTGGAAGCATGTTCTCTCTTTTTGGGCAAAGGCATCAACATAGGGTTTACAGGAGAAAAAAAGAGGCATTCAAAGAAAAGAACACAGTCCCTACAGTCAAACATGGTGGAGTTTTCCTGATGTTTTGGGGTTGCTTTGCTGCCTCTGGCACTGGACTGCTTGACAGTGTCCATGGCATTATGAAGTCTGAAGACTACCAACAAATTTTGCAGCATAATGTAGGACCCAGTGTGAGAAAGCTGGGTTTCCCTCAGAGGTCATGTGTCTTCCAGCAGGACAATGACCCAAAACGCACTTCAAAAAGCACTAGAAAATGGTTTGAGACAAAGCACTGGAGACTTCTAAGGTGGCCAGCAATAAGTCCAGACCTGAATCCCATAGAACACCTGTGGAGAGATCTAAAAATGGCATTTTGGAGAAGGCCCCCTTAAAATTTCAGGGACCTGGAGCAGTTTGCCAAAGAAGAATGGTCTAAAATTCCAGCAGAGCATTGTAAGAAAATCATTGATGGTTACCGGAAGCGGTTGATCGCAGTTATTTTGGCTAAAGGTTGTGCAACCACGTATTAGGCTGAGGGTGCCAATACTTTTGTCCGGCCCATTTTTGGAGTTTTGTGTGAAATGATCAATGTTTTGCTTTTTGCTTCATTCTCTTTTGTGCTTTTTCATTGAAGACAAATTAAATGAAGATAATAATACCAAAGAATTTGTGATTGCAATCATTTTCAGGAAGAACCTGAGTATTATCTGACAGAATTGTAGGGGTGTCAATACTTTTGGCCAACACTGTATAGTCTTCTCCTGCTTTGTGGGCTGCCACCATTTTCTTTCTCAGGGTTCTAGGCAGCTGCTTTTAAGAACCAATGGCTACTGTTTTTTCCCACAAGGTTAGAAGAGGTTGGGTTTTTATAAAGCTATGAAATTTGAATGACTTGGCTGTTTCTAACAATGATATTGAAAAAGCCATAATGGTGGGTTT
This sequence comes from Allobates femoralis, assembly GCA_033576535.1. Taxonomy (NCBI): domain Eukaryota; kingdom Metazoa; phylum Chordata; class Amphibia; order Anura; family Aromobatidae; genus Allobates; species Allobates femoralis. Next base: position 223,289,357 of record JARQOC010000004.1, on the reverse strand, counting down.
ACACGTCGCGATATCGGCGTCCAACTCCGACCCAACTCCGACCAAAAGTCATGTGGTTCGGGAGTTGGACCCGATATCGTTCGCACGTTGTACGGTTTGAACGTACAATGCGATGCTGGAACGATGCCAAAACGATATCGGGGTTGAATGAGCGTGCTATTCAACCGCTCGATATCGGATGGCCGTTGTAGCCGCATCGTCCCGTGTGACAGCCCAACTACGATGTGTACGCCCACGTCACCCATTCACTCCCATGTTAACTGGTCGTTCCTGGGTTGGGGGGCATACACATCGTCGGGACGTTGTATCCCGATATCGGCCTGTCTAAACCGGCGATGCGATGGCAGGAAAAGCGCGCTCAAAAAGCGCGCTCCCGCGTCGTTGGCTCCGATATCGGGCCGATATCGGGACGTGTAAACCCACCATAAGTCTAACAGGCTAATTAAGGTCTGAAACCTTGGTCAAAGTAATCTGAGCACACAAATCTCTAAGGGTGCCCAAATGTTTCCATCAGCCCATTTTTCTTTTTGTAATTTTTCAAATGTTAAAGATTATGTTTTTTTTTTTGCCTAAAATACAAAGAAGAGGCTGAACAAGAGGGCTGGAGGTGGACCAGAGAGGGCTGGAGGCGGGGAGGACACCAGCAGCAGCTATGAGTCATCCAGGAGGCTGAACAAGAGAGGGCTGGAGGCGGGGAGAACACCATACAACAGCGATAACTCATCATTACTGAGTAAGTATAAAGTAAGTTTATAAAGTCTTTTTAACAGCTTACAGGGGGGCTAGAGACATGGGAATGAATGAAGCAGACACGCCGCATTCAGTTAGCATAGCACCAGGGGGGTGGTGACAAGTCCTCTTCAACCGTTCACAATAACAGTAATTTTGACCAGGGTGCAAACTTTTGCATGCCACTATATGTTTAAGTGATTAGTTACATAATACATAGCACAAAATCATTTACTAATACCAACTGAAATAATGTTCCAATTTCATTCCCCAATCAATGAGAACATGAGAGTGTAATTTAGCTGGAAAAAAATATGATGAGGCTGTCAGCACTCTTGAAACTGTTCATATGGCATACATGGCAGGGGTGGGCTGTTTGTTACTTATCTTAACTTCAGTTGTATGAGATTGTACTGGGACTAGTTGCCAATTTTAGTTTCTGCACCACATACAGGGGATACTTCTTCCTTCAACAGTCATATTAGGAGTCATATATATGTCACAAAGGAAAATGCTAATTAACATCAGATATAGGGTTAATCTGCAGGTAAAAGCATCACAATGCTACCCATCCGCCATCCTGAAAGTGCGGCTACCGGCAGAAAATTAACTTGGGAGCTTCTGGCATCCATTCATGGAGTCGTGCCCAGGGCATCTACAGTCACCACTCACAGAACTAGTAACTATACTGCGAGCAGTTGTAAGCATGCCCTGGAACTTTGCTAGTTCACACTGCATAGATACACTGCAGAGCAAGCTGTCAATCAAAGTGCCAGGGTATGCTTACAGTTAAAGACAAATAAAGAATTTTGTCAACCTGGTGTTTTATTTACCAATTCATCTTAAAAAATAGACTCTTTCCCTCTTAAAGGGAAACTGACGGGTTCCCCAGGCCACCCTCAGTCATATCACATCAATGACATAAGCATATCTATAGAAAAAGTATTTCTAAAGTCTCTTTTTAATATGCAAATGAACCCTTTGATTACAAGCATTTTCTCTGACTTCTCTGAAGCCACTAGAATAATGTACAAGTCACTTCTTTTAGCTGCTTCATGGCTTTTGAAGCCTAAAACAGGTAAAATAAGTCACAGATTATGAAACATATGCACAGCAATTGAAAAATAAATGTAAACAATCAACATTTTCTTTGACTTCCTATAGCTATTCTCCTACTGACTTCCGGTGTCATCATTGCATCTTGAGTGATCATTGATCCCACTAGGTTGAAGTCCTCTACCACTTTTAGTTGCCACCGTCCATCTCAAATGTATCCTTGTTGTACCTGGCAGTAGTTAAAATCTTTGTCTTCTTTGTGTCGAGTAGCATTCCCATGTTTGAGCTTGTCATCTCGACACTTCATTTTAAAGTGATCCTAAACCCACAAACTGACCCCCCTTATCTTTAGACCTGTCCCTGCACCCCCTCTTATCATTTCTAGCCATCCCTTTTGCAGAAAAAAATCGCTTTTGTAAAGTAAGAGAAAAGGTTATATTACTTTGTCCTGTGTGAGTTCTCTCTTTCTGTGGAAGCCGAGATGGGCGGGGCCTGTCTGCTGCTGCCTTGTAATTATGCACGCCCCTCTCTGCTTCTAAGAGCCTGGCCGCGTCATGAAAGGGGCGGGGCTAAATCGCGCCATGCCGGAGCCCCGCCCCTTTCATGACGCGGCCAGGCTCTTAGAAGCAGAGAGGGGCGTGCATAATTACAAGGCAGCAGCAGACAGGCCCCGCCCATCTCGGCTTCCACAGAAAGAGAGAACTCACACAGGACAAAGTATTATAACCTTTTCTCTTACTTTACAAAAGCGATTTTTTCTGCAAAAGGGATGGCTAAAAATGATAAGAGGGGGTGCAGGGACAGGTCTAAAGATACGGGGGGGTCAATTTCTGGGTTTAGGATCACTTTAAAATGAAGTGTCGAGATGACAAGCTCAAACATGGGAATGCTACTCGACACAAAGAAGACAAAGATTTTAACTACTGCCAGGTACAACAAGGATACATTTGAGATGGACGGTGGCAACTAAAAGTGGTAGAGGACCTTCATTCCATATACGCTTGTTACTATCAATGTTCCGTCGTCTGCGCATCTTAGATTGTTGAATATTCTTCCACCAATTTTTCATTCTTTCTTTACAAGTCCAGCCTTCTTGAAAATAGCTTCTGCATGTAAATTGAAGAGAAATGGCGACAGGATGCAACCTTGTCTGACACCTCCCTCTACTTTGAACCATACTGTGTCACTATATTCTGTTCGGACTGTTGTTCTTGGTTGATGTAAAGGTTCCTAATGAAGCTGATCAGATGGTTTAGTACATCCATATCCGTCATGGTACTCCAAAGTTTCTAGTGATTGACTACAGCAAAGCCTTCGACTGTGTTAATTAAGCAAAAATAGAGCTCCTTGTATTCTTTAACCTTTTCCATTATCAATCTTATGTTAGCAATTATGTGGCACCCCAGAGTCCAGTTGCCACAATGGCATCGCACCCCCCAGGGGACCATGCCATGCCTGAAAGCAAGGGAAGGGTCTCCACACCAGGTAAGCCACCACACACAACACCTTCCCAATGCCGGGCCAGTAGGGGGAGCTCTGGAAGCCAAGTCCAAGGGGAGGTTGCCTGCTATAAATTCTGGTCCAGGGGTGGGGTTAGGCAGTTCAGTTCCTAGGTGGACTGTGAAGAGGTCCCATGGACTGGAGCAGTGTAAGGCTCGTCCTAGGGCAGAGACTAGCCATCGTGAGGGACCCGTAGAAGAGGGTCTGAGGAAGTGGAGAAGTAGGCCTAGGGAGTGGAGCCATTAGCCAGGCTGGCCCCAGTGCAGATCACCAGGAGCAGACACGGGAGTCCGAGGTTGTGAGGGACTCTAGGCCCAGCAGCCAATACTGAGGGCAGGAAATTCCAAGTTTCTCATCCACCATGAAGCCTAGGAAGCTCAGGAGCATTAGAGAGCTCAGGGAGAGCGGCCAGAGGAGGACAACTAAGAGAGGGCTAGAGCTGCCTGCCATATGGGCAAGAGACTGAACGCAGGAGGAGAGGGTCACAGCTTAGCTACAGGCAGCCAGGACCCGCTAAGAGTAGCGCCACAGGGAGGCCTCAGAACTCACCTGGTGAGGCGAACCCCAGCTTGCTTTCAGGCGCCTGGACTCCCAAAATCTCTTGTGGACAGTACCCTGGACGAACCTGCTACTTCTACCAGTAAAGGTAACAGAGGCTTCAACCCTTGTATGTGTCGGTCATTTCACACTCTCCGCCCTGCACCCTCATCAACCTTCCACCACCATAGACTTTACCGGTTGCCCTGGGGACTCGCTCTTCCTGTGGGGATCGAAACCATCACAGCTGCCATCCCATCATCCCCAGAGGTCCTGCACAGCAGCCGCGGCCACCAATAGCTTCAAACAACGGGTGGCATCATGACAATCTCCTATGAGCAACAAACCTCTGAACTTTGTTAGCCGACACCCAAGGCCACGGAACCCAGCCTCGACCCCCGTGACTCCCCAGAAGAAAACCAACGGCTCGGCCCCGAGTAGCCCCCACGTCCTCAGGGTGCATCAGGTTTGTGGCGTCATGAACAGGATTTCGAATCCGAGACTTACGGTTACTGTGTGCCATAGACTTTGTTTGAACTGTGAACAGTCGCCATTGTTACCCCATATGGCGTGTGGGAAAGTGAGGTGGCGTGCCATTGTGGTTGAGACCTAGGGAAGAGAGTGAAAGGAGACAAAGGACCTTGCTCTGACGTTAGCCCACGCGACGCAGGAAGTCCTGCACCGGAAATCACCTGCACGCTAAACTCCCTGCCGGAGAGGTGGGAAAAGGCCCCATCGCTGCAGGCCGAGGCCCGGCTGTGGTTCACCAAGGGGGAGAATGATGTCCACTCCAGACGAGGAGCTGCCCATGGCGGAGAAGGCCGCAACCATCGACGATGGTGCCGCTGAGGACGAGCCCTCGACCAGGTCCCCAGCGACCGCCTCCATCCTCCCTTTCACAATGCCATACCTCCTGGGAGCGACGTGGCTCCCGCAATACACTGAGGAGACCAACACCGTCAGTGACTTCAGAGAGTGGATGAAAAGCATATTCGGGGTGTACCCTATGACGGAAGACCAATGGTTGACTATATTAATGGTCATGCCGTTCCTGATGCCGTATACTCCAGGGGCAATGTGGCTGCCCCAATACTCCGGTGAGCGTAATACGCTTAACGACTTTTTTCTAAAGATAAAAGCTTATTATGTGATGTACCCCCTTACTGAAGCTCAACGTGTAGGAATGATTATGGGACAATTAACGGGCAATGCACAGCGGGAGGTTGCGTCCTGGTTGGACACAGATAAGGACACTGTAGAGCATCTAGTAGCTGGACTAAAAGCAACATTTGAATCTACTGCTTATACCCAGGCTAAGATGAGGTTCTTTGCATGTCACCAGAAGCCCAAAGAGAGTGCTAGAGACTATGCTTTGAATCTGCAGGAAGCACTCAAAGCCCTTAAACTGGCAGAACCTGCTTAGCCCCGGGAGCTGATACAATGCTACTTGACCAATTCATAGAGGGCCTCCTATCCCCTTCCCACAGAGGACAGCTGAGTATGATACTTCTTCAGAACCCTAACATGACATTTGCTGAGTTAAAGGACAGAGCCATCCATCTGCAGCAGCTAGAAGAGCCCCGGGAACTAAAATCTATACCGGACCCTGCAGCAGCACCTCAGCAACCAGCAGCGCCAGCGACATCTGCCATGTCAGCAACTGCTGCTGAAACTAGTTAACAGATCTCCAATGAGGCCCTCAATCAAAAGCTAGATGCCCTGACAGACACCGTTATCTCAATGGCTAAAGTCATCAAAGAGCTGCGAGAGTCCAAGCCTGCACCCAAGATCGAGTTGGCGACCAGCAGAGAGGATGTCCCATGGATGAGGCCCAGAAGATATCAAGCAACAAGAGGACGACCCAGTGATCGCTACAAACTGGATGGACAGCCCATTTGCTGCCGTTGCCAGAAACCAGGTCACCTTGCCAGAGAGTGTGCTTTAAACGACGATTCCCTGGGCAGGCGGGCCGCTCCTCAGGTATGAATGCTACAGGTCTGTCAGCCTGGTATGACAGATTCATGGGAGAACAGCCGGTGATCCCTATCGTGTTGGATGGCATTCCCTTTAGTGCCTTGTTGGATACCGGGTCCCAGGTAACATCAATTCCACATGTCCTATATAAAAGGTACTGGGCTGATTCAGACATTACTAGTGCTCCAACTGACTTTACAATGGACATCTGGGCTAGTAATGGACAATTAATACCACAGGTTGGGTTCAGAGAAATGAACATTCAGATTGGGAAGGTAGAATTGCAGAACCAGGGTATTATAATCGTAGATGTTAACCGGCGAGAACGTGAGCCAGTGGTGCTGCTAGGAATGAATGTAATTGAGAAATGTCTTTCCGAGGTGATAAGTGTTTTGCAGCAAATCGCCGAGACTGCCGGAACCGGACAGCAGAAGCTTCTGCACCGAGAGATCAAAGCCCCGATGTTGAAGCAACAGGTAGAAATATCCGGAGGTAAGATCGGCAGTGTACGAGTAAGTGATCCAATATCCATTGTGATACCTCCCAAAACTGAAATGTTGGTCTGGTGTAGTGCCGCAATTGGCATCAAAGGGCAAGACTATCAAGCCCTGGTAGAACCCGTGTACTCAGACAGTAGACCTACTATACTCACGCCCAGAGGAGTGGTTGAGGTACACCGGGGAAGAGTGCCATTACGCCTATTAAACTGTGGAGAGGATGAGATCACATTACCAAAGTATGCTACCATGGCTTAATTGTACACGGTTGATAATAATAACATCACAGCCGTCGAGCCCTTGAACCCGTCAAGTCTTGCGGATGACAATGGCTCAGGGGAAAAGCTGGGGGATTGGTGCCAAAAGCTGCATGTAGGTACCAGTTCAACACCCTCCCGTCAAAAGCATGGAGTATACCGGGTAGTGAAAGAATATGAGCAAATATTCAGTAAACACCCATTAGACTTTGGGCAAATTAAAGGGGTAGAGCACACTATACCCACAGGTAACCATCAGCCTATAAAAGAAAGGTGTAGACCATTACCACCCGCTCACTACCAAAACCACCAAAGACATGCTCAAAGAAATGAAAACTGCAGGGGTAATAAGAGACAGTTGTAGCCCCTGGGCAGCACCTCTAGTGTTAGTTAAAAAGAAGGACGGGACCATGAGAATGTGCATAGATTACCGGCAGATTAATCGCATCACACATAAGGACGCATGCCCATTACCTAGGATTGAGGTGTCACTAGCTGCATTAAAATCTGCTAACTACTTTTCCACCCTTGATCTGACTAGTGGGTACTGGCAGGTTCCTGTGGCCGAGGCCGACAAAGAGAAGACAGCGTTTACTATGCCGATGGACCTCTGTGAGTTCAATTGTATGCCGTTCGGACTCTGCAACACACCCCGGGACCTTCCAACGCCTGATGGACAGCTGCTTAGGACATAAGAACTTTGAAACTGTCCTCCTGTACCTAGGAGACGTCATAGTCTACTCCAAGACATATGAGCAACATCTACAAGACTTGGCAGAAGTGTTCGAAGCCTTATCCGGATACGGCATGAAAATCAAGCCATCCAAATGCCACCTTCTCAAACCAAAGGTACAGTACCTGGGACATGTCGTGAGTTCGGAGGGAGTAGCACCGGATCCTGATAAAGTCACAGTGATAAGAGATTGGCCAAGACCTACAAATGTGAAAGAAGTGAGGCAATTCCTGGGCCTGGTAGGCTATTATCGAAGATTTATCAGAGAATTCACGAAGATAGCAGCTCCCCTGCAAGACATTCTGGTAGGACAGTCAAGAAAGTCTGCAACCTGTAATCCTCCTTTCCAGTGGAGTGAAGAGAAGGTAGACTCCTTCAACAAGCTGAAATTTGCACTGACTGGAGAAGAGATCCTGGCATATCCAGATTACCATCAACCATTCATTCTATACACGGATGCCAGCAATGTGGGACTGGGAGCAGTATTGTCACAGAAGCAAGGAGGCAAAGAGAGAGTTATTGCCTTTGCAAGCAGGAAGCTTCAGCCTACGGAAAGAAATCCCGAGAATTACAGCTCCTTCAAGTTAGAACTACTGGAAGTAGTTTGGGCTGTGACTGAACATTTCAAGCACTACTTGGCGGAGGCAGAATTCACCATCTACACGAATAACGATCCATTGACTCACCTGGATTCAGCAAAATTAGGTGCTTTGGAGCAGAGATGAATAGCCCGGCTGTCAAACTACAATTTGTCATTAAATATAGAGCAGGCCAAAAGAATGGTAATGCAGATGCCTTATCTCGGATGCCACACCTGAAAGACGTGGAAGAGGAACCGGAAGAGTTGGAAGAGATTGAACTACCGGCCTTTCATCGTTCAAAGGTGGACCAGTATCAATCCGGCATCTATCAAAGAGAACAAAAGGCAAATCTCAACCCGTTAGCACACCATGGATGGGCTGACACCCAAGATACTGATCCAGCTGTGAAGCTAGTGAAAGAACTGGTTACACAACCAGGTGCATACCCTAATCAGAATGCCCCAGCTGAGACCCAACAACTCTGGAAAGAGAGAGGCAAGTTGTTCCTGAATCAAGGGAAGCTCTGTAGAAGGCATACCAATCCTAAAACACACAAACTGGTCTGGCAGATAATCGTACCCAAGCAAGACATCAAAATGGTCTTAGAAGCCTACCACGACGGTGCAAGTCATTTCGGATGGAAGAAGTTGGAAGCACTTCTGAGAGAGAGATTCTATTGGGTTGACATGAGAAGGTCAATTGAACTTTGGTGCAGAAGATGTAACCTCAGAAGGAAAGTTCTACAGAAAGCTCCACTCCAGTCCATAGTAACTAAGCAACCACTCGAGCTAGTCACATTGGACCATGTCAAGTTGTCACCAAGCCGGTCAGGCTATGTCTATGCCTTAACTATCATGGACCATTACTCACGCTTCTTAGTGGGGGTACCTGTCAAAGACTTGACAGCGAAGACAGCTGCAAAACCATTCCAGAAGCATTACTGTAGACGGCATGGTTACCCAGAACAAGTCCTTGCAGATCACGGTCCAGCTTTTTAATCAGATATATTCCAGGAATTCTGCAATATGTACAGTTGTAAGAAGATCCGCACAACAACGTACCATCCCCAAACGAATGGTTTATGCGAGAAGATGAACCATATTATAATAGACCTGTTAAAGACATTACCAGAGTCTGAAAGAAATCAATGGCCAGAAAAACTACCGGATTTGGTAGACTTATACAACTATGTTCCAGTGGGTTCTACACACAGAACGGACACCGGATCCGAGACTGTGACTGACACACACAGCACAGTAAATCTAGGAATAGTGGAGATTCTAGATCGACACTGTACCACAGCAAAGCAACACGGCGGGGTCAGCAGCACACGGAAGACTCAAGTTGCTTAGCCAAGGGGTACCTGTGAGGAGAGAGACAGTGCCAGCAGCTCAGCTAGAAGCAGCAGCAGGGCCACACACACACAGCGCAGCAGGAGGAAGCTGAGGACCCGGACAGGGTGGGAGCAACCCGGCCCCAGTACAGACTCCGTGGACAGTAACCTGCTACAACATCTGCAGTAAAGCTTTGGAAAACTACAGAAACGTGAGTGTGTGATCCTTCAACCCGTCTCCACTATCAAACCCTAATACCACATCTACCACTGCCCCGGGGAACCAGCCTCTACCTACAGAGAGCCGTTCCATCTAAGCTGCCTAACATCATCCTTGAAGGTTCTGCAGCAGCGGTGGTCCCATTACTGACCACACACCGTGGGTGGCGTCACGACAGACATTTATCCCTTGTAAATACCCCCTTTTACTTGTGGAACCCGGGACACGGTCCGGACCAGGCCCTCCGTGACATCCCCAGTAGCAATTCGGTCCGGTACAGAGTACCCCGTCCCACTGGGCTCCACACTAGCAAGCAAGAATCCTCTGGGGCCAAGGGCCAGCCCCCAGGAGTGAACTCATCCGGCCCGCAGCACTGTCGCGACAGGCATGTGGGAGGACGACCGGTCCGGCATGTCGTGCAGGATAGCATCCCCATGAACGCTTTACTGAACACCGGTTCGCAGGTGACAACACTACCCTATATCCTTTATAAGTGCTATTGGGCTGATTCTGACATTATCTTCCGCCCAGATGACAGTTTTACTATATTTTCCAGTAATGGTCAACCCTTACCACAGGTGGGGTCCAAAGAAGTGACTATTAAGGTGGAGCAGGTGGAACTGAGTGCCCAGGGTATGGTAATAGTTGATGTGGACTGACATGCAAGTAATCCAATGCTTACAATTGGTACAAATGTAATTGAAAATTGCCTGGGCAAGATTATTATTTTGCTGCAACAGGTTGCTGAGACCGCAACTTTGGGCAGCAGAGGGTGCTGCAGAAAGATATATGGGCCCTGATACAGAGGCAGCAGGTGGAGATGTCTAGTGGAGAAGTCGGCAGCATAAGAGTAAGAGACACAACCCCCATTGTGATATCCCCGCGGAGCGAAATGTTGATCTGGTGTAGAGCAGCAATAGAACTCAGAGGGCAGGATTATCAGGCACTGGTAGAGCCCGTTTATTCAGATAGTAGGCCTATTGTCCTGACAGCCAGACAGCCAGAGGGGTGGTGGATGTTTGTAAAGGGAGGGTACCTATACGTGTCCAGAATTGTGGAGAGGAGGAGGCCAGATTGCCATGGTATGTTACCATTGCTAAGCTGTACACTGTCAGCAACAATGCCATCACCGCTGCGGAGCACTTGGACCCGCCAGAGCAGGCAGAGGACAATGGCCCCGCGGGAGGGTTGGAGGGCAGGTGCCAAGAGCTGCATGAAGACACCAGCTCCACCCCTTCCCACCAGAAGCATGAAGTTTACCCTGTAGTCCAAGAGTATGAGCAGGTTTTCAGCAAGTACCCTTTAGACTTTGGGCAGGCAAAGGGGGTACAACATCACATACCCGCAGGTGACCATCCACCCATCAAAGAGAGATACAGGCCTATACCACCAGCTCATTATGAATGTGCCAAAGTGATGTTACGGTAAATGAAGGAGACTGGGTGATCAGAGATAGCTGTAGCCCCTGGGCTGCTCCACTAGTCCTGGTAAAGAAGAAAGATGGTACAATGAGAATGTGTGTAGACTACTGGCAGGTTAATGGCATTACACATAAAGATGCCTAACCATTACCCAGAATTGAGGAATCTCTAGCTGCATTGAAAACTGCTAACTATTTTTCCATCCTAGATTTCACCAGTGGGTACTGGCAGGTTCCCGTAGTAGAGACTGACAAAGAGAAGACCGCCTTCACGACAGTAATGGGCCTCTGTGAGTTCAACTGTATGCCTTTTGGACTCTGCAATGCACCTGGAATGTTCCAGAGGCTAATGGAGTGCTGCCTAGGGCACAAGAACTTCGAAACTGTGCTGCTGTACCTAGATGACATCATAATCTACTCCAGGACATATGAAGATTATCTAAAACACCTGGCCGAAGTATCTGAGGCACTGTCCAAGTTTGGCATGAAAGTGAAGCTGTCCAAGTGCCACCTACTAAAGACCATGGTACGTAACCTAAGACACGTAGTCAGCGCTGATGGTGTGGCCCCAGACCCTGACAACGTCACCCCAAGTAAAGACTGGCCAAGGCACAACACCATCAAAGAGGTGTGGCAGTTCCTGTGACTGGTAGGCTACTACCGGAGGTTTATCAAAAGTTTCACCAACATGGCTGCCCGCCTGCAAGACCTCCTGGTAGGCTAGTCCAAGAAGGCAAAAGGCCCAAGTCCCCAACTGAAATGGACTGACAAGAAAGATGAGTCATTTAAACAGCTGAAGTGGACCTTGACAGGTGAAGAGATCCTGGCCTACCCTGACTAGACCCAGCTGTTTGTACTGTACACTGATGCCAGCAATGTGGGAGTGGGAGCCATGTTGTCCCAGGTGCAGAGAGGCAAGGAGAGAGTAATTGCCTATGCCAGCAGGAAGCTCCATCCTACAGAGAGGAACCCTGATAACTATAGCTTGTTCAAGCTAGAGTTCCTGCCCGTAGCCTGGGCTATGACAGAACACTTCAAGCACTACCTGGCTGCAGCAAAATTCACCATCTATATACACAACAACCCGCTAACCCATCTGGAGCGTGCAAAGCTACGTGCCCTGAACAGCGATGGATGGCCCAGCTCTCCAACTATAAGTTTACCATCAAATACCAGGCAGGGCACAAAACATCAATGCTGAAGCACTATCCAGAATACCCCACTTGCCAGATGCGGGAGAACACCTGGAGGAGTTGGAAGAGATAGAGCTAACGGCCTTCCACTGCAGAAAAGTGACCCAGTGTTTCCACGAGTTGAAAGATAAGAAGCCTGGGTAAAATTTTTAGTGGAAATTTCACCTACAGAGTTCTATTCCAAAAACGTGTACAATTCTATTTAGATTTCAAATGTGACAATACATTTAAAAGGCATTGAACAACAGTTACACTGTATTGAGGTACAAAGGGATGAAAACCACCGTTGGGTGGTCTCAGAGTGGTGGTCTCACAGGGTTCAATATATAGATATTACAAGGGCAGGTTTAAAAGAAACCATTTTCCCAGGATTAGTCCCAATATGGTCATTCAACACAGCAAAAAGTCAATGGATCTGCACAACACTTAAGACAGTCCTATAGTGAGTGACAAGCAAGGTAGTATTAAACAGAGAGTGAAAATATGGCCTCTATATCCAAAAACCAATTAACTAATCAGAGATGGAAAGATTTTTGACCACATAGATACAGTATGGATCTCAAACTGTTTTGTATCATCACCAGCCCTCCATCCACTACCATTACAACCAATCCCTATCAGAGGCAAAAATCCATGGTTAATAAGCTGAGCTTACCCTAATGGGGGAACCGCAATGACAGCACCAGTTCTGGGCCCACCCGCACGATGCCCATTTCGTATCTTCCTCAGGGGTACAGGGGACCAAGAAGCCTGGAGTGCATGAAGCCTCCTTTGACCCGTTGTCCCACCATAGTTGAGCGGACACACAAGACACTGACCCTGCCATCAACTTGGTCAAGGAGCTGCTCCAGGAAGCAGACGCACACCCTGGCCCAGATGCCCTGCCAGAAGCGCAGCAGCTGTGGAAAGAGAGGGGCAGGCTGTTCATCTACACGAGCAAGCTGTGCAGGCGGCACACCAATCCAAGGACCCTTTGAGCTGGTGTGGCAGATAATAGTCCTGAAGAGAGATGCCTAGATGGTCCTAGAAGCATACGATGATGGGGCAGATAATTTTGAATGGAAGTCGTTGGAGGTGCTGCTGCTGGAGAAATTCTACAGAGTGGGCATGTGGAAGGCCATTGAGACTTGGTGCAGAAACTGTGGCCCATGCAACCTGCAAAGAAAGGATGGTGACAGTCAGCGAGCCCCTCGCCAGCCTATTGTAACCAAGCAGTCACTGGGACTGGTGGCCCTGGACCACGCGAAGCTGACCCCAAGCAGGTCAGGCTATGTCTACACCCTCACCATTGTAGACCACTACTCACTCTTCTTGGTTGTAGTGCCAGTGAAAGACTTAACTGCAAGAACAGCAGCAAGAGCCTTCCAGACACACTTCTGCAGACCCCACAGCTACCCTGAACAGGTACTCACAGACCAAGGTCCAGCATTTGAGGCTGAGGTGTTCCAAGAGTTATGCAACCTGTACGGATGTGAGAAGATCAGAAAAGCGCCATATCACCCACAAACAAATGGTATGTGCGAAAAGATGAACCAGGTGGTGATGGACCTACTTAAGATGCTCCCACTAGAAGAAAGAAGTATGTGGCCAGAGATGTTGCCAGACCTGGTAGACCTGTACAACCAAATTCCTGTTAACTCCACCAATTTCACCCCCGCCTACTTGATAAGAGCAAGATCCAGCAAGCTGCATATTTACATGGAAATGGGAATCCTGGCACCTAAAGACAGCCTACTAGACACAGACTATGATGCAGAGCAGCAACAGAGGTACCACCAAGTGCAAGAGTGCGTAGATACACCTGTCACAGGCCAGGGAAAGGCAAGAGAAGGCCTACAACCAGAATGCACCTGCAACCCCTTTTGCTCCAGGTGAACAAGTCCTGAAGAGAAAACAACGAGTTCATAAGTTGGATGACCAGTGGGAGGTTGAATCATACACTGTGTTGCCCTCCCACTTTGACAACACTAAAATCTGCCTAATAAGCAAAGATGGAGGAGAAACCTTTACAGCCGTGTCCAGAGACCACCTAAAGAGGTGCCCAGAGCAGCTGAAGAGCCAGGAAAAGCCCCTAACAAGACGTGAACCTCAACCAGCAAAGGAGGAGATGATCCACACCATACTGGGAAACTTCCCAAAGACATTGACTCAGATTAATGAAGCCATAATAGTCCACATTTTGACCTTTCCTCAAGTGGTCGTGCCAGAACCAATACAGACACCAGTCCGAGATGAAGAACCAACACCAGCAGCAGCGCCCGGAACTCAGCTACTTGCTACTGGTGAATCTGTCAGTCCTATGGCAAGTGACGGACGACCAGCTGCCATACCTATACCACCTAGGCCCACACTTAGACCGCAGAGTAGCACACGCACTTAACCAGTAGTAGAAGTTACAGACCAAGCCAGACAATCAGAGACCCTGTACTGCGTAGATCCACATACAGTAATTTAGGACAGTCCCCAAACTGCTACAGGGACTGATAGCAGGGAAAGTGGCTAGAGTAATCCAGTTTACACAGTAAATATGCTTTATTTTTCCTTTTCTTGTTTTAATATACTGTGTGAATATGTGTGTTTTCAAGTAACTGAGTAACAATGCAATCACTACAAGTACCGTGCCTACAGGACTTTCTGTATGAACTTTTACAAACTCATGAACCTTTAAATAAATAAGGACCAATAAACCACAGGACTGGTTGTGGTAAAAGACACTTTATTAAACAACTTTTCTTCAGCTATCGGTGGAAGGACTAAATGCCTTAGTGACTGTTTTTTTTAAATTTTTCTAGGTTTTTGTAAGTGTTAATTTTTGAGACTTTGTTTATTCTTGGTTTTTGTACTTTTTCCTTTTGATACTTTGTTCATTATCTACTATCATTGTCATTTTATGTCTTTGTATTGTGGTGCAGCAAGTGGCTGCCTTGCACGTACCTATGCTGGGACTGGAGCTTCCACGGGTGCAGATGATGCGTTGCATGTGCTGGACTTCAGGTTGGAGAAGCCATGGGAGTGTCTGATGAACTGTGTTCCTCCCATGGGTGTGTCAGATCACACATAGGCTGACTCCCTCCTGGTCACATGGTCTGTGATGTCAGCTCAGGTCCTGGAGGCTAGAAAATCTTGCTGTGGCTGAGCACATGTTGTGGCTGCAGTGTACTCTATGGCTGGAGAAGCATATCCAAACCTGTGCATCTGTATGTGAGGTAAAGACAGACTATACTGGGCAATATGTTCTGTGAGCCGCGGAAAGGCTCCTGTTTATGTGCTGGAGGGCGGTTTATGCTGAGATAATAAACCGGCATGAACTTATTTAAATGGAGAGACTGTTGCTGTTTTTGAATATCGCTGTCAAGTGAGTGAACCCCAACCCGATCTGTGATCGCTACATCACAGTGTGTATAAAAGTATTTCCTCAGTCCAGGAGTACTGAATTTAACCAAGGGGAAATGTGGCACCCCAGAGTCTGGTTGCCACAATGGCATCGTCTCCTCCAGGGGACCATGCCGTGTCTGAAAGCAAGGGAATGGTCTCCACACCAGGTAAGTCACCACGCACAACAACTTCCCAACATCGGGTCAGAAGGGGGAGCTCTGGAATCCGAGTCCAAGGGGAGGTCCCCTGCTATAAATTCTGATCCAGGGGCGGAGTTAGGCAGCTCAGTTCCTAGGAGGACTGTGAAGAGGTCGCGTGGACTGGAGCAGCGTAAGGCTTGTCCCGGGGCAGAGACTAGCCAGCGTCAGGGACCCATACGAGAGGGTTTGAGAAAGTGGAGAAGTAAGCCTGGGGAGTGGAGCCATTAGCCAGGCTCGCACCAGTGCAGAGCGCCAGGAGCAGACACCGGAGTCCGAGGTTGTGAGGGACTCTAGGCCCCACAGTCAATACGAAAGGACGGGAAATTCCAAGTTTTTCATCCACCACGAAGCCTAGGAGGCACAGCAGCATTAGAGAGCTCAGCAAGAGCAGCCAGAGGAGGACAACCAAGAGATGGCTCGAGCAAGAGACTGAATGCAGGAGGAGAGGTCACAGCTTAGCTACAGGCAGCCAGGACCCGCCAAGAGTAGAGCAACAGGGAGGCCTCAGAAGTCATCAGGTGAGGAGGACCCCAGCTTGCTACCAGGTGCCTGGACTTCAAACATCTCTTGTCGATGGTACCCTGGACGAACCTGCTACTTCTACCAATAAAGGTAACGGAGACTTCAACCCTTGTGTCTTTCGGTAATTCCGCGCCCTCTGCCCTGCACGCTCATCGGCCTACCATAGCAATAGACTTTACCGGTTGCTCTGGGGACTCACTCTTCCCATGGGGAGCGAAACCATCACAGCTGCCATCCCATTATCCCCAGAGATCCCAAACAGCAGCCGCGGCCACCAATAGACGAAAACCACAGGTGATGTCACGACAATTTCCCCTAAGCCACAAACCTCTGAACTTTGCTGGCTGACTCCCAGCGCCAAAGAGCAGAGCCTCGACCCCCATGACACCCCGGCAGTAACCCAACGGCTCGGCCCCAAGTAGCCCCCATGGCCCTGGGGTGCGTCAATTACATTTCTTGTTCCTTCACCTTTTTTGAATCCTGCTTGTTTCTCTGGTAACTCTTTGTCAAAGTAAGGTAGTAGTTTGTAGGATCTTCAACAGTATTTTGCTGGCATGAGGTATGAGCGCAATAAAAATATAACGTTATTAAACGTCTACAGCAAATGGCAAAAAAAGATGCACCAGAATTGCTGTCTTTCAGTTGCTGCTCCTCCACAAAAAATACAATAGCTAGTTATCAAAATGCCCTATGTTCTAAAAATGGTATCATTAAACACTCTTCCTTGCCACAAGAAAAACAACCTTCACACATCTTCATCAACAGAATTTTTTTTCCCACAAAGTTCACATTTTTATTTAACTACAAAAATAAAGTAAAATAATTATAAATTTGGCATCATCATAATCATATTGACCTGAACAATATATTACTAGATCATTTTTATCTCACGGGTGAATGCTGTAAAAACAAAACCCCCAAAAAACAGTTGTGGAATTGCAGTTTTTTTCATCATTTCACCACACTTTTTTCTTTTTTTCACTACATCATGAATAATTTATTCACACTGGGCTTGTACTCAGAATTACTACATTAGTAAGCCTCTCCTATGTGTTTTGTACAACAGCAAGTTCTATCATATTGATACTTTATGTGGTAGGTGCGGTTTCAGTCACCCTTTGTAAACTAGTGAGCGGCAGTTTTAGCCACACGCCCGACACTGACTGACAGCAGGTTCAACATTGCATTAGTACAGAGCCGGATGTCAGTCAGTGCCAGCACCTTAGTTACAACCACAGGATACTATGCATAGAACCGCGCCTGCCGACTGTAAGCCAGAAACTGCCGGGAGGAATAAAGATAATTTCCTACAGGGCCCTGTACTGTGTGAAAACATGATTGCCCCTTAATCCTAGAACTGGTTGGGTCACCATCAGCGGCAACAACTGCAATCAAGCCTTTGCGATAACTGGCAATGAATCTTTCACAACATTCAGGAGAAATTTTGGCCTATCATCATTGCAGAATAACAGTATGTAGATACCATATGTGTAGCCATCACTCATACTGCATAGAACATGGATTGTTTCCTAATTCTAAAGGCCGCTTTACACGTCGCGATATCGCAACGCAACTACGATAAAAAGTCACGTGGTAGGGGCGTTGCAGTTGATATCGTTCGTGCGTTGTGTCGTGTAAATGAGCAACGCAACTCAAAAACGATGCACCTACGATATCGTTTTTGGATTGTGCATGCTCTTCAACCGTGCAATATTGGCTTGATGATCTGGCAGGATCGTGCTGTGTGACAGCGCAACTACGATTTGGAGTGTGAGGCTGGCTTCACACTGCAGTTTTTTCACTGATCAGTGTCCATCAGTGTTTGGGTACCAAAGCCAGGAGTGTCTCCAAAACTCAGAACAGGTATCAATCTTTCAATTATCGTTTTTCTCTGCAAATTCCTTTCCTGGTTCCTCTCCTGGTTTTGACACTCAAACACTGATGGACACTGATCAGTGAAAAACTGCAGTGTGAAGCCAGCGTAACTTCCCCAATTCACTCCAATGTTAATTGGTCGTTCCCTGAGTTGCTCAGATGCAGTGTGCAAGAGGGGAATATGACATCGTAGTTGCGTTGCCTGCCGATATCTCCCTGTGTAACATCTACTATGCAATTTTGGACAAGTGCACACTCCCGTGAAATCGTATGCAATATCGGAACGATATCGTGACGTGTAAAGCGGCCTTAAAATCTATAATTATAGTAATTACCATTCACTATAGTATTTGTAGCTTTTAATGTCTATCTTATAAACTGTGCCATTTTTAAAGGGAATTCTTGTTACTTCTGAGAATTCCTTCAGGAGTGTCTTTTAATATGTATCATCTTTTTGGGCTATTTTTTGATCAGTTTATGGTTCGGGTCACCTGTGTTTTTTTTTTTGGAGGGTTTTCATTTGGTTTTGTGACATGGTATTTTAGTGTCAGTTTCCAGTTGTTCTTTTCACTCTATTGGATAAGAAGAAACTTAACTGATTTGTAAGAAAAAATAATGGCAAAAGATGTCCAGGTGTCTTGCATACTTTCCAATTTGTAATTTTAAAGTACAGGACCAAAAAAAAACGCTATAAAAATTGACATATCCATTCATTTAGCCACTTGGCATTTTTAGAAACCTGAAGTGGAGTAAAGACATTTAAAATCTTGAATACGGTATATGAATAGCAAGTTGTGGAGGTATATATGAAGCTGGCAATTCAGATATTTAGCTCCTTTGTCGGGCTAAGGCGGCCGTCACACGGTTCAATATTGCGAACGATATCGTTTAAGTGATCTGCGTTTTGATCGCTTAAGCGATATCGTTTGTGCGTCGCTGCGTGCGATCAAGCGATTTTACAACGTAAAATCGCTTGATCGTTACATCGCAGATATGAGAGCCGGAGCTCATATCAAGCGATCATCGCTTGATCAATCTGCCTCATCGTGGTGTGTGACACCACGATGAACGATCCCCCAGCGGTAGAGCCTATGCTGGGAGATGGTATCTATGGTAAACGTCGGGTTACTAAGCGCTGCGCGGCGCCTAGTAACCCGATGTGTACCATAGTTACCAGCGATCTCGCTGGCCCACATCGCTGGTGAGTCTGTCTGTGTGACAGCTCACCAGCGATGTGAGCGATATTGTTAGCGATGGCGCGTGCACGTGATTGCTTACAATATCGCTCACGATATTGTAGCGTGTGACAGCCGCCTAAAGGCCACTTTACACACAGAGATATCTGTGTCCAACTTCTGAACAGATCTCTGGTTGCAGTGAAATCATGGACACATTGTTCCATTTGTACACAGCCACAAAATGGAACAATGTGTCCATGATTTCACTGCAACCAAAGATCTGTTCTGAAGTTGGACACAGATATCTGTGTGTGTAACGTGGCCTTAATGCGTCGCCACAAGTGTGGCCTCAAAAAACAGTCATCCATTTCTGATTCATTTTTGCTGCATTTTGGGTGTTGCATTTTTTTCTTCATTAACAATGGTTCCTACGGGGAAAACACAGGAGAATAACGCAACAGAAACTAACATGCTCATTCGTAAAACCGAGCACTCTAAAGGGAAAAAAAAGGATCACTTTACAAATGTCATGTCTGAATGGCATAAAATGAAAACCCATTGACATAGCTGGGATTTCAGTTGAGTGATCCATTTTGTGCAGTGCACTGCAAAAAAAACGATGCAAAAAAACGCAGCAAAAACGGTGTGTGAATGTGGCCTTACATCTTGATGACCTATCCATAGGATAAGGCCGGCTTCACACCACAATTTTCTGCTCTCAGGTTCTGACCGGTGTTTTGTAGGATGCACTGAACAGAACCTGAGAGACCCGGACAAAACAGAATCGGAGCACAAATTTGCCCTCCGATCCTATTTTCTGCCAGAATCCTCCCTGCGCGCTGCTGCCGCTGTCAAAGTGCTAAAATATCAGCACAGCGACTGCTGAGAGCTGGCCGCGGTGCTGATATTTCAGCCAGGGAGCTCTCCAGGTGCTGGAATTCAGCGGCGGCTCTTTCATCACCCAGCATCCTGGAACTGGTCCGTTTTTTTGTTGGATCTGGCGCTATCCGGCGTCCATAGACTCCCATGCTATGGGCGCCAGATCCAATAGGATCCGGTTTTGTGCAATTTTTGCCCCAGACACAAAAAATGCTGCAAGCTCCGATTTTGTGTCCTGGGCAAAAAATGAAAACACCTAGATCTTGCTGGAGAGACACCAAAAGCGGATGCCAAATAACTGCCGGGCACTCCCACCAATCAGCTATCTGCTCTGGTAGTGTCCAGGTGTAAGGAATAGGTTATAGCAGCAGAGCTCTGTACAGTGTTTAGTGGCTGCTGCCGAGTACTGCGTTTACTTGAATATGGAATACTTCACTTGAATGAGAGTTAGGGAAAAATAGTGTTGATTCATCAAAACATTTGTGGCAAAAAACATACTCTTTATTTGAGAAACGCATACGCAGCCTTGGACTTGTGAATTTTCAAAATACCACCTTTTAGCAGACAACGTCCCAAGTGTGCCGAATGTCCTCCTAAAGGACGCAACGCAACCTAGCTAGGGATATAGATGGGGGGGGAAGGGGTACACTACGTGGGCCCAGGTAACTATGTTTACAACTACAGTTGCCCACCCTGATGGTGGGTATAGGTGAACCTCAGCAGATGACCATGCTGTTGGTGAAAATAAATCTATATTCAGAGACCAAGACTGGTTTTCCCACCATATGGTGACCATATAGGGGTGGTTAGTAGTCCTACGTAACATGCAAGTGATTAAAGAGCACCGAGCCCAATGTAAGTCAATTAGTGACAGGCTCCGCCCACAGACTTCCGGTTATAAAACGAGTGTTTCTGGGGAAGGGGGGCTTTTTCAAATCGTCGCAGCATACAACACCTTGCTGTGGCCCCCAGAGGGACCCTAACAATTAATCTGCTCTCTGTGAGGTGCCAGCTCACTGTGTGCACTGAAGGGAACAGTGTATTTGTGTTAGAGCGATAATTATTAGTAAAGAGTCCGAGATACTCGGTGTTCGCCAAGCATCCTGAGTACCGGGATACTCGTGCAAGTAACGAGTAGCGCCGAGCATACTTGCTCATCCGTAGAACTTAGAGTTGATGTTCTTTCTGATGCAGTTGTTATCTTTTCCATCTGACCACGACCGACATAATACCTTCTTCCAGCTACAACTCATCTGCAGAGATTACAACACACACACATTTGACTTCTCACATTTTCAGCGCTGTCTCCATCTATTACCAATTTCTTCATTCTGCTGTATCCGAATTGCTGAGTTGCTGCTGCCGTATGTTTCCCTATTACTGCTCTTGCTTGACACAATACCTGTGAGTCTCTTGCTGCCCCATATAATAATGTCCACCATTATGCCCCTTATAAAGTAAAATGCCTACTTTGTGCAGAAAATATTTATGACCTGTGCAAGTGCCATAAGAAATAGTTAATACATTTTGCCCCTACAATATAACAATGCCCTGTCTGCACCTTGTCACAATACCCTGAGTGCCCCTATAACAATTCTAACATGCCCACTTAACATTTAATGATGTCCCCTGAGACCCCCATGTACAGCTCCCCTATACACATAATGATAAACCCACAGCTTCTCGATACATAGTATGATGTTCGCACTGTTCCCCCAAAACACAGTATAATGACCCCCACAGTAGGTCTAAGGGTACTGTTACACTAGGTGACATCGCCGGCGATTTCAGCGGCGATGCAGGGCCGTGGCCTATTGGCGACGACATTCCCCGTGTGTCGCCTAGTGTAACGTGGCGATAATGAGGCAAAATGTCGCCTTAGGGTACCTTTACACGCTGCTACTGCGGTGAGAAATCTGACAGGCAATCAGTAGCCCCGTCACCATCGCCGTGAAATTGCCTCGAAATTGCGGCGTGTAATTGGGGAATCTGGCGGTGACCAAAACGGTTGCGCCTGGTTCCACAGCACTGTTCCAAAAGCAGAGGCAACCATGAAGGGGAAATTCCCTGCTTTTGGCGTGTGAAGGGGTGATAGGGGTGGAATCTGCGTCGCCTACTGATTTCCCGGAGGCGTGCCACAGCATGCTGGACACCACGCCCCATCAGCGATGATTGGTGGTGGCTACTGTGTTTCCATTGGCTGTCCCTTCACAGGGCGCCATATTTGAACAGCTGTCCATTCACACTACACAATTGCAATGGCGTCATGTATTAGCCAGCCTTCCTGCGCAGGCTGGCCAATCATGACGCTATTGCGTTGTCTAATCAGCGTGTTTGGGGTGCGGGATACACCAGTCTGTCACGCCTATGTTCTTGCGGCGCTAACCATGTACGCATACATTCCTTTGGGGATTGCAGCGTTTGAAGCGGCGACGGGAGTCTACCGGATGTTTCCCACTGTTTGTGTGGCAACTTCCGGGGAGACACGTCGCCTTGGGTTGAGGGCGAGATTACGGCGTGTAAGGCTACGTTCACACACTGCGTATTTTGCTGCTTCTCTGCGTTTTTTACTGCGTTTTCTGTATTTACCTGCGTTTTTTGTTGTGTTTTTTTTTACGCACGCTTTTTGCAGTGAAAACGCAATTCTGGATAAGCAGCCCAGCCAAACCTATGGGTTTTGACAAAATCCATTCACACACTGCGTATTTGTGCTTTTTTTTACACACACGTTTTCACTGCAAAAACGCGCGCGTAGAAATAATCACCATGTCACTTCTTTCTACAGTTTTTCTCTGCGTTTTTCCATTGCCCCCATGATAAATGGGCTCTGAAAAAGCGCAGAGAAAAATGCAGAAAAAAACGCAGTGTGTGAAAGGAGCTGCGTATTTCACAAAATACGCGCGTAAAAAAGCGCAGCTGCGTAAAAAGACGCAGTGTGTGAACGTAGCCTTAAAGAGCCTTCGGCGTTTGGAGGCAACCATGAAAAATGTGCACGCACACGTTAGGTTGCCTCTGATCGCCGCCAAAAGTTGCGGCGTGTAAAGGTACCCTTAGAGTGGTCGTCTGGTTTCAGTGCACTGCTCTGAAACCAGGCGACCACTGTGGGTCGATGTGTACACATCGCCCCATGTAACATGCCGATCGGCGATGTTACAGGCGATGGGAGTCATAGGCTCCCATGTTACATCATCGCTGCTGAGGTTTGTAGACACCCCAACGGCGATGTATCCTGTAACATCGAAAATGCACGACGGCGACGCTGGTGGGGCGCCAAAAACGTGTGTGCTCCCGTGCTTCGCCAGCGATATCTCCAGCGATGTGGACTAGTCTAACGGTACCCTAACACTTTATGATGACCCCATACTTTACAATGGCCATATGAATGATTTGGGAAATAATTTGATACATCAGACTTTGTTTTTTCATGCAATTTTTGCTGTCATCTTATTATGCAGTCTTTTCCTGCCCTAAAATGCTGTACCCAGATATTTTTTGAAGTCTAAGGGGAAATATTAAACGTACTACAAATGACAGTTTTCTATTGTGCCCCTTTGCGGGTTTTTTTTGAGAGGGAGGGGGGGGGGGTCGATAGCATTTTCTTTAGAAAAGAGCATGATATAGGTATGGTAGAAGAACTTGAAGAATGCCAGAAAAGAAACACATAATATCTAGTGACATTCTGTGTGGCCATTGTCAGCTGTATACACTTAGGAGGAATATGTCCGACAGTATCACAGTCATGATGGCAATGGCCATCATCCACCCTGGGTGTACAGAGGAAAAATGTTTTAAAAATACATAAATATATAAATAAAACACCACTAACAAACTTAATCACTTTGTAACTACTGCAACTAAAAAAATTTTTCTGAAGAAGTCTTGAGTTTACAAAAAAGTTTTTTAAAAGTTTTTATTCAGATTTTGATTTGGAGTCTGCTACAAAATTAGCATCTCAAAATTTTTTAAATCTGCTTTTAATCAACTTAGCATTCATTTTGATAAGAAAATGACCCTAGTATAGAAAAAAGCAACAAGTCAATTTTTGTGACTTTTTAAAGTGTAAAAATGTCTACGTAATATTTTTTTGCGCATCTTAGGCCCTTTTCACATCAGCATTTTCACTGAATTGCAGCTGATCCGGCAGATTAACCGCATCTGCTGCGCAATGATCGCACGTGCGTTGCACTTGCGGCAATCCTCATTCATTCTCTATGGGACTTGCGGTTAGGTGCAGCAAGCGCGGTTTGCCGGATTCGGCAGATCTGTCACTTGCGGCGTGAGACAAAAACGCTGCTAGCTGCGTTTTTTTTACCTCCACAAGTGTCAGATCCGGCAAACTACACTTGCGGTACCTGACCGCAAGCGCCATAGATAATGATTGGGGATTGCCGAAAGTATGCTGCAAGGACGACCGTTACATGCATATGTGACAAATGCGGTAAATCTGCCGGATTTACCGCAATTCAGCAAAAATGCTGATGTGAAAGTGGCCTTAGGTCACTTTTACACGTTATGTCCCCCATATTTTTGATTCTCAGCATAGATAAAGTGGACAACTGCGGGTTGCAGCCCTCAGCTATGCAATATATTGGATGAGTATCAAATAGAGGGACCCCTCGCAGGTTGCTTTTAATTATTTTAATAAATAATTTTAAAAAAATGGTGGCATGGGTTCCCCCAAATTTGATAGTCAGACAAAATAAAGCGCACTTCTGGGGTTTGTCATTCTCACCCTGGGAAAGCACATAGTTATTACCTCCAAGGGTAAGAATATCAGCCTGCAGCCGCCCCCAAATTTGGTGCATTCATTAGAAGTGCCAAATAATGGCGCTTTACCTGGCTCTTCCTGATGCCCTGGTGCGGTGGCATCGGAGTGATAAAAGGGGTAAATGACAGCTGCGTACTGACAGCTGTCATTAAGCCCAGATTAGTAATTTTCTGACTTCTATGATACCTGCCCCTTACCAATCTGGTAAGTAAATAGTTAATAAACACAGAGAGAAAAATCCTTTATTTTGAAATAACACTCAGTCCCCATCCTGGTATATATGGTCCCCATCCTGGTATATATGGTCCTCATCCTGGTATATATGTCCACATCCTGGTCTCTATGCCGTGATACATTTCAGCTGGATGTGCGTCCTGAAGAAGGTGCTGAGGTTGACGGCCTCTATACCTCCAGGCCCATTTGCAGTCACAAACCACTGTGACCGCGATCATAATGCCCCTGCTGGTGACAGATGCACTTTAAGTTCCCATCATGAGTTCTTGGTGAGTTTTTGACACACAAAAAAATGCATCTTCCAATACCAGCAAGGTGGATGGGATTTATAGAAATCTCATGACCACTGTGTTTGTTACGCAACATAAACTGACCTGTCGCACACATCAATTTCTCTTGCGGATTCACTGAATTATTTATCCGGATTCTATAGAATTGTCTCAGATGAGGAAAATACGGTATATAGGTAAAAAATGAACTAAAAGATGCAATAAAAATAAACACAAGTGACACAATTTATCTTACAGGCACAGAAATGCTGAAGAAAATCTGCAATGTCAAATATTCACCAAATACTATTTGTGGAAACATAGTCTTAGTAAAAAGGAAATCCACTGCGCTACTGGACCGAAAGGGGAACATGATAAATGAGTGATGTCATACCTATAACGACCTGAGCATGTAATCTAATTTCATCCTTTTGCCAGGAGTGCACATTCTTCTAATAGTGAAGGGGTTAAATAGTTTAACCAATATGTGGAAGAATGGGTTAATTGACTTGCCCAGCTGCTGCCTTCGTGGTGGGTATTTTTAGAGACCTTATTGCACCTGCTGCTCTCTATCTCTGTCTGTCATGACATATGTTTCATTAGGAGCTCAGAGTAGAGGCGTCTAAAATAGCCAAAGAGCCCTTCATTTTCATGTATTAATTCATTGCTTAATAATGTGTTCTGCTCATCTGATAGGTTGATTCTTAAACATAAAGAATATATTCAGATAATGAAACAATGAGGTGTGAAACCGACTTAGGCGGCCGTCACACGGTTCAATATTGCGAACGATATCGTTTAAGTGATCTGCTTTTTGATCGCTTAAGCGATATCGTCTGTGCGTCGCTGCGTGCAATCAAGCGATTTTACACTGTAAAATTGCTTGATCGTTACATCGCAGATTTGTGAGCCGGAGCTCATATCAAACGATAATCGCTTGTTCAATCTGCTTCATCATGGTGTGTGACACCACGATGAACGATCTCCCAGCGGCAGAGCCTATGCTGGGAGATGGTATCTATGGTAAACGTCGGGTTACTAAGCGCCGCGTGGCGCCTAGTAACCCGATGTGTACCATAGTTACCAGCGATCTCGCTGGTCCACATCGCTGGTGAGTCTGCCTGTGTGACAGCTCACCAACGATGTAAGCGATATTGTTAGCGATCGCGCGTGCACGTGATCGCTTACAATATCGCTCACGATATTGCAGCGTGTGACGGCCGACTTATGGCCGCGGTTAGATGAGCATATAAAAACTTGGATGATTTTTATCCGTATTGTCCGCTATGAGAAATCCGGATATCTGCATTTTATATCCATACGAGCTCTGTAATTATGCATCAGTGCTTTAAAATGCACAATATCGGCGTCCTAGGTTAATAATTGCTACATATCCATAAAAATCCTAGGCAATATGGATGATCTGTTTGGGCTTTGATTTTTTTTGTTTATTTTGTTAACCAGTGATGAAGTGTTTAGCTTTGTAGCCTTGCATCACTGCTGATTTAGGTTACATTCACACACACTGTTTTTGATCCGTTTTTTTGCATCCATTTTATGCAGTGAATGGATCACGCAAATGGAATCCCAGCAAAGTCAATGGGCCGCTTTATACACACCAACTTCTGTGTCCAACTTCTGAACAGATCTCTGGTTGCAGTGAAATCATGGACACATTATTACATTTGTACACAGCCACAAAATGGAACAATGTGTCCATGATTTCACTGCAACCAGAGATCTGTTCAGAAGTTGGACACAGAAGTTGGTGTGTGTAAAGCGGCCCAATGGGTTTTCACTTTTTGCTGTTCAGACAGGGAATTTGTTATGTGATCCTTTTTTTCCCTTGAAAAGTGATCCGTCCAAAGAAAAGGGCTTGTTAGATTCTGTGCTGTTTTTCTCATCCACTTTTCCCATAGGGAACCATTCTAAATAGAGAAAAAGAAGCAGCATCAAAAGCTGATTAACAACGGATCAGAAATGGATGATCTGTTTTCTGGTGTGTTTTTTTTTTTATTTTTAAAAGCTGATCCAGTTTTGCAGCAGTAAAAGAGAGAAAAAGGCACCAGAAAAAAGGAGCAAAAATGATTTGTGTGAATATAGCCTTAGGTGCAAATCCCAACCAAAGTAACATCTGCATGGAGTTTGTACGTCCTTTCTGTGTTTCCCAAGTGTCGCCCATACATAGAATGGAGGACACCCTGAGGAAACGAGCGGCACAGTTAGGGTTAAATCAAGCCAGTAAGTGGGCTATAATGTGTTGCTACGGTGATGATGTCACCGGGCAGACTCTCAGGAGCCGGAGGGTACCCGCCAAAACCGCTTTGAATTGATTGGTCGTCGCCCCCCAAGAAGGGCTATATAAGGGGGGGCGAATAGCATTAGGGGCATTGCAGCACACGGTTGCTGAATTCACACAGCTTGCAAAAGAGCCCCCGCTGTGATGGACGTCCTATTGGAGCAGCTCATCAAGAAGGCAGAGAGCTGCGGCGGCAAGGCCTGGCTCAGGAAATGCCTGGTTAGCTGCAGCGGCGGAGAAGTTGTCGCCCCTATTTCTGAGAGCCGGATTGTGACCCCCGCCAGTGGTGCCCAGTCGGGGCATAGGAGAAGCACGCGGCAGAAGCGGGGGAGGCGCGAAGCATACTCACCGCCGGCATCCCGTCGGGCATCCAGAAGGCAGAGGAAGAAGACCGGAACGGTGCAGCAGCAGCCGCGGGAACGCAGATCTGCGGCGCACCCGGAAGTCACTGATGACCCGGCTCCTACGAGGGCAGGACCTCCGGTGGGTCAGGTGACTGCGGGATTGCCGGCCTGTCCCCGGAGCAATTTTGCGGCTCAGGCCGGAGGTACAAACCGGGGACACAGTAATGAGGAGCCCCATGGGGCTCACAGGAGGGACAGTGTGGGCAGCAGCGCCAGCGACATTTTGGGGTACTCTGCCCACAGCGATTGGACAATCAACCCCCATCAAGTCGAGGCTGGCAACATACCCAGGCTGGGGACCCAGGAGATGGACACCCAACCCTGTGGGTCGCAAGTTGGACTAGCCCTGCCAGGGCCTCCTCCCACCTATGAGCAATTCCTGGCATCCTGGGCCAGTGCTCGCTCCTCAGCCACGGACAGTAGCGGGCAGCACGATCTGGGCCCGAGGACATTCAACACCGGGCCAGACGAGGCCAATCAAAGCTTCACCCAGCCCATTGCCAGAAGCTTGCCCACCCCACAGCAAAAGAGCTTTACCAGCGGGGCAGCGGTGCTCCAAGCATGGGGCCACAACGCTCTGCAGCCCGGCGGGAGTTCAAGAGAGGACCCGGCCAAGCCTGGACACCGAGACGACTATGTCAGTGCCCGGGGCCAGCTAGGCACAAATGGATCGTCGTCAGCGACAGGGACAGGTGAGAGCACTTCTATGTCTGTCTGTGACTTTCTACCTCCCCAGCTGCTGTCATCTATTACTAGTATAGTCCACCAGGCCGTATCAGCAGCCCTGAGACAGGACATCCGCAAGGGCAAATTACACCCAAGTGGATCTCAGGCGCCTACTAGAATAGGGATCCCGGAGTCGTCCTTTAAGGAGGCTCTCCCGTGCGAAATCTCCCCATTAGGGTTCCATTTGTCAGTAACTACTAAAGAAAAGATCTGGGGTGGGGAATTTGTGGACTTGTTCTCTCTCTTGCCGTCCCGCGAGCTGTTCAAATTTGACCGGCGAGATGACAAGGACGGCGAGGAAAAGAAGAAGGTCTACAAATCATTTACGAACTGGTTACAAGGTTTTTTGATTTACGCAGCTGTGTGGGTTGAAAAGTCCCAAGCACCTTGTCCTGGGCTTTTTCAACACATCGACATCGTCCTGGAGGCGTACCGTCACTTTAGCGGGGTGGCATGGCTAGCATACGACGAGGCCTTTCGCCAGAAGCTGGCCATCCACCCGTCGCTAAAATGGGGAGTCAAAGACGTAGGTCTTTGGCTCCATATGATGGTCCCTCAAAGGCAAGCAGTAGCGAAGCCGGCCCCGGCTCAGTCGTCAAGGAAGGGCACCTGCTTCTCTTACAATGAATCCACATGCCGGTGGTTACAAAATTGTAGATACAGGCATGAGTGCTCGACATGTGGGGGCACTCATCCTGCATCCAAATGCTTTAAAAAGCCTAGTCAGTCAAATAACAAAGAATCCTTTCTCAAAAGCGGAGACCCCGGTGAAATTACAAAATATGCTCCCGTGGCTAAATCAATATCCTGACCGAGAGAAGGCGGATCTGTTGCACAGGGCTTTGAAAGAGGCTTTTATGTCCCGCCTTTTCTTGGCTCTGGGTGCACTACGATCAAGAATCTCCCTTCGGCAAGACGTTTCCCTCAGGTTGTCCGGGATAAAATCAGTAAAGAGTTCAAATCGGGCAGGTGCGAAGGCCCCTTTTCTACCCCCCCATTTATTAATTTCAGGATTTCCCCATTGGGAGTAGTTCCCAAAAAAGACCCAGGTGGACCCGAACGTTGCGTCGGTATCTTATGCATCCTTTGATTCAGCGATAGACATCATTAAAAAGTATGGCCGGGGGGCATTGCTTGCGAAATCGGACATTCAGTCTGCATTTCGCCTACT
The DNA here is from genome assembly GCA_033576535.1 of Allobates femoralis. NCBI lineage: Eukaryota > Metazoa > Chordata > Amphibia > Anura > Aromobatidae > Allobates > Allobates femoralis. Next base: position 223,259,427 of record JARQOC010000004.1, on the reverse strand, counting down.
CCCAGTAGATCCCAGGGGCTTTCCTTCACTAGGCTTTCAATTCGAAGGTAAATTCTATTATGACAAGTGCCTCCCAATGGGATACTCGTTGTCGTGCCATTATTTTGAATCATTTGCGAATTTCCTCCAGTGGTGTGTCACAGCGAGCTCTAGTAAGGGCGCTGTGACACATTACTTGGACGACTTTCTGTTTATTGGCCCCCCAGAGTCGGACTCCTGCATGACAGTGCTTAACACCTTTTTGGCGCTAATGTCCGACTTCGGGGTCCCAATTGCTACAGAAAAAACTACCTCCCCAGCGACCGTCATTGAATTTTTAGGCATACTAATAGATTCCGACAAAATGGAATGCCGCCTCCCTCTCGATAAATTATTAACTTTAAGAAATTTAATAAAGGAATTCCTTTCCAAACCCGAATATAGGCTAAAAGAATGTCGGAGACTGGCAGGGAGTCTGAACTTCGCCCTCCGGGTCATCCCAGCTGGGCGCCCATTTCTTAGGCGCCTCTACGAGAGCATGGCGGGGAAGGTCGGAGTCAGACCCCATTTCGGTCTCACAGTCGATTCGATCGGACCTCGAGAACTGGGACTCGTTTTTGTCCAGTTTTAATGGCTCCGCGTATTGGCAGCAAAACTTTATAGACTCATCCTCACTTGAGCTGGAGTTCTACACATCCAACTTAGGCATGGGAATCCGATGCGGGCCTCAGTGGTCGTTCTCTCAGTGGCCCCCGAATCTAGTGGATAACCCACAAAGGACCCCAGCACTCGAAGTTTTATTGGCAGTATCCGCCATGTTATTATGCTGGGGTTCCCAACTTGCCAACCATCGGATTTTATTTAAATTTCAGGACCCAGGGGTAGCATATATAATCAACTCACTTTCAGCTACAGGAAAACTAATGACATCTTGTTTGAGGGTGTTGACCCTTACCCTATTGCAAAGAAATATTTGGTTGAAAGCACAAGTAGCTTCGACCGGTACTAATACTTTGTTCAATTTTAATTTCTGCAATGACATGTCACAGCTCCAAGTTCGTTGGCCAGTAGCAGCTCAACAGGGCATCAGATTTCCGGCCGAATTATGGGAGAAGCTCTAACAGAGATTCAGCTCTACATCAAGCACTCGGTTGCACCACGGACCTGGGCGGCTTATAGCGCCGCCTGGTTTTCGTGGGTGCAATTCTGTAACATATATAAAACTTGCCCACAAACGGCTCCGGTGGAGACCTCAGTGCCCTTTGTGGAGGCACTCGTCAGAAAAAAAATTACCCATTCCTCAATAAAGAAAACCCTCGCAGGGATATCCTTTTTTAGAAAGCTTTATGGGGCTCCGCCGATTGGCAACCTCTTTGTAATAAAGCAATTTCTAAAAGGATATCAGAAATCATTCCTCGAACCAGATAAAAGACGGCCCATTTCCTTATCAAATCTGTCACAATTGTGTTCATGTCTAACCCAAGTATGCTCCAGCAGCTACGAAGCTGCGCTATTCAAGGCGGCATTTGTACTGCTCTTTTTCTCAGCCATGAGAATAAGCGAAGCCGTCTCTGCGAGCAAGGCGTGCCCATCGGGCCTGCGCTTGAGCGATGTGTCCATCTTCCCATCCGTGTTGGTCCTCCTCGTCCGGAGGTCAAAGACGGATCAGTTAGGGAAGGGCCAAGTCATCACGCTTAACGCAATCCCGAGCGACCCACTGTGCCCGTTAGAAACAATCAGGCAGTGGGTGGCGGTCCGCGGAACTTCTCCGGGGCCGCTGTTTGCCCATGCAGACGGCTCCGCCACTACTATTTTTCAATTCAGAGCCGTTTTACGGAAATGTCTTAACGCATCACGAATGGGTGAAATTAAAATCACTTCCCACTCTTTTAGAATTGGAGCAGCGACTCTTGCCGCCCAATTGGGCGTGCAAGAAGAAGGGATTAAGAGCATCGGGCGGTGGAGATCCAAAGCTTACAAAGGTTACATTCGCATGGAAAAGTTCCCCCAGTAATTATTTATACTTTATTCCGTAGGCAGTAAGATTATATGGATTATCGGACATTCATTTATTTTCTGGGCCCACAAGAGAGCAAAGAAAAGGAGGTACACCGAGAATTTATCTTTTGATAGTGAGCAAGTCCAGGTGTTCTGGCACGGAGTGAGAGGCCTAAGATGGCACAATGTGATTCCAACTGTTTTAGAATTAATGGAGAGGCTGCCACGGCCAGACCTGGTTGTCTGCCACGCAGCGGGAAACGACCTCGGAAAATGCTCCACTATGGATCTTTTATGGAGGATGAAATCCGACTTTTGTTGGCTGAACCAAGAAATTCCTGGAGCCACCTTCGTTTTTTCCGAGGTCGTCCCTCGCCTAGCGTGGAGGGTGCACGGGTCCATGTATCTGGATAAAATCAGAAAAAAGGTTAACAGGGAGATGCAGAAATTCTTGCCTTCCATCGGCAGTTTTTCTTACAGGCACCTCGACCTGGAAGGCTTTGTGGACGGCTTGTACAGGCGGGACCTTGTGCATCTCTTGGAAGTTGGCCTCGACATTTTTAATGTCGGGGCGCAGAGCATTGTGGAGGAATGGTTGGGGGGGGCCGCTACCGCAAGGGTAACGTCCTGATGGGTCGCCCAGCTTTGCTGGGTGGATCAGTTATGAATTATATCAATCATACTTGAAGTTATATGGTTTACGTTTCAAAGTTATGAAACATTAATTGGAGTATGGAAAGTGTGAAGTGATCAATTATCTGTAACAAAGGTACGCGGTAACCCTTAATAAAACCCAGCATGTTTTTTCACCACAATGCTCTGTGTCCTTGATTTGTTAGTATATAGGTTCGATGACAATAATAAAAGTGCGCTATGTTGCCTCACAAGTGTCGCCCATACATAGAATGGAGGACACCCTGAGGAAACGAGCGGCACAGTTAGGGTTAAATCAAGCCAGTAAGTGGGCTATAATGTGTTGCTACGGTGATGATGTCACCAGGCAGACTCTCAGGAGCGGGAGGGTACCCGCCAAAACCGCTTTGAATTGATTGGTCGTCGCCCCCCAAGAAGGGCTATATAAGGGGGGGCGAATAGCATTGGGGGCATTGCAGCACACGGTTGCTGAATTCCCGCCCGCCCGCCCCAAGGTTTTATATTCGGCAGCATGTTCATTGTTTAGCTGGCGTTTATTAGAGGGAGGGTCGCCCAGCTTTGCTGGGTGGATCAGTTATGAATTATATCAATCCTACTAGAAGTTATATGGTTTACGTTTCAAAGTTATGAAACATTAATTGGAGTATGGAAAGTGTGAAGTGATCAATTATCTGTAACAAAGGTACGCGGTAACCCTTAATAAAACCCAGCATGTTTTTCCACCACAATGCTCTGTGTCCTTGATTTGTTAGTATATAGGTTCGATGACAATAATAAAAGTGCGCTATGTTGCCTCACAAGTGTCGCCCATACATAGAATGGAGGACACCCTGAGGAAACGAGCGGCACAGTTAGGGTTAAATCAAGCCAGTAAGTGGGCTATAATGTGTTGCTACGGTGATGATGTCACCAGGCAGACTCTCAGGAGCGGGAGGGTACCCGCCAAAACCGCTTTGAATTGATTGGTCGTCGCCCCCCCAAGAAGGGCTATATAAGGGGGGGCGAATAGCATTGGGGGCATTGCAGCACACGGTTGCTGAATTCCCGCCCGCCCGCCCCAAGGTTTTATATTCGGCAGCATGTTCATTGTTTAGCTGGCGTTTATTAGAGGGAGGGTCGCCCAGCTTTGCTGGGTGGATCAGTTATGAATTATATCAATCCTACTTGAAGTTATATGGTTTACGTTTCAAAGTTATGAAACATTAATTGGAGTATGGAAAGTGTGAAGTGATCAATTATCTGTAACAAAAGGTACGCGGTAACCCTTAATAAAACCCAGCATGTTTTTCCACCACGATGCTCTGTGTCCTTGATTTGTTAGTATATAGGTTCGATGACAATAATAAAAGTGCGCTATGTTGCCTCATTTACACTCCAAAGGCAAATTTAAATTGTGAGTTCCAATGGGTACAGTGATCAAGATGTGTGAAATCAAAGGCTTGCAGAGATTCAGTTGATGGCTCATTCACACCTATAAAAGCCAGATCAGACGTTCAGGATACTATCAGCATTCTCCAGTCAATCTCTGCTTCATCTTCCCTGCAATAGTGAAAACTACTTTTGTTAGGCCACGTGCACACGCTGAGTATTTGATGAGTTTTTTACCTCAGGATTTGTAGACAAAACCAGGTTGGAGCAATCAAAGGAAAAGTCTAATAGAAACACGTCACCACTTCTGTATTTAATCACCCACTCCTGGTTTTGGCTACAAATCCTGAGGTAAAAAACTCATCAAATACTCAGTGTGTGCACGTGGCCTTAGGCCGGCTTCACACCACGGTTTTGTGCTGTCAGGTTGTGTCCGGTGTTTTGCTGGATACATCGGACACTGCCTGACAGCTCCTTGACAGATTAGAACTGGAGGGCAAATATGCCCTCCGATCCTGTTTTGTGCCGAAATCGGGAGTCCGCGGCTACTGGAGCTGTCCCTTGCTGAAATGTCAGCTCCCTGCAAGCCGCGGTTCTGAAATCTCAGCCGGGAGCTCTCCACGGTGCTGAAGTTCAGCATCCAGGGTCCGGGAGCCGAATGCGATTTTCTATTGGATCCGGCGCCCATAGACTCCCATGTTAGAGGGAGTCGGATCGCACCGAATCCGGGAGGATCCGATTTGGTCCGATTTTTACGCCGGACACAAAAATACTGCAATCTGCTCCTCCCGGACAGCACAAAACCGGAAGGCAAATAGTTGCCATCCGGCCCTATTGGGATACTATGGGGCCAAAATCGGATCCGGGGCTGTCCGGTTCACACCGAACAGCCCTGGGTTGCAAAAACCGTGGTGTGAAACCGGCCTTACCATTAGTGTGTAATAAATAGTATTAAAAAGTCACGAATTGATTACTCTGTCGTCATGTTCCCATGTGTACAAATGCTGTTCATTTTTTTTTGCTTTTTTTCACCCAAAGGTATCCACACCAAGATGTTATAGGAATCTGCTCCTTTTAAGCTACAGTATGTGCACACAGGGCGTTTTTGCTGCAGTAAATAAACATAGCAAAACCTGTCCAGCTTTCTAGTATCTACAGATTTCCTGGCAGGAGATTTGCTGCGTTGTTTTGTATTTTTAGTGCGTATTTGCTGTGGTTTGGTTGCTGCGGTTTGGCCATCTACTTCATCAGAAACTCAGAAAACAATTGACATGCTAATTATTTTCCAAATGCAGCAAAACCTGTGCAGGTTTCAGATTCTGCAAAGAAACTAAACCAATGTGTGTGCACAGGGCCGCACAGTCCATTGGACAATATGAGTATTATGCTCAGGCAGCAAGGAGGCAGGCGAGCGGCAGTGCTGCAGGGGGCGGCGTACAGTGCACACAGTGACTGCTTGACTTCTGGCTTTCCGCAGCTTGCCGCCGTCAGGTACAGTATACAGCACTGCCCGCTCCTCAATCCCACGGGCAGACGATGGCAGCACAATACCACCTCCCGCTCCTCACTCCCGCTGGCCAGGCATTGATAGCACAAAAAACCAAAACCCCCCGGTCATCATTCGCGCCGCCCCAGAGATTGACAGCTCGGTTATTGGCTCAGGCGGCGGGGGTTATTATTTCACCCCCGTGTGTGCACAGCTTTTCCCTGAAACACATTGGTTTCGTTGGAAAGTAAAAACACAGCTTTAGATGAGTATACATTAGCAGAAAGCTAAGGTAAAACCGCAACACAAAAACGCATGAAAACTCACTTTGTGCACATACTCTAAAAACATTTAGATTTCCAGGCTCTGATTTCTAATGGTACCGTCACATGCCACAATAGCGGCTGGGAATCATGGAGGCGATATGTCGCCCTGAAGCAATCGCCGTGAAATTGCCTCACGTTTGCGGCGTGTGATTTGGGAATTTCACGGTGATAAATCGCCCCTCGGCCGTCGCCTAATTCCTGAACAGTGCTCAGTAATCAGTCGCAATCCTTAAGGTGATATTTCTCTGTTGTGGCGTGTGACAGAGCGATAATGATGGAAAGAGCAGTGCCTATGATTTCCTGTAGGCTTGCCTCAAGCATTCTGTAGTCCGCGCCCCGTCCGCGATGATTGGTGTTGGGTACTGTGTTCCCATTGGCAGTCAGTTGACAGCACGCCATATTTGAGCGTGTATTTATGCCAAACTCCGATAGACAATAGCGTCATGTATTAGCCAGCCTTCCAGAGCAGGCTGACCAATCATAATGCTGTTGTGTTGTCCAATGAGCGTGTATGGGGCGCGGTGTAAACCACTGTGGTACGCCTATACCCTCGCCACGCTGAACATGTATGCCCACATTGCCTTTGTAGCGCCCCTGCGGGTATGCGCCACAGAGTGGTACTGCATTTAATATCTATATGTAATATTATTGTAAGTTGCTAGGTTAGGATTTAAATCTTATGGAGTCTATTTTTACACTCATTTAGGACCGCACCACTTAGAGTAGGGGGAACTGGTAATATAGTAGGTTCCACAGGTGGGGGCGGAGCTTAGGATAGAGGTAGAGTGACAGTTGGGAATTTACAATTGAAAAAGAAACAATCGCACACTCATGTGTAAGTTTGCAGAAAAATGAAGTCTTTTTTATTCAGGAGCAGCGGTGCTGGGAAGGCAGACAGAGTGGTCAGGCCTGGCAGCCCAGCTGAGTGGAGGGTGCCCCATCTTTATGTGGGGACCCAGGACAGAAGGCAACGGGCCAGGGCTGGTAGGAGCCAGCTGGTCATGTTGAGGGGACACCGGTGACACGGACAACCGAGGTAGCCAGGAGTTCAGCCCTGACTGCAAAGCCGACGAGCTGCAGGCCCAACAGAAACGGGTTGCTGGCAGCGCCACAAGGTACCTCTCCCCTCAGGACTGAAAACCGGTTCAGGACACTAGAAGAAACTAAAAGGGACAGACATTTATTGCGGTGCTGGAAGGGAGCCTCTTTACTTTTTGTCCGGGTTGCCTTATCCAGACCGAGTAGTGGACAGACCTTATCTTCTACACAGACCGTAGGTCTGGCGGGGGGAGCTCTTCAAAGGTGGTGAAAGACTGAAAGAACTAGAGTAAGAAAGAAAGTAGTAAACCCTGAAAGACAAAGAGAGGACATCTAGAGACTCCATAAGAGAAACCCTCAGTTGGTAACAACACCCTAAACCAAACTGTACCGTGTCTTGTTATGCCATCAGTCGGAACCAAGTAAGGCAGAGTTAAACTGAAACTGTTTCTGTTATTCTTCCCGCCGCAGCCTGGAGGGCTCAACATCATCATTAACATCTTCAAAGCAGAGGGGTAAGAACTGCACCATCATTACCATCACTGTCCTCCCTCACCATCTCACCACAATAGCTGCCCTGAGGTAAAGCTCCACCTGTGGGGAGCTGTACCACACTCAGCTGCCTCAACCATCACCTCAGTGGCCGGCTGGCAGCGCCGGTACCATCTTACCGGATTCTACAGGTGGTGTCACGTTCCTCTGTAAATAACCCCTTTAACCCCCACCGTTTACCATCAACATCTGGTATAATTGATCACCAGGGCACGGCACCCGAGTCCCGACCATCCGTGACACCCCACACAGTAGCCCCGGTGTCCGAGTACCTCATGCACCCCAGCTCTGGTTGAATCACCTTTCAGATTGCGGCGTGTGAAGCGGCGATGGAATGAGGCAAGATTGGTTTCGCTGTAGGTGAGGCAATTTCCGGAGCGACACATCGCCATACGTTCCGGCCGCAAATACGGCGTGTGATGCCACCATTGGCGACCTGAGGTGAGCACAAAAAACGTGAGCGCGCACGTTATATCGCCACATATCGCCAGGCGATATTGCGGCGTGTGACGGTACCACAAGGGTGCGTGCACACGATCAGTCCAAAATGCTATCAACACTATGCTGTTCCTGACCGCAGTGTTTTGACAGCTGCGATGCAGGGCCCGCTCCTCCGCAGCATGTGCATTTCATCAGGTGCATGCAGGAAGAAGCCTCCCTGCCACCACTGCACAAGGTGAGAACAGGGCGGCTGCGATCTCCCTGCGACCACCCGCGGGTGACCTCAGGTCAGGAGGAGCTGCGTCCAAGACATAGTATCTCCGGATCGTGAGCACATACCCTAAGGGTATGTGCTCACGGTCCGGAGGAGCTGCGTGTTGGACGCAGCTCCTCTGGACCAGAGTGAAGCTGCGGGTGGCCGCAGGGAGACCGCAGCCGCCCTGTACTCACCGTGTGCAGCGAGTGCAGGGCGGCTTCTCCCTGCAGTCACCTAATGGCAGCTGCTTCCGACTCCGCAGCATGAAATGAAACATGCTGCGGAGGAGCAGACTGCCGGCAACCCGCACCGTAGCTCCAAACATGCTGCAGGCAGGTTAAGCATCGTGAGGATGGGATTTCTTGAAATTCCATCCACTATGCTTATACTGTACTACGCAGCGGCAAGACGCCGCGTCCAAAACGCTGCACATACTGACCATGAGCACACACCCTAATAGACTGTAGCAAGCACAAAATCCAGTCGCCCAGGACAGAAGAAAGGTACATACAATTTAATCACTATTATAAACTAATTATCCGTGGCTGCACCGTGCAAAGCTTCTAAGGGTACCGTTACACGTCGCAACATTGCATGCAATTTCACTTGCAACTTACTGGTTGCAGTGAAATCATGGACACATTGTTCCATTTTGTGGCCGTGTACAAATGTAACAATGTGTCCATGATTTCACTGCAACCAGTAAGTTGCAAGTGAAATTGCATGCAATGTTGCGACGTGTAAAGGTACCCTAAATCTGACCAGGTCATGACAGATATTCATATTGGTCATTTTATATTTGCCAAGACGACAATTACTTTAATTGCTCTATAATGCCTCTTTTCCTACCAATGTTTGATCTTATGCAGCAAAAAAGTTTTCAATGGAAACACGTGTAAATGTAATACAGGGAGGATTGCCCGGACAGTATGTTGAACAGAGGATTACCCCTATTGCTAGCATATTTGACATTCACAGTTCCAGGGCAATAATAAGAACACGCTGCCTTTGCCAGAAGCTACATTGCTTATCTGTACAAGCCTTAAAAGGTAACACAACTAAAAATGCATCATTCCCCTACTAGTTTGTTAATTTTTTTTTATCCAACAGTGTAAACTATTGATCAAGCAGGCGAACACCATACAGTATCTTATATTATAGGGGTAGCAGTTAGCAGGTAGCAGTAGGTAGTTAATTTTTATTATAGTAAAAAATATCCTTGCAAATGGGTAATGAGGTTGGTCGCTTGTTGCTTTCTAAAAGGATCACTTAAAGGGGTTATCCACTAAGTGGAAAATAGTTCCCTTGTAAAATAAAAATAATAGTTACTCCTCCCTCACATTGGTGCTATTCCAGCGATGTTGGCAATGGAACTCCCATGGCTTGCCTGACATGGTTATGCCACGTGAGCCCTGCAACCAATGAGCAGCCTTGCTCAAAATCTCCCCTTTATCCGATGTTTGTTCAAAGGAAGTGAATGACTTGGCACTGACATGGCTTGAACAACACCATTGCAGGAGGTATCTCTTATTATTATTTGACAAGGAGAACTATTTAATTTAAAGGAGTTGGGCGCAACTCGAACAAGCCCTTCTGAATCTGTATGTTTCCACTTTTTCAAATAAAACTTGTACTCGTTCTGACGCAGTTACAGTGATATCAGCACTGCCTCTCCCAGGACCGCGCATCAAAGAGGACCTGGAGGCAGGGAGGACACCAGCAACAGCGATGACTCATTACCGAGTAAGTCCCTCTGGACTCCTTATCTGTACACTTTATAAAGTCTTTTTAACAGCTTACAGGGGGGCTAGAGACATGGGGGACCGCTTTCCTGAATGAAGAAGACACGCTGCATTCAGTGCTGCATTCAGTTAGCATAGCACCAGGGGTGACAGGTCCTCTTTAAAGAGTGGATATCGAGGTAGTGAACAACACATTTAAAGTTACAAATTATTGGTACAAAGGGTCCAATGAAGTCCAAATGCTTCTTTATTAGCATCATTAATATATTCTTGATGAGTCGAAACAGAATTGTCACGATTCCACCTCTCACGGTGTCCTACATATGCTCTCAGTGACAGCTCAACCACCCTGTAGGATCAAGGGCATACTGGACTGTCAGTATTTTCAGTGGCAGTCCATTCTTCCAATCTGAGACAAAGGCGTGCTGGGCTGTCTGTATTGTGATTGACAGCCCAGCTTCCTTATCTGTTGAGATCTGTTGAGTTTGTCCATAGGTCATCCATTCAGGATGATTACGTTGCTATTTAGCTGGCTGGCTGTGGTGTTTAATATTCTGATCTCAGTCCTTTCAGTCAGTGGACGAGTTTTTTGCTGCTTTGGCTATTGTTTATGATGACCCTGATTTTGTCTCCCTTGCTGAGTCTAAACTTCATAAGCTCCAGAAGGAGGTCTGGCTGGTACCATAGATGGGCCACTGACATCCAGTGGAACTGTAGGACTGTGGCATGTTGACACCTTCTAAAAAGCCATGTTCCCCAGGTCACATGGAGTGTTGCGCCATGGGTGTGTACATTTCCTATGTGTTTCTCTGCATCTCAGTTTACCTTGACTGCTGAAATTGTTTTTGGTGCACAAACTGAGACTATTTTTTATCTTGTGGACAGTGGAGCAGGAGTCAATTTGGACGATTCACGTTTTGCTCAGCCCTAACAGTTTCTTTAGTGAACAAGCGAGATCCATTCCCATACTGGCTATCAATGTTGCTCCTTCTCAGCCAGGGAAGTCTTTCCCAAGTTGTGCTTATTGCGAACTTGTGCATATGTATTCCTCACAAGTAGCTTCTTTCCTGCTACATCTTGGAGGATCTTCCTACTGCCATTGTGTGGGGGCTTCCCTGGCTGATGATGTATAATCCTGTGATTGACTGGCGTTCTACAGAGGTTGTCAAATGGTGTAATTTTTGCTATATGAACTGCCTGAGAATCACTATTTCTACTGTCTCTATAAAATCTGCACCCTCTTCCCTGTCCGATGTGGCTTTGGTGCTTCCAGAAAGAAGGTGTCTCGCCCCTGCCGGGGACCGTGGGGTACTCGGAACCAGCCGACTCTTCGTTGTCTGGGGCTGCGGGATGTGACAGTGGCGTGACCCAGTCTGTGATCCCCTCGTTGGGCGAACAGTTAAAAAAAAGAGGAATTGAAAAAAATAGAGTAAAATAAAATAAAACAAAAATAAGAGTGTTATGACGCTACCCGTAGAATGCGGCCAGTATAGCCGCTGCTGCAGTCGGGACCTCTGTGGATGATGGGAGTAGCAGCTTAGATGATTCAGCTCTCCACAGGATGAGCAGGTCTCCAGGTCAACCGAAGAGTCTATTGTGGTACAGGGCTCATAGGGGATGCAGGGTTCACAACACAGTCATGCAGTCTCCTGCTGCTGCTTCATGAAATCAGTTTATCTCCCTTTGTCGTAGACAGCATAGAGCTTTAACCGGGTTTATTCTTTTCCTCACACATGGTAAAGTTTACAACAGTTCAGTAGCGGCTCCGGTGTAGTCTAAGCAGCCAGGATGGCTCGTCTGCATCACCCCCTTTCGTGTCTCTTTCAGGCCTTTTCAGTCTGTCTACACAGTAGCTACGATCCAGCGGTCACGGGCTTTCAGTGGGTGACCTACCAGGTCCCCTAGCCCTAGTACGATGGCCTTCTTTTTGCTGCACCAGAGGTTGGGTCGCGGGACAAAGAGACCATGCACCCCGTTGAGGTTCATGGTTGGAGCATAGAGCTTCCTGGCCACTTAGCAGAGATGGTACTCTGGTTCCGGCCCAGTCCCTCAATGTTCCTGCTGATTTGGGCACACCTGGACTCCTTCTGTCTCTGTCTAGTGTCTGCAGCCCGGGACTCGGACAAGCCTCATAGTGGCTCAGGCCGCCGGGTCCTTGTACTCTCAGTCCTGTACAGTGGTGTTCTCGCCTCTCCTACTGACTGGACTTCACTTCTCGACTTCTTTTGGTTGACTGTTTTGGACTACTCTCCTGCTCACTTCTCTTGTGTTGTGTCCTTTTTGTTTTGTTGTTATCTCCCCTGACTGGGTCCTTCTCTAACTTTCCACCCTCCACATGGCTCCTCCCGCTATCCCATTGCTGGGCATAGAGTCACTAGACTTAGGGTCGGGAGTGTGTCGGGTGTGTGTTTGGGGTGACCGACTTACCAATCCCGGCTGCTGCACCATCTAGTGGCGACCGGTCCGCAGGGGCGCCACAAAGGGACATTATACTACCTTCATCTCAGGCTAAAGCTGGTCCTCAGTGTTTCCCCGGTGAGGTGGTTTTGGGGTTTCTTCTCCGAGTTTGCCTGGAGTTGGTGGTGATTTCCACGTTTTGTTCTGCTCCTGAGGGTAAGGTGTTGAGGGCTCAAGGAGTCACCTTTGTTCCGCAGACTCAGGGGTACACCTCAGTCAAGGCGTGGGGGGATGCCTCTGTCACCTGTCCTTCATAAATACTATTTATTCCTAACAAATGCATGTCTGGTAATAAACGTTCAGGTCTGTTTTTTACGTTCAAAGACGTCTTCTATCTCCAGAAACGCGGGACTGCCATGGGGGCGGCGTGCGCCCCGGCTTATGCCAACCTCTTCCTGGGTTATTGGGAGAGGTTGGTATTTGGAGATGGGGATCGCCGCTTTGCTCCCATGTGCAGTCCTGGATGAGGTATATAGATGACGTCCTATTTTTCTGGCGTGGAACGGCGGAGCAGCTCGGGGAGTTCATGAGGCATTTGGACACAAATACTTTTAAAGGGCGCCTGTCGGCTAGTTTATGCCCCCCCAGCTATCACTGTCTGTAGCTGCAGCTTCATAATACTATTCTAATCATCCCTGTCTGAGATCATAGTGTGATGTCAAAGTAGAAAAAAAAGCATTTATACACTTACATTTCCTTATGTAATGAGGCAGTCAGTCCCCAGCTTGGAGGACGGGGGCTGTTTCGCAGGTTAACAGTTAACATTTCAGCCTTGTGCTAGAACATGTTGGGAGACCTGATATGATGTCACAACCATGTGACTACAATAGGCGTAGCTAAGTTCTCATAGAACATAATACGTTCGCTGGTTTAGCTCCGCCCACTATGGTCACATGATCGTTACATCACACAGGTCCTTTAGCCATCCAAGTTAAAAGTGAGTTAACTATTATCCTGCCAGACAGTCCCCCTCCTCCATGGTGGGGACTGAAATATAAGTGTATAAATGCTTTCTTTCCACCTTTCTCATTACACTATGAGCTCAGACAGGGATGATTAGACTGGTATTATAAAGCTGCAGCTACAGACAGTGATAGTTGGAGGGACATAAACCACCTGACAGGTTCCCTTTAACATCAAGTTGACATATAAATACAGCAAGGACAGAGTTGACTTCCTAGATATTGACATCACCGTGGATTTTAACTCGTGGATATAGACGGGAATCCATAGAAAATCTACAGCAGTCAACTCTGTCCTACATGCTTCCTCGGCCCATAATACCTCTACGATCCAGGCCATCCCTGTTGGCCAATTCCTTAGGGCAAGGCGAATTTGCTCGACTGAGGAGCAGTTTGAGGCCCATGCGGAAGACCTAATGCAGCGATTTCGTGAGAGAGGGTATAGTGGTAGGGGACTGAAGAAAGCCTATTTGAGGGCCAAACATGCCTTACGGTTAGCACTCCTTGGGGGTAGTAAGAGGAGAGAAGGGTTGGAGTCGGATAATAAAATCCGATTCATTACCACTTTCACTCATGAGTGGGATACAGTGCGGTCGATTTTTGACAAGCACTGGGCCATTCTGAGGTCCGACCCGACCCTTAAGGAGTTCCTCTCTGAAGGCCCTGTCATGACTGCCCGTCGTGCCCCTAATTTAAGGGATGAACTGGTCCATAGCCACTATGTCGAACCAGTCCGTAATCCCTTTAGATCAAGGGGACCAGTGTTGGGTTGCTTTCGATGTGGCCACTGCGTGGCCTGCAGCAGTATTTTGCGTACGGCTACCTTCACTTCCTCTGATGGTTCTAGAGTGTTTGATATTCGCCATCATGTATCCTGTTCTACGGCCAATGTTGTGTATTACGCAACATGTGGCTGTGACTTGATATATGTGGCATTAACCTCACGTGAGCTAAGGAGGCGAGTGAGGGAACACGTCCTGAATATTGCTGTGGCACGCACTACTGAGTTTCCTGACCAGCTAAAAACACTCCCCAAACACTTTAGGGAATATCATGATTGTCTACGTGTTAGGGGAATTGATGTTGTCCACCCAGGTATTCGGGGTGGCAATGTCAAACGGATGCTGGCGAGACGAGAGGCCAGATGGATAGTACAGTTGGACACTAGGACCCCAAAAGGTCTTAATGAATCTCTAAGCTTCGCCTCCTTTTTGTGATTTTCCTCTTTTATCCCTGTTTAAATACCATTTCCTTGTGGGGTTTTTTAACACTTTCCCTTTTTAGTTGATGGTTTTAATTCCCTTATATTCTGTGCGAATTTCTCTCCAAGCCTTTTTGGGTTTAGTTCTGTCACTGATTTGTACTCCATTCTTTTGTCAGACATCACTTTATGGCACAGCAACTATAGATATCAGAATCATCGCTTATTTTGGATGGATGCGGAGCCTGTATTCAGAATTGGACTCCTTCTTTCCGCCCTCCTCTATTATATGATGACACTGAATTCTCCTTCCTATTGTATTGTATTGTGTGACCATGAATCCTCCTTTTTGTTCTGTGTAATCCCCTTCTGTGGCTCCGGGATGAATCCTCCCTGTCAGGTGACATCATTAGCCCCACCCCGCTATATCCGACATCGGCTGTAGCGTCTGTGCATGCGCAGGATCTTGGTGACGCGTCCCGATCTTGCTCATGCGCATTTCGCCGCCGGCTGGTCTGGAGGTGCGCGTGTGGGAGGTGGTGGTTTGGCACAGGTGCAGGGAGGCGTCCTATCATGAGTGGAGGACCCGGAAGTGTGCGGGGCTTTAAAAAGGTGAGGTTTACGAGGTTGGGGGAAGGACACAAGACTGGGGAGCCTTGGAACTCTTTACTTTTTCCCTGAGGAAATGGACCCTGTGCGGTCCATGAAACAGCTGTAGGGCTGTCTTACTACAAGGGATTGTCCAGTTTATAGGTGGCACTGCACTTTACTATGGGTATGTGCAATATACATGGTCCTTAGGTGAAGTTTGACCAGTTTGGCTACTTCACTGTAATTGATATAGGGTATTGCATGCATTTTCGAGATAATGCGCATTTATTTGTGCTGTGGTGATCATGGTTGTTTTCATCAACTACATAACTTTGAATTAGGGTGCCTTCACATTAGCGTTCCCCTCTGCAGCGTTCTGCGGAGGGGATCCGCAATGTGAACGCAGCACCGCAAGCCCCTATGTTTAGAATGGGAGCGCACGGTGCTGCGCTTGACAGCGCATGACCGTGCGCACCCATTCAAACCCATATGTGATCTGTGCGCAGGCAAATGCCTGCGCACAAATCACACACTCCCGTCCTGGTGCGGGCGGGAGTGTGTGATTTGTGCGCAGGCATCCGCCTGCGCACAGATCACATATGGGAGTGAATGGGTGCGCACGGTCATGCGCTGTCAAGCGCAGCACCGTGCACTCCCATTCTAAAGACAGGAGCTGGCGGCCGCTGCGCACACATGGCGATTCCCCTCCACAGAACGCTGCGGAGGGGAACGCCAGTGTGAAGGCACCCTTATTGAGTGGATAAAATGATTTCTCCTAACAACATTAATACATGTGTTGGAATGGTGGCCACACGGCACTAGATTTAATTTGTTTATTTGTATGCCCATTTATCTCTACTGCATAGCTGTGTACCCCACTTATGTATGGTGGGTAATCCATGTTTTTGTTATACATAATAACTTTGTAATGCCACTGTAAATTGTACTGTCTAGTGTTAAACATTTTTTTAAGTCTTTATGTGCAGACAAAAAATAAAAAACGTAATAAGAACACGTATCCTCATGTTTCAACTCAAATTTCTCATGTGTAAAAACTGTGTGTGTAAAATATCAGGTGGAAATTTTCATCTGGGGAACTGGACTCTAGGTTTATCGGTCCATATAGAATAGCTCCTGTTGTTAACCCTATGGGTACCTTTACACGCCGCTACAACAGGATGGATACAACCCGCTACAGGCTACGATTGTAGCTTGCGTCGTCAATATAGCCCGTAGTAGCGGCATGTGAAGACGGTAGGAGGCAGCCGGCAACAGATACATCTGTTTCCGAGCACTGCTCTGAAACAGGTGGCTACAAAGCCGATTGCAGCGAGCTGTATCGGCGTGTAAAGAAGCTACAGAAGGGATGTCTATACACCAGGCGATGTACCTGGTATGTAGCTGGGGCGTGACACAGGCTCCGGGATACCGCGCCCCTTCAGCGATCATTGGAGGAAGCTCCTGCATGACGACTGGTAGTCACTGCATAGGGAGGCATATTTAAGGAGCTGACCAGTCACACTACACAATTGCTCGAGCGTCATGTATTAAACAGCCTCCTGCGATGCCTGCCCAATCATCATGTTATTGCTTTGTCTTATCAGCGTACGGACGTCTCGTACTCCACAATTGTGGCACGCCTATGTGCTGTCCCTGCTGCACCAGGTCCGCCCATATTAGCTTGTTGTAGCGGTGTGTAAATGAGGTAAGGTAAGCTACAGATGGCTACTTGAGACACCCGGCGATGTATCTAGCTGTAGATGTAACGTAGCGTAGCGCACCTTATGGCGGCGTGTAAAGGTGGTGCGTTTACCGTTTGTAACCGTTTGGCCGTGCTCGTGCACGTGAAGTAGCGGGTTGTATCCATCCTGTTGTAGCGACGTGTAAAGGTACCCTATGGCTTTTTGGCTTGATCTACCCCAAGTACTGAATGTCTATAACGTTTTCCATAGCTCATTGCTTAGGATATTTGTTTGACCTCTGGAGCCTACTGTATTACTGCCGCTTCTTGTTTTTAGTTTATGGTGACCTTGAAGGTCACGTCCAAAATATAAAAAAACAATAGCTAGCTTACCTGAGTCGGAGAGTATTTGCAGGAGCACAGATAGAAGCTCTATAAAAGCATGACCAACCAGTATCAGCCGGATACTTGTTCACGTGATTACTGACACATCAGACTCAATCAATGAAGCAGGATATAGGAATGTCAGTGAATAGAGGCCCTCCAGCTATTGACAAAGGACATCGTCATGTCTGAAACCTGTAACTTCTAATTGTCCCCCTTGCTGGCAGTAGGCCAATTTTCTGCTATGTAACTTTCCGCACCTTGTATCACCCTGTTTTTGCTGCATTTTTTGGATCTTACCGCATCATATTTATTAAAGTCAAGAAAATTTTAATATATTGGAGCTGGATTCTTTTTATTTTTATAAGTTGAAGGTCAGGTAACAATGGAAGTGAACACCGGTAGATTGGTGCGTTCTTTCTGTCTGTCTTATTCGGCATGTCCAGTGCTGAGGGTTTTAGGGCTCCTCACAGAAGGTTGTACTGTCATGAGTGTATTCCATCCTTGGGAGACCTTTACAAGTCTGACTGTCACATTTCCTTGTGGAACTCAGTTTTTCAAACATATATTCTTTCTTTTGGTGCTTCAAGGGTTAATGTGAACCTGTCACCAGATTTGGGTGTTTTAAATTAAAAATTATAATACAGGATGGGAAGTTTTTAAAGTAATTTATTTGGTGTACAGGTGCAGTAAGGGTATAATAGCCACCTCCCTAGAATACAGCATAGGTGCTGCTGAAGGTGGCGCTTTTAGATTAAAACACACAAATCTGGTGACAGGTTCACTTTAACCCTGAAGCACTAAAAGAAAAAATATATTTAAAAAAAATAGAGTTCCACAAGGCAATGTGAAAGTCAGGTCCCAGATTTGTCAAAGATCTCCCAAGGATGGAAGACACTCAGTACCCCCTTCTATGAACGGCCCTAGGACGCTCAGCGCCGGACTTGCAAAATTAGAGATACGGGAAGAACGCACCAACCTACCATTGTTCACTTCCATTGCTACTTGATGGTCAACTTGTAAAAATAAAAAGAATCCAGCTCCAATATATTAAACTTTTCTTACAGGTACACTTTAAGGACTCTTCCCTTGTAGTTCTTTGTTAGGCCTATCTCAAGTTTGGAATTTTTGTGACCACTCCCCTCCACTTTATATGGTCACATGTTCCATCTTCTGATGCTAGTTGTAGAATCTATTTCTATACTGACCATCGTGGAAGGAGCAAGTCTCTTCAAGTTGCTGAAGTGTGTTGCTTGCAGTCCTGGTGTTTCATTGCAGGTGTGAGATTAGTGAGCTCAATGGCCTTTGCACTATCCAAGGTGAGTGAAGGGATAGTGAGGAATTAGGCACGTGATGGCAACTGGAGGAAGGTTCCGGATAGGGTTGTTAGGGAGCTCAGGGTACAGAGACAGGTGGGTGTCAGGAAATGACCCATCTCCCGCTCCTTACCGCTAGAGCCTTCCTTTCTTTCCACCCCCGTTGTTACCTCTGAAGCTGGAGGTCTCCTTGTCTGAGTGTGACATCAGGACTGGTTCTAAAATTAGTATTAGGGACAGTTAGTCTGGAAAAATCCATTAAATGGTTTTTCAATTCACAAAACACTGCTACTTCAAACTTTGTCAAACGGGTAATGGTGGATTTCATGCTCCATGTGGGGGTACTTCACTCTGAATCCATTTCCAGTTTTATCTTGGATAATTTACGTGTTGGCATGGTACTGGGGCTTCTATGGCTGCTTATTCACAATCCTGTTATTAATTGGCATCAGAGATAAGGAGATTAAGTGGAGCCTCTATTGTCATGAGAAGTGTTTAAATCCTGTACAAATATGCTCTGCCAGGCTGGAGGGTCTGCCTTCAGAGATGTGTACTGAGGAAAAGAAACGAAGATACCACCTCCCCATCGTCGATATGGTTGTGCTATTAAAGGGAACCTGTCATGTCCTTTTTTGTTTTTAAACTGCCCCTAACGGTATTTAGCTCATTAACTGTGCATCATTAACCTGGTTTGAAAAGAAAAAAAAATCTATTTAACATAATAAAGTATTGTAATATATTAACATAACTTAAGGACCTGCAGAAATTCACTAATGCTGTAGAAGGACCTGTGGTGATGTCAGAACCATGTGACCATAATGTGGGGTGCTAAGCAGGCCTGACGTGAAAGACCTATTGAGTTTATCTCCACCTATTATGGTCAAATAGTCCTGACATTACCACAGGGCCTGTAGGTCCTGCAGAGATGTAATTTAATTACAATGCAGGGCGCATGACGAAATAAAAAAAAAAATTATTAATGAACTTGTGTGACAATAAGCAAAAGTGCCACCCCAATGACTGAAGTCAGGTGTGTGTGGGCAGTCACCTCAGCATATAAAGTCTTTTTTAAGATAAATACGTGGACTTTGATTTTAGAAAACCATGTCAGTGATGCACATGGCACCATTTAAAACACATTGGGGATGTTTAAAGGGGTTATCTGGTCTAAACTGATAATTCTGCAGTCACTCTATTTGACTGCAGACTTATCAATAATCCCAGTGCCTTTTCTGGGTGCTGCAAGGATTCGTCGCTTTTTAAAACTGGAAATAGACAGCAATTATGCAGTATGCATATTCTTGGCAACAATGCAAATAGTGGGCATGGCCTTGATGAATAAAAATGTAAAAAGCGGGCATGTCCAACTAGTAGCTATTGCCGTCTACTGGGTGCAGTATTGCTCCATACACTTGTATTGAGCGAGGCTGCACCCACTAGTCAGGGGTTCTGGCTGAGTGTTCAGGAACATGCATACCCCATGACTGCGGTCTGTTCCCGGTTTTGAAACTGAATTCACTCAGTGCACAGTGCATGCACTTTGAGGATTTTTATATCTGCAGTCACATAGAGTGACTGCAGAACTATCGTTTGAGACCGAGAATTTAATAGTACAAATCGACATGACAGGTTCCCTTTAATCTTGTCCCTAATGCAAAATTACCTAAAGGTCACCTTTCCAATTTGTCTGGGTCTGAACACACCGCCATGAAAAATTATGTGAACAAAAGTTTTCGGAAAGGTCATATCCCTCCTTCCTTCTCCCCTGTAGCTGTTGGAGTTTTCTTTGTAAAACAGAAAGATGGTGGCCTCCATCCTTGCCTTGATTTCCAAGAACTGAGCTACAGTAAATCATGGTGAAGAATACATACCCACTTTCACTCATCCCTGACCTATATAATCAGCTTATGTAGGTTTAGTAATTTCTAAGCTAGACCCTAGAGGGTCTTACAATTTGATATACATCAAGAAGGTTGATAAGTGGAAAACAGTGTTTATGTCTAAGGCTGGCTTCACACTACGTTTTTTGGGATCCTGTTCTGTTTGTTTTTGAAACAAACAGAACAGGATCGTTTTTGCCTCCCACATATCTCTATTGTGCCAGATTGGCCATATTTGGTCATTCGGTTTTGTGTATTTGGTCCCAGATTCGTTTCTGTTCTGTTTTTCACCGATCCCAAAAATGAAGTCTGCATAATTTTTGGGCTCCGGTGACAAAACCGGATAGAAACGAATCCGGTCCAGTCGGGGACTGTTAACATGGGTGCCTATGGAGCCGGATCTAGGAAAAAACAGAATTGTTTCCCATATCTGGTACCAGGGTACAGAGCATGCTCAGAACAAGAACACTGCTCTGTACCTGTGGTATATGTGTGTAATTTCATTTTAGCAGTTTATCTATATATACTACTAAAGTGAAATTAAGTCAATGGATGGTTAAAAATAAAAAAATAATAAATTCTCACCTATCCACCGACTCCGAGTGTCCCGCGATGAATTCATCTCCAAAGGCAAAAGGACCTGTGCATCAGCTGACCGGAAAGGGCGGGGCAACCCGATCAGCTGATAGGTCATATGACCGCATCAGCGCAGTTTAAAGCTTTAAAACTGCGCTGATGTGATCATGTGACCCATCAGCTGATTGGGTTGCCCTGCCCCTTCCCGGTCAGCTGATGCACAGGTCCTTTTGCCTTTGAAGATGAATTCATCGCGGGACACTCGGAGTCGGCGGATAGGTGAGAATTTATTATTTTTAACCAACCATTGACTTAATTTCGCTTTAGCAGTGTATGTAGTGTGAGGTGGCGAGGGGTCGCATAATTGATGGGAGGTATGTGTCACAGAGATGCCTGTTATCTGTGACATAAGCCGGAGTATTATTCTCTAGTGCACGTTTGCACTGGGAGTCTTACTTATACATACAATACAAGGGTCTTGCTTATGGGTACTGTGAGAGACAGGCGGGTCCAGTACCCACATACCTCACCACTGGGTGTGGTTGCAGGCTATAAACTGTAGCCTGGTGTGAAGCAGGGCAGTCTGTGCTAGGAGGGGCTGAGAGTAGCCTCCTGTGTGTGAAGACTCCAGGCCAGGCTGGATGCTGGTCACTGACTCCTTTAAAGCAATGGTTTTCTGTTTGTTTTGCCTGCACTTAAAGGCTGCTAGTTTTGCATTTTTCTGTTATTGGTTTATGGAGTGAATAAACCGTTTTGGACTATAACTTTGTGAAGACGCTGCCTCTTGTTGTTCTCCTGACGCCCGCAAGCGAGTCGCCCTATCACAGTAGATACACTGCTAAAGTGAAGGTGGACATTGCCGACAGCACTTGTCTAACTCGGCTCCCCCCTGCTCTTTCTGTGTCTGGATCCCGGAGCCGGACCCAGAAATGGCACCCGGAGTTGCCTATCGAGTGCTGTTGGTTCCTGTTCATGGGGTCCTGCAAAAAACAGGATCCCCATGAACAGGAAGAAAAATTAGTGTGAAGCCAGCCTAATGGTTTATTTTAAAATCTTGTAATGTCATTTGGGTTAACCAATGCATCAGCAATTTTTCAAAACATTATGAATTATATCTTTTCTGATTGCATTGGACGATTTGTTGTGCTTTACCGTGATTATATTTAAATTTTTTCACCTGACTTTGATTCTCAACAGGAACATATCTGTGTAGTATTATAAATGTAGAGGGAGAGTTCTCTGCTAAAATTGGAAAATTAATTTTTTCTCTTCTGGAAATCGCATTCCTAGGGTTAATTTTATCAGCTAATAGTGTAGTGATGGATCTTGACATGGTACAAGCCATAATAGATTGAGTTCAACCTGAAAGCATTGCAACATTTTCTAGGATTCGCCAACTATTATAGAAAAATTAGATTAGAAGTTTTTCTAAGACTCCTAAACCTCTTGCTGACCACACACGTGAGGAAGCAGATCTCAAGGTTTGGTCACCAAATGATATTAGGGTTTTTGAAAAAATGAAAGCGTGTCTCATGACTGCTCCTGTTTTGAGCGAACCCAGTCTCCAAGAACCATTCATTGTGGAGGTGAATGTGGCACCCTGGCACCTGTTGGGCACCACAGAACCCTTGGGGCACAAATGGAGTAAGTAACAGCAAAGCAAAACCCACAAACACCACAACACCTTAGAACACCTGGTTTCGCCCCGAGCCTCTAGGGGGAGCTCCACTGGTGACTTTGAACCAGTTCCCCCTATAAATAGAGTCTTGGAGGGAGAAACTGGAGAGTGTGGCAGACACTACAAGAGCTGCCAGGTGAGTGTGTGCAGTCGCTACAAGAGCTGCCAGCCTGTGTGAAACCTCCACCCTATGAGGAACACACTAGGCCCAACCAGCCTGCTAGCAAGTGAGGAAATCCCTGCAATTGGGATAAGAGGAAGAAGGAGAACACCTCTCAGGAACACAGAGTTATTCTGACTCTTTCCTTAATAACCGGTTACTGGAACCGAAGCTGTGTGAGCCACCAAGCCATCACAGAGAACCTGCACCATCAACAGGAGGTTTAGCCACCTGTTCCACCTGATGCACCCATCCACGAGAGCCCAGGGAAGAGTACTGATCCTGCTCAGACCCTTTTACAGTGCCCTCAGTGCTGTTAACCAGGTGAAGCAAGTTCCATTGAACACACTGCCCGGTCCGGCTGGATTCCACATCCACCCGACCTTAGCACCAGAACTAGAGAAAGGAAGCCTAACACTGCTTGCTGTGAACCTCCAGAAGTGCCGACTCCACCATCCCGGTCCGAGTGTACCTGATTACCACCCAGTAAAGGTACCTAAAAGAGACTTTGTGTGGTTGTACGTTACTCCTGGATTCAGCGCGCAGCACCCCGCAGCTGCCTCACAACATCTTGCGCAGCTCCCGGCTCCGGGGACTCCCGCTCATCCTGTGGGGAGCGTCCCATCTAGCTGCTTAACATCCCCCGGAGAACCCGCAGCGCTGGTAAAGTTACCAGAACACCCGCAGGTGGCGTCACGAAGACAAATCACCCCTACTGTTCCGCCATTTCCCCTATTGATCTGGACCACGGGGCCTACACCACTGCAGGCGCGGTTACGTGACTGGAGGAGAAGCAACGCCTGCTACGTGTACCCCCGGCTACGGTGAGTCATGAACACTTTGGAGGTCAAGGTAGGGTCTGTTTTATCTCATGGTTCAAATACTCTGATCAATTTGCAACCTTCTGCATTTTATTTGAATTTTTTTCCACTGCTGAAAGAAATTATGATGTGGAGAAGTATGAGTTTAACTCTGCTAAATTGGCATTTGAGGAATGGAAACATCTTTTGGATGGGCAGTTCATGAAGTTACTATGTTCACCGACCGTAAGAATTTTGCACTCCTGAATCAGCTAAATGACTGACTCTTAAACAAGTCATATAGTCCTTATTATTCTCTCTATTCATTTTCTCATTCACATTCAGGCCAGGGTCCAAGGCTGAAGCATTATCACACAGTCTAAAATTCAGTTTCTCCTTAAGAACCTCCATTCTTCATTCTCCCTAAGGGCATTGTGATGTCTGTGGCATCTTTGTAGTTAGAACAGAGATAGCCTGTTGGAACAGAGTTGTGTCTGTTGCAGGAGTTTTAGGATTACATCTTGAGTGGTCATCCAGGGGTAAAGGCTAAGCAGAAAGCTGTTACTTTTCTATTTTGGTGGCTGTCTATGAAAAACGATATTAAAGATTTTGTATCTGCCAGACGGCCAGGGAATTGGATCCACTGCCAATTCTATAAAGACCGTGGACTCATCTGTCCATGGATTTAATCGCTAATTTGCCTCTGGTGGGAAAACTGTTATTTCGGTGGTGTTTGATCAATTCAGTAAACAGGCTCATCCCTTTGTCAGGGATACCCACTGCAGACATACTCTCTCCAGGTTGGTAATTTGTCACATTGTAATGGCCCCTTTACACGCAGCTACAGGTAACAGGTTTTCCACAGGTAACTTACTGGCTGCAGTGAAATCATGGAGACATGGTTCTATCTTGTTGCTGTGTACAAATGTTACTATGTCTCCATGATTTCACTGCAGCCAGTAAGTTACCTGTGGAAAACCTGTTACCTGTAGCTGCGTGTAAAGGGGCCATGAGATTGCATGGAATTCATTTTAAACCCTTAACAACCCATGACGTTATACAACATCATGAGCCGGTTACCGATGTTTGAGCTCATCTGCTGAGATATCAGGCTTCTAGCACCGATCGGATCCGGGATCCGATCAGTGATGTTAACCCTTTGAATCCCTCTGTCAATTACTGACGACGGGAACCAAAGCCGCCACGGCCGGAGATCCTGCGATAATATTGCGAGATCTCCGTCGCTCACGTGACAGCCGGGGTCCTGGCTTGACCCCAGAAGCTGTCACGGAGCAGTTCCTGTGAGTGGTTGGCAAGCACTGCCAACTAGTGATGGGCGAGTCCTAAATTACTCGGAATCGCTTGACTCTAGCGAGTCCGAGCCCGGGACTCGCTACTCGTTGCGAGTCTAGCGAGTCCAATGTTAATGAATGGGGAAGCGAGTAATAGCGAGTAGTGTGCGATTTACAAATCACAGATGTGTCTCGGAAGCTTCAGCCTGAAGCAATCCTAGTTTTGTCAGAGACTCTGACAAAACTAGGATTGGCATTGACTTGCATTGGACTCGTTTACTGTGCAAGTAATCACTGGGAAACTCGCACAGTAAGGAATCCGGCTGTCTGCTCTGTGCAGCTCCAGGGTCCTAGAGCCCGCCTGCTGCCTGATGTAGCAGAGCTGAGATTGTTCTCAGTCTGCTCATCCCTGTGCATAGACATCTATATCTATGCACAGGGATGAGCAGAGAGGACATCGCGTTTTGGACTACGTCGGACAGAAGAGGATTTTTTTAATTAAAGATGGAGTCCCTAATGGCTTTTTTTTTTATTTCTAATAAAAAATTTTCTCTGTGTTGTGTTTTTTTTAAAACAATTTAATAGAAATTCATGGCGGTCATGTCTAATATTGGCGTGACCGCCATAAATTTCGGGCTTAGGGCCAGCTGATAATTCAAAGCTGGCCCTAACCTCTTTATTACCCAGCGTGCCACCGCCACCAGGGCCGCTGGAAGATCGGGGTTCAGCGCCAGAGGATGGCGCTTCAATGAACGTGCCATCTTCTGGGGCGGCTGCAGGCTGCAATTTGCAGCGGGGGGTGCCCAGAAAGCTTGGGCATCCCTGCGCTGCGGATTCCAGCCCCCAGCTGCTTAGCTGTACCTGGCTAGACATAGAAATTGCGCGGATCCCCACGCATTTTTTTTAATTATTTCATGAAATTCATGAAATAATAAAAAAAAAGGGACTCCCCTATATTCTTGTGTCTGGCCAGGTGCAAATAGGCACCTGGGGGTTGGGGGCAGCCCGTCGCTGCCTGCTGGATCCGGCTGGTTCCAGAAATACGGCGAAGCCCATGTAATTTTTTTTATGAAAAATCAATAAAACAATCCTAAAAAAGGGACTGCATCTTTATTAACCCCTCGCCCATGGTCCAGGGGTTAATAAAGATGCAGTCCCTTTTATTTACATTGTTTTATGGATTTGTCAGAAAAAAATTTGACGTGGGCTTCGCCGTATTTCTGGAACCAGCCGGATCCAGCAGGCAGCGACGGGCTGCCCCCAATCCCCAGGTGCCTATTTGTACCTGGCCAGATACAAGAATATAGGGGAGCCCTTTTTTTTATTATTTCATGAATTTCATGAAATAATTAAAAAAAAATGCCTGGGGCTCCGCGCAATTTCTATGTCTAGCCAGGTACAGCTAAGCAGCTGGGGGCTGGAATCCGCAGCGCAGGGATGCCCAAGCTTTCTGGGCACCCCCCGCTGCAAATTGCAGCCCGCAGCCGCCCCAGAAGATGGCGCGTTCATTGAAGCGCCATCCTCTGGCGCTGAACCCCGCTCTTCCAGCGGCCCTGGTGGCGGTGGCACGCTGGGTAATAAAGGGGTTAATATCAGCTTTGTTATACAAGCTGGTATTAAGCCCGAGATTCTTAATGTCAGGCCACGTTTGACCCAGCCACTAAGAATCTCCAATAAAGGGTTAAAAAAACACAACACAGAGAAATTTTTTTATTAGAAATGAAAAAAAAAAAGCCATTAGGGACTCCATCTGTAATTAAAAAAATCCTCTTCCGTCCGACGTAGTCCAAAACGCGATGTCCTCTCTGCTACATCCCCTGGGCATAGATATAGATGTCTATGCACAGGGAATGAGCAGACTGAGAACAATCGCAGCTCTGCTACATCATCTCTGTGAGCAGGCGGGCTCTAGGACCCTGGAGCTGCGGCAGCCTGCACAGAGCAGACAGCTGGACTCGTCTCGCAAAGTAACAGCACTTACTTTGCGAGTTTCTCAGAGATTACTCGCACAGTAATCAGACCAATACAAGTCAAAGGCAATCCTAGTTTTGTCAGAGTCTCTGACAAAACTAGGATTGATATTGATTTGCATTGGACTCGTTGCTGTGCGAGTAATCACTGGGAAACTCGCAGAGTACCGAGTCCTGCGAGTCCCTTACTACTCGCCGAATAACGAGTCCTAGCGAGTAGATTCGCCCATCCCTACTGCCAACCACTCACAGTGCACAATTCTGAAAGATCCGGATGTGTTGCAGCTCATCAGGATCTGTCAGAAGCGATTGGACCCTGCAGCAGTGTGTCTCCCTATGGGACTGTGTAAAAGTAAGAATGAGTTAAAAAATAAAGTTTTTATAAACGTGTAAAAAAAAAAAACATAGAAGTTTAAATCTCACACCCTTTTCCCCTACTCAAAATAAAAGTATTAAAAAAAAAAAAAGTACACATACTTGATATCTCCTCATTTAGAAACACTTGATCTATCAATATATACAATCAATTAATGAGAGCTGTAAACTGCATAATGGAAAAAAGGTCCAAATTGCAAAATTACATTTTTTTGGTCGCCGCGACATTGCTATAAAATGCAATGACAGGCGATCAAAACAGCTCATCCACCCAAAAATGGTATCATTCGAAACGTCAGCTCAAGACACAAATAACAAGCCATCACACAGCCCCAGATCCCGAAAAATGAGAACGCTACGGGTCGCAGAACATGGCGCAAAAAGTGTGAATCTTTTTTTTTTCAAACATCTGAATTTTTTTTCACCACTTAGATACCAGTAAAAGTATACATGTTTGGTATCTATGAACTTGTACCGACCTGAGGAATCACACTGTCACATTGGTTTTACCATATAGTGAACAGGGTAACTAAAAAACACAAAAAAACAAATGTGTAATTGCACTTTTATTGCAATTTCACTACACTTGCAATTTTTTTTTCCCATTTCCCTGTACAACTATATGGTAAAATTAATGATTGCATCTGAAAGTATGTCTCACAAAAAACAAGCCCTCATATGTCTATATTGATGGAAAAATAAAAACATTATGGCTCTTGGAAGCAGGGGAGCTAATAACAAAAATGAATAAACGAAAAATTCCTGGGTCATGTAGGGGTATTGTGTCTGATAGGAGAGTGCAATATGTCTCCAAATTCTGGAGATCTTTTTGTAAGAAATTGGGGATTGACTTGTAATTTTCCTCTGTCTACGACACTGAAACTAACAGTCAGACAGAAAGGACAAATCCAATTCTTGCAAGAAATTTTGATGTGTTTTGTTGCAGCTAAGCAGAACTGATCTTAATTTTTACCGATTGATGAGTTCGTATGGTTTCTGTATTCATTTTGGTGAATATTCTGAATTAAATTCTGAATGTTCTGGGATGGAGGTCACCATACAGAAACTTATGGTACCGTCACACGCTGCAATCTCACCTGGCGATATGTGGCGATCTAACGTGCGCGTGCACGTTTTTCATGGTCTCCTCAGATCGCCGATGGCGGCATCACACGCCGCAATATCGCCCTGAAGGTAAGGCAGGGTGTCTCCTAGGAAATTGCCTCACCTACAGCGGAACCAATCTTGCCTCATTCCATCGCTGCTTCACATGCCGCAATTCCATGGGCAATGTGGGCAGACATGTTCAGCGCGGCGAGGAGATAGGCATGCCACAGTGGTTTACACCGCGCCCCATACACATGTGGCACCCCAAGGGTTAATGTGCCACAGAAACAGCAACACAGGTTTACTCCCCACACAACACTACACTAGAAAGTGGGAGGAGCTTAGGTGGCACCTGCTAATGTTGTTTACCTCAGAGCAGGAGTGACAGTTAGTCAGTTGAGTGTTTAGTTAGAGTCGGGAGGGGAGTCGAGTTGGAGTGGAGGTCCTGAGAGGTCTGAGGGAAGGAGTCAGAGAAACAGAGGAACACACCCGGGACAAGGAGTTACCCTGAACTCACCCCGGAGAGGCGCTTAGGACGGATACCGGATCCGATGCTGTGCCTGAGACAGACAGGACAGTGAATACTGGGATAGTGAAGATCCACCATCTTCACTGTACCATAGCAAAGCAACACGGAGGGGTCAGTGACACAGAGGACTCAAGTTGACTAGCAGATTGGTACCCGTGAGTGGAGACAGGGCTAGCAGTTCAGCTAAAAGCGGCAGCAGGGCCACACACAAAGCGTAGAAGTAGGAAGCCGAGGACCCGGTCAGGGTGGGAGCAACCCGGCCCCGGTACAGACTCGGTGGACAATACTCTGCTTTACCATCTGCACAGTAAAGACTTGGAAAACGACAACAAACGTGAGTGTGTGTGATCCTTGTGCTGAAACCCTACTTTCCCTCATAAACTGCCATTGCCTCCACTCTCATCATCTTTACTACTACTACCTCTACTTTCCTGTAACATCTATAACAACCATCACAGACTTTAAGTACCACTGCCCCGAGGAACCAGGCTCTACCTGAGGGGAGCCGTTCTATCTACAGCTGCCAAACATCATCCCCGAGGTTCTGCAGCAGCGGTGGTCACCCTGACCACAACCCGTGGGTGGCATCACGACAAACCTAATCCCTTGTAAATACACCCCATTTACTTGTGCGAACCCGGGACACAGTCCGGACCAGGACCGCCGTGACATCCCCCAGCAGTACCGCGGTCCGGTACCGAGTACCCCATCCCAGTGGGCTCCACAACCTGGCGTCACGAACAGGATCTACCGTGCCTGGTACCGGGCATTGTGTGCCGTGATTAGTCACCGTTTTGAATCAGCCGCAATTGCTGGGCGCGCGGCAAGCTGAATTATAACTGCGCCACAGAGACTGTAAATTTGAAAATCCGCCATTACAGAGCGCACGACGCACGGGAAGAAAAACCGCTCACCGCTCTGACGTCATCCGGAAGGGAAGAGAATCCCTGGTGCGCAGCGGAACCTTTGTGAGACATCCGGACGGAAGCGGAAGACAGGAGGGCGGACCTTAACTAAGGGGGCACAGGATGTCGCAGCCAGCGGTGCCAAGCATCGGCGGAGCAGCCGGTGAGAATCCAGCTCCAGATCAAGGAGCAGCACCCAGCGGTGTTGCGGCACAAGGAGCAGCGCCTATTATGCCGCTCCTGATGCCGTATACTCCAGGGGCAATGTGGCTCCCTCAATACTCCGGTGAGCCTAACACTCTTAATGACTTTATCAGCAAGATAAAAGATTACTATGTGATGTACCCCCTCACTGAAGCCCAACGTGTAGGAATGATTATTGGACAATTAATAGGCAATGCACAGCGGGAGGTTGCATCCTGGCTGGACACTGATAAGGACACTGTAGAGCATCTTATAGCTGGATTAAAAGCAGCATTTAAATCTACTGCTGATACCCGGGCTAAAATGAGGTTCTTTGCATGTCAACAAAAGCCTGAAGAGAGTGCCAGAGACTTTGCCTTAAATCTGCAGGAAGCACTCAAAGCACTTAAGCTAGCAGAACCTGCCTTAGCCCCGGGAGCTGACAAAATGTTAATTGACCAGTTCATAGAGGGTCTCTTATCCCCGTCCCACAGAGGACAGTTGAGTATGATGCTCATCCAGAATCCTAAAATGACATTTGCTGAGTTAAAAGACAGAGCTATTCGTCTGCAGCAGGTAGAGGAGCCCCGGAATCTGCAATCTATATAGGGCCCTGCAGCAGCACCTCAGCAACCGATAGCATCAGCGACATCTGCCATGTCAACTACTGCTGCTGAACACAGAGAGCCTATCTCTAATGAGGCCCTCAACCAAAAGCTAGATGCCCTGACAGACACCGTCATCTCAATGGCCAAGGTCATCAAGGAGCTGCGAGAGTCAAAGCCTGCACCCAAGATCAAGTTGCCGACCAGCAGAGAGGATGTCCCGTGAATGAGGCCCAGGAGATATCAAGCGACAAGAGGACGACCCAGCGATCGCTATCAGCCGGATGGACAGCCCATTTGCCGCCGTTGCCAGAAACCAGATCACTTTGCCCGAGAGTGTGCTTTAAACGGAGATTCCCTGGGCAAGCGGGCCGCTCCTCAGGTATGAACTCTAAAGGTCCTTCAGCCTGGTTTGACAGATTCGTGGGAGGACAGCCAGTGATCACTATCGTGTTGAATGGCATTCCCTTTAATGCCTTGTTGGATACCGGGTCCCAGATAACATCGATTCCACATGTTCTTTACAAAAGGTACTGGGCTGATTCAGACATTGATAGTGGTCCATCAGACTTTAAAATGAATGTATGTGCTAGTAATGGACAATTAATACCACAGGTTGGGTTCAGAGAAATGACCATTCAGATTGGAAAGGTAGAATTGCAGAACCAGGGTATTATAATTATAGATGTTGACCGGTGAGATCGTGAACCAGTAATGTTACTAGGAATGAATGTAATTGAAAAGTGTTTTTCCGAGGTAATTACTGTTTTGCAGCAGATCGCCGAGACTGCCGGAACCGGACAGCAGAGGCTTTTGCACAAAGAAATAAAAGCTCTGATGTTAAAGCAGCAGGTAAAAATATCCGGAGGTGAAATCGGCAGTGTACGAGTAAGTGATCCAATACCCATTGTAATACCTCCCAAAACTGAAATGTTGGTCTGGTGTAGAGCCGCAATAGGCATCAAAGGGCAAGACTATCAAGCCCTGGTAGAACCCGTGTACTCAGACAGTAGACCTACTATACTCACAGCTAGAGGAGTGATTGAGGTACACCAGGAAGAGTGCCATTACACCTACTAAATTGCAGAGAGGATGAGATCACATTACCAAGGTATGCTACCATGGCTAAGTTGTACACGGTTAATAATAACAACATCACAGCTGTCGAGCCCTTGGACCCGTCAAGTCAGGCGATTGACAATGGCTCAAGGGAAAAGCTGGAGGATTGGTGCCAAAAGCTACATGTAGGTACCAGTTCTACACCTTCCCATCAAAAGCATGGAGTATACCGGGTAGTGAAAGAATATGAGCGGATATTCAGCAAACACCCGTTAGACTTTGGGCAAATCAAAGGGGTAGAGCACACTATACCCACAGGTAACCATCAGCCTATAAAAGAGAGGTATAGACCATTACCACCCGCTCACTACCAAACCACCAAAGACATGCTCAGAGAAATGAAATCTGCAGGGGTAATAAGAGACAGTTGTAGCCCCTGGGCAGCACCTCTAGTGTTAGTTAAAAAGAAGGATGGGACCATGAGAATGCGCGTAGATTACCGGCAGATTAACCGCATCACACATAAGGACGCATACCCATTACCTAGGATTGAGGAGTCATTAGCTGCATTAAAATCAGCTAACTACTTTTCCACCCTTGATCTGACTAGTGGGTACTGGCAGGTTCCTGTGGCCCAGGCCGACAAGGAGAAGATAGCGTTTACTATGCCGATGGGCCTCTGTGAGTTCAATTGTATACCGTTCGGACTCTGCAACGCACCCGGGACCTTCCAACGCCTCATGGAGAGCTGCCTAGGACACAAGAACTTTGAAACTGTCCTCCTGTACCTAGATGACGTCATAGTCTACTCCAAGACGTATGAGCAACATCTACAAGACCTGGCAGAAGTGTTCGAAGCCTTGTCCAAATATGGCATGAAAATCAAGCCATCTAAATGTCACCTTCTCAAACCAAAGGTACAGTACCTGGGACATGTCGTGAGTTCAGAGGGAGTAGCACCGGATCTTGATAAAGTCCCAGTGATAAGGGATTGGCCAAGACCTACGAACGTGAAAGACGTGAGGCAATTCCTGGGCCTGGTAGGCTATTATAGAAGATTTATCAGTGGATTCACGAAGCTAGCAGCTCCTCTACAAGACATCCTGGTAGGACAATCAAGAAAGTCTTCAACCCGTAATCCTCCTTTCCGGTGGGGTGAAGAGAAGGAAGACTCCTTCAACAAGCTGAAGTGTGCACTGACGGGAGAAGAGATTCTGGCATATCCTAATTACCATCAACCATTCATTCTATACACGGATGCCAGCAACGTGGGACTGGGAGCAGTGTTGTCGCAGAAGCAAGGAGGCAAAGAGAGAGTTATTGCCTTTGCAAGTAGGAAGCTCTGGCCTACAGAAAGAAATCCCGAGAACTACAGCTCCTTCAAATTAGAACTACTGGCAGTAGTTTGGGCTGTAACTGAACGTTTCAAGCACTATCTGGCAGCTGCAGAATTCACCATCTAAACGGATAACAACCCGTTGACCCACCTATATTCAGCAAAATTAGATGCATTGGAGCAGCGATGGATAGCCCGGCTGTCTAACTACAATTTTGTCATCAAATATAGGGCAGACCGCAAGAACGGGAACGCAGATGCCTTATCCCGGATGCACACCTGAAAGACGTGGAAGAGGAACCGGAGGGGTTGGAAGAAATTGAACTACCGGCCTTTCATCATTCAAAGGTAGACAAGTATCAACCCTGGCATCTACCAAAGAGAACAACAGGCAAGTCTTAACCCGTTAGCACACCATGGATGGGCTGATACCCAAGATAGTGATCCAGCTGTGAAGCTAGTGAAAGAACTGCTTACACAACAAGGCAGAGACCCAACAACTCTGGAAGAGAGAGGCAAGTTGTTCCTGTATCAAGGGAAGCTCTGCAGAAGGCATACCAATCCAAAAACACATGAATTGGTCTGGCAGATAATCGTACCCAAGCGAGACGTCAAAATGGTCTTAGAAGCCTACCACGATGGTGCAGGTCATTTCGGATGGAAGAAGTTGGAAGTGCTCCTAAAAGAGAGATTCTATTGGGTTGGCATGAGAAAATCAATTGAAGATTGGTGCAGAAAATGTGGCCCATGCAACCTCAGAAGAAGAGATCAGCAGAGAGCCCCACTCCAGTCCATAGTAACCAAGCAACCACTAGAGTTAGTTGCATTAGACCACGTCAAGTTGTCACCAAGCCGGTCAGGCTATGTCTATGCCTTAACCATCGTGGACCATTACTCACGCTTCTTAGTGGTGGTACCCGTCAAGGACCTGACAGCGAAGACGGCAGCAAGAGCATTTCAGACCCATTTCTGTAGACCGCATGGTTACCCGGAACAAGTCCTTGCAGATCAAGGTCCAGCCTTTGAATCAGAGATTTTCCAAGAATTCTGCAATATGTACGGCTGTAAGAAGATCCGCACTACAGCGTACCATCCCCAAACAAATGGCTTATGCGAGAAGATGAACCCTATTGTAATAGACCTATTGAAAACTTTACCAAAATCTGAGAGAAATCAATGGCCAGATAAATTACCTGATTTGGTAGACTTATACAACCATGTTCCAGTGAGTTCTACAAACTGCACCCCAGCCTATCTTATGCGTGCAAGACCCGGCAAGCTACCAATTGACTTAGATATGGAAATCGTGAAACCAGACGCAGAAGTTGAAGAATCCAATTGGGATACCCTACGTCAGCAACAGTATTGCCTAGTACAAGTGCGTAGAGAAAAATCTTCAACAAGCTAGAGCAAGACAAGTGAGAATCTATAACCAAAGTGCTCAAGCAACTCCATTACAACCCCTGTGAGCAAGTTCTCAAAAGAAAGAGACGCACTAACAAATTGGATAATCAGTGGGAAACCATCCCATACACAGTCTTACCATCCAATTTAGACAATGCTAAAATGTGTCTAATAAGCAAAGATGAAGGAAGACCTTCAGTAGTTGTGTCCAGAGACCATCTCAAACCGTGTCCTGAAACCCTGAAGACACCAGAAGTAATAGTACCCGTACAGGCCCAACCTGTCAAAGAGAAGGAAGATGAAGTATTTCATACGGTGCTAGGAGATTATCCCAAAACATGGCCATATTACTACGGAGCAGTTGTAGTCCCAATGATTGCTTTCCCTCCAATGGTGGAACCAACACCAGAACCCGTACTACCCGATGAAGTCCCAAGTCCTGAAGAACTGGAAGTAGAACCCGTAGAGGAAGAATCAATTCCTGGTCCCAGTGAGCTTGCCAGTCCTACAGTCAGATCTTCATCTTCTATAGTACCAAACACTACAAGTAGGTACATGCCCACCAGCACCCATAGGCTACATGCAAGTAGTATACCCGTTTTACGCAGATCAGAGCGTAGTACCAGAGGTCAGTTACCAGCTAGGTACAGGGATTAAAAGGTCAAATTAACTGTAAAATGTAAATATGTTTGTTTAAATATAAATTAAACCCGGTAGATAGTGTCCACGAGGGTGGAGGAACTGGATTAACCCCCATGTACATTAAATTAGGGAAATAAAGTACCTGGGGGTGGTGTAGAGAATTCAGGCCTCCTAAGCAGATACGCCCGTGGACAAATGTACATAGTTAATGCAACGTTAAAAAAGCCCAGTACCTACAGAGACTATCCTGTATGAACTTTTTGCATATTTTTCGAACTTTTTCCTTTTATTTTATTTTTATGGACCATACTAACGGACTGATTGTGGTATAAACTTTCTTGTATATATTCATCAGCCCGGAGGCAATAGAGAAAACCCTCGGAAGGACTGCTTTTTGAATTCTTGGACTGTTTTTGAACTTTAGTGATTTTTGTACTTTTTACTTTTAAGTCTCTGTAAATATTAATTGTATTAATTGTTTGTTTCTTTGTTGTTCCACAGTCCCGGAGTACTGTCTTTAACTAAGGGGGAATGTGGCACCCCAAGGGCTAATCCTCTCTCCCGTCGTGTATCAGCAAGCATTGACTGCTCATGTGTACTGTGCCTGTTGTTGTTACCCCCACCTCTTATGTAAAGCGCCATGGAACCAATGGCGCTATATAAATAAGTAATAATAATAATGTGCCACAGAAACAGCAACACAGGTTTACTCTCCACACAACACTACACTAGAAAGTGGGAGGAGCTTAGGTAGCACCTGCAAGAGTGGGAGGAGCTAATGTTGTTTATCTCAGAGCAGGAGTGACAGTCAATTTAGTTGAGTTTAGTGAGTTGAGTTGAGTCTGGAGTTGGAGGAGAGTCGAGTTGGAGTAGAGGTCCTGATAGGTCTGAGGGAAGGAGTCAGAGAAACAGAGGAACACACCCGGGACAAGGAGTTACCCTGAACTCACCCCGGAGAGGCGCTTAGGACGGATACCGGATCCGATGCTGTGCCTGAGACAGACAGGACAGTGAATACTGGGATAGTGAAGATCCACCATCTTCACTGTACCATAGCAAAGCAACACGGAGGGGTCAGTGACACAGAGGACTCAAGTTGACTAGAAGATTGGTACCCGTGAGTGGAGACAGGGCCAGCAGTTCAGCTAAAAGCGGCAGCAGGGCCACACACAAAGCGTAGAAGTAGGAAGCCGAGGACCCGGTCAGGGTGGGAGCAACCCGGCCCCGGTACAGACTCCGTGGACAATACTCTGCTTTACCATCTGCACAGTAAAGACTTGGAAAATGACAACAAACGTGAGTGTGTGTGATCCTTGTGCGGAAACCCTACTTTCCCTCATAAACTGTCATTGCCTCCACTCTCATCATCTTTACTACTACCTCTACTTTCCTGTAACATCTATAACAACCATCACAGACTTTAATTACCACTGCCCAGGGGAACCAGGCTCTACCTGTGGGGAGCCGTTCCATCTAGAGCTGCCAAACATCATCCCCGGAGGTTCTGCAGCAGCGGTGGTCACCCTGACCACAACCCGTGGGTGGCGTCACGACAAACCTAATCTCTTGTAAATACACCCCATTAACTTGTGCGAACCCGGGACACGGTCCGGACCAGGACCGCCGTGACATCCCCCAGCAGTACCCTGGTCCGGTACCAAGTACCCGTCCCGGTGGGCTCCACACACACTCATTGGACAGAGCAACATCGTTACGATTGGTCAGCCTGCTTTGGAAGGCTGGCTAATACATGACGCCATTGTCTATTGGAGTTTGGCACAAATACACGCTCAAATATGGCGCGCTGTCAACTGACTACCAATGGGGACATAGTACCCAACACCAATCTTCGCGGACGGGGTGCGGACTATAGAACGCTTGAGGCACGCCTACGGGAAATCATAGGCAATGCTCTTTCCATCATTATCGCCTTGTCACACGCCACAACACGGAAATATTGCATTAAGGATTGCGGCTGATTTCTGAGCACTGTTCAGGTATCAGGCGACGGCCGAGCGGCGATTTATCGCCGTGAAATTCCCAAATCATACGCCGCAACCGTGAGGCAATTTCACGGCGATTGCTCCGGGGCAACATATCGTCTTTATGATTCCCAGCCGAGATTGCGGCGTGTGACGGTACCATAAGTGATGTCTGTAGGGAGGTTCACAAGACTATTGAGGCCACTCAGATGTGCCAAAAATGGAGAGCTGATAGAAAAGGTTAGACGGGTCCTGCCTATAAAGATGGTAATAATGTTTGGTTGTCATCCAAAAATATTAAACTTAAAGTACCACTGGTGATGTTGGGTCTGAAGTTCATTAGTCCCTATGAGATTCTGGATGTGATCAATTATTGAGGGCTTCCCCCATTTCTTCGCATCCCTAATGTCTTCCACAAGTACCTGTGAAAGGAGTTTGTTGCTTTGATTTTTTTTTCTCCCTCATCTCTACCTCTGGTTTCTGTCAATAGCAATTTAGAGTATGAGATACATAGAATCAGGGTTCTTAGAGGGTCTGAAACTCCATTGGATGCCTCATCCTTTGGAAGGGATACTGAGAGCTCTCCCGCAGTTTTGACCATATAGGTATGATCCTTTGTATGTTTTACTATGCTCAGCTGTTACTGTGACTGATGGTGCTGTTATCTTTACTTTGGGTACAACTATGTATGTACAACCCAGTCTTATACTTGCTCTGAGAATCATTTAAGGTGGAATTTTCTACCAGAATGGTGCACTTTATCTATTTATTATGTGGTTCTCCATAGTATCTGTACTACTGCAATACATTCTGTATGTACATTGTAAAACCCATCTCTGTTCAGCAGTCAAGTACAACTGCTCTATATCTTGATCTTAACATGTCGGTTTGAGTTGCAGCTCAGAACCTCTGTTTTGTCACTTTTTTATCACACTTTTTACACATCTAATAAAGAAAAAAACTTTTACTGCAATATACTCCATGTTTTCCTCCAGTTTTTAAAATACTGTTTGTATGGAGATTGTGCAAACTACCCCTGATTGGTGATTTATTCGCCAGGGGTGTTACTATATAATGCTGTTCAAGGTTACATATCTTAAAGTAGACTACATTGTAGGGCCTGGCAACATCCCCATCCATCACCCGGTTAAAATAGCTGAATCCTTTGCAGATTTCTACTCTAATCTTTATAATCTTAAGGATGACCCGCTTACTCACCAATCTTCTCTTCGTCTCATTAATGCGTATTTGGGAAATTTAAACCTACCAAAACTGTCGAATGACCAACTGGGAGCTCTGAACTCCCCCCGTTACCCCCTTAGAAATACAGAAAGTAATTAAGTCTTTGAAAGTCCTGTCTGCTCCAGGACCAGATGGTTTTCCAAATAAGTATTATCAACAGTTTGCTAATATCCTGACTCCATATTTGTTACACACTTTCAATCCCTGGCAGAATTTGGGTTTTTTATCCTTGGCAAATTTAGAAGCGCCGATAGCCACCCTGCCGAAACCAGGCAAGCCCCCCACTTGTCGAGGCAACTTTAGACCCATCTCGTTACTTAACTGTGACGTTAAAATTTACGCAAAGCTTTTGGCAACCAGGCTTCACTCTGTCTTACCTTCCCTGATCTTGTCAGACCAGGTTGGGTTCATAGCTGGGAGACAGGCAAAAGATGGAACCAGGAGGATGATACATTTAATTAACATCACAGAACTTACAAAACTACCCAGAGCCGTTTTATCCCTGGACACCAAAAAAGGCTTTTGACAGTGTTAGTTGGGCATATCTCTCAGCAGTCCTCCTCAAATTTGGGTTTCAGGGGCCTTTTCTCTAAGCTATCCTCTCACTATATTCCAACCCTAATGCCTCAGTCTTAGCTTCGGGATTTTGGTAAAAAAACTTTCCAATGGCTACCTGGACTTGCCAAGGCTATCCTTTATCTCCCTTGATCTTCGCGTTAGTGATGGAACCCTTGGAGGAGCCGATCTGTTCAGACCCTGACATGAAAGGTATTAGAGTGGGCATAGCAAAGCACAAAATAGGTCTTTACGCAGACGACGTCATCATCTCCTGCACCTATCCGGAAATCTCCCTTCCTGGAATCATAAAAGTTCTTGACAGTTTCTCACAGCTTTCCTATTATAAACTTACTGCCAGTAAAAGTGAAATTCTACCCTTACATATCTACCCAGAGAATATAACTAAATTGTCATAATCTCTCCCCTTTAAGTGGTCGCCGGAAGGGATCAAATATTTGGGGATTACGTTGGCTCCCATTCATTCTCTGGTGAGGAATAACATTTCACTATTATCCTCAGTAATTCATAAGTAGATAACGCATCTTTCACAGTTCTCTGTCTCTTGGATTGACAAAATTCAAACCATAAATATGTCTATTCTTCCCAGAGTGGTTTACATATTTTGTTGCCTTCCAGTCAAGATCCCGACTGCATAAATTTAAAGGTTGCAATCTACTATCCTTAGATTCATTTGGGTGGGGGGACGCAGGATCTCAGCTGGCTTCCTTTACCGCCCCTTAAATAGAGGCAGCTTGGGAGCCCATAACATCCAGGCTTATCACAAGGCTGAATTAAATGATTTATTTTTAACCTACCATTTTTACCCTACCTACTGTATGAACTGGCTGTAAGCCATATAGGGGGGCCCCTCCAAACACCGTATATCAATTTTATGAAACCAAGAAGAGGGTTTATGCCCCAGAAGGTATCAAGAATGGACCATAGAATCATATTGCATCTAAAATCTATAGGTTTAATGTTTCTTTCCATAAAAACATACAATCAATATCAAGTGCAAAATGACCTATCTAGTACCAATAGTTTCAGTTTATCAATTTTAACATTATAAGGTGACCAGTGCAAAGATAGAAAAAGAGTCACAATTGTCTCCCATTAGAGGTAACATTTCCCAATCAATGTATAGAGTAGGCACAGGGGAGAGGGCTGACCTAATTCTTGAAGCAAGTTTGTTTATTTGTGGGGTTAGAGATGGGTTAGAGATAGATTAATATAAAGCTAAGTGGCTGCTAGTTCATCCTTTCCAACCTCTCCACAACCATAATTATGCCCCTAGATCTAGCCCACTAAATCCCCAGTCTCGCTTACCCGTTGTTGTTGTATATGGGAGATGCAGATGTAGATCTGGGTGCCCCCCACAAAGCTGCCATAGCTGAAGCGCTGAGAGAATGTTGGTGGTCTGATTTTTCTCAGAGGTGGTTGCAGCTGGAATGTATTCATACTCTCAGGTCATCTACTAGATTAACACTAAGCAAATTATCTGAGCGAACTACACTCACCTTCATACTGGTAAAGCTTTGTTATACAGTTGAAAAATCTTAACTAAATCACATCTTAAAATTCCCCTATTGACCCTGTCATTAGAACTTCATATACTTTACTTAAACTTGGGGGATTGGGAATAAAAGGGCCTTTTCTCAGTGCAAGATTTGCTCCTTTGACGACCTGGTAACTAAATTCTTACTGCACCATAATGATTTTTATAAATTTCTTCAAGTACGCCGTCTATTAAATTCCCACCCCCTCCCTAAGCCTCTCCCTCTCCCCCCTTTATCTCTCAAATATATCAAGTTCGACAATGCCCCGACTAAGGGGATCTCCACTTTCTACAACATTTTTAATAACTTCAAAACTATAGATAAAGCCCCTTTAATGTGTAAATGGGAACACAGACTGAACAAAGATCTCGTTGCAGCAATGGCACTTAGCTTCTACACAAGCTTTAAAATTATCTTGCATCAACCACATGGAGAAACTTAAAAAATTACATATGGTCTGGTACTTAACTCCTGACTGGGTGGCTCATGTCTTCCCAGATGCTGCAAACTTATGCTGGCGGGCATGCACTTCTTGTGGCTCCCTATTTCATATATGGTGGTTATGCCCAAAAATTGGTTTTCTGGACTTAGGTTTTTAACCTCTTATCCTCCCTTTGTGGTCTTCCCTTCACTCAGGATCCCTCTTTAGCTCTCCTGGACATGGACCTCGACTTATTCCCCAAAGAATTTAAAAGATTCATTTTTCACACCCTTTCAGCTGCACGTTTCTGTATAGCAACGAAATGGAAACTCCCTAATCCACAGCTTCTCGCAGATCTGATTCACCAGATTAATACACAATTCCACTACGAATACTTTTTGGCAGCTGATTTGCACTCAAAAGAGTCTTGGGCTAAGGACTGGATTTACTGGTACTCTTCACCGTATACTATTCCGATTCCAAAGTCTCAACTATACTTTTGCTTTATTAAATAAGGCTTCTAGTTAGGATCTTCCTCCCCTTCCCCTCCCACCTCTACCTCCCCACTTTTCCCTCCCTTCCCCATCTCTCCTTCCCTATTCTCCTCCCCCCCTCTCCTCTCCTCCCCATAAATTGCATTAATATGTTCCTTTGGCTGTAGCTTATCTATAGTTTGACCAATGTCTGTTTGCTCATCAATCATGACACAGTGACCTCAGGTCTGATGAGTCCTATGCTGACATCCCTGTCCTCCTTGTCTTCCCTGTCCCACTTCTTAGAGGGTGGACACCATCTCAACCCTAGACCACCTGTGGGTGATGAGGGTGCTAAGTGCAGACATGGAGCCAGCAACTCCACATATTAGACAAAAAAACAGAAAAAACTGCACAGCACTCAGTGCACATAGTGTGAACTGGTGCCAGCAAGGACGCTGGATCAAACAACCAGAAAAAAATTCTCTGCAGCACTCAGCTACTACCAATAATGCACACATGCTAACAAGCTGTATATGAGGAAAAAAATTAAAAACTTACGTTTTTTTTTTTTAAAAACTCAATATTCTAATTTTTTTATTTTCTGAGGTTCTTGGTACATACATTGGCCAATGTATGTACCAAGAACCTCAAAAAAATAAGAATATTGAGTTTTAAAAAAAACAACATACATTTTTAATTTTTTCCTCATATACTGCTTGTATGTATGTACAAATGTATGTACCAAGAACCTCAGAAAATAAAAAAATAAGAATACTGAGGTTTTTTTTAAAAAACGTAAGTTTTTAATTTTTTCCCCATATACCGCTTGTTAGCATGTGTGCATTATTGGTAGTAGCTGAGTGCTGCAGAGAACTTTTTTCTGGTTGTTTGATCCAGCGTCCCTGCTGGCACCAGTTCACACTATGTCTTTGAGTGCTGTGCATTTTTTTCTGTTTTTTATCTATAGTTTGTTTATTTGGTTGTTATGTTCTATATACTAATTAGTGTACATAGACACTGGGATCGCCTATACTGTGTGCAGAATTATTAGGCAAATGAGTATTTTGATCACATGATACTTTTTATACATGTTGTCCTACTCCAAGCTGTGTAGGCTTGAGAGACAACTACCAATTAAGTAAATCAGGTGATGTGCATCTCTGTAATGAGGAGGGGTGTGGTCTAATGACATCAGCAC
Organism: Allobates femoralis; assembly: GCA_033576535.1. Classification (NCBI taxonomy): domain Eukaryota; kingdom Metazoa; phylum Chordata; class Amphibia; order Anura; family Aromobatidae; genus Allobates; species Allobates femoralis. Next base: position 223,217,061 of record JARQOC010000004.1, on the reverse strand, counting down.
CCTATATAAGGTGTGCTTAATTATTAGGCAAATGCCTTTCCTTAGGCAAAATGGGTCAGAAGAGAGATTTGACGGGCTCTGAAAAGTCCAAAATTATGAGATGTCTTGCAGAGGGATGCAGCAGTCTTGAAATTGCCAAACTTTTGAAGCGTGAGCACTGAACAATCAAGCGTTTCAGGGCAAATAGCCAACAGTGTCGCAAGAAGCGTGTTGGGCAAAGAAGGCGCAAAATAACTGCCCATGAATTGAGGAAAATCAAGCGTGAAGCTGCCAAGATGCCATTTGCTACCAGTTTTGCCATATTTCAGAGCTGCAACGTTGCTGGAGTATGAAAAATCACAAGGTGTGCTATACTCAGGGACATGGCCAAGGTAAAGAAGGCTGAAAAACGACCACCTTTGAACATGAAACATGAGATAAAACGTCAAGACTGGGCCAAGAAATATCTTAAGACTGATTTTTCAAAGGTTTTATGGACTGCTGAAAGGAGAGTGACTCTTGATGGGCCAGATGGATGGGCCAGAGGCTGGATCAGTGAAGGGCAGAGAGCTCCATTCCGACTCAGACGCCAGCAAGGGGGAAATAGAAAACTGGTATGGGCTGGTATCATCAAAGATGGACTTGTGGGACCTTTTCGGGTTGAGGATGGAGTGAAGCTCAACTCCTGGACCTACTGCCAGTTTCTGGAAGACAACTTTTTCAAGCAGTGGTAGAGGAAGAAGTCGGTATCGTTCAAGAAAAACATGATTTTCATTTTGAACAATGCTCCATCACAGGCATCCAACTACTCCACAGCGTGGCTGGCCAGTAAAGTTCTAAAAGAAGAAAAAGCAATGACATGGCCCCCTTGTTCACCTGATCTGAACCTCATAGAGAACCTGTGGTCCCTAAAATGTGAGATCTACAGGGAGGGAAAACAGTACACCTCTCGGAACAGTGTCTGGGAGGCTGTGGTGGCTGCTGCACGCAATTTTGATCGTAAACAGATCAAGCAACTGACAATCTATGGACGGAAGGCTGTTGAGTGTCATCATAAAGAAAGGTGGCTATATTGGTCACTAATATTTTGGGGTTTTGTTTTTGCATGTCAGAAATGTTTATTTCTAATTTTTGTGCAGTTGGATTGCTTTACCTGGTGATAATAAACAAGTGAGATGGGAATATATTTGGTTTTTATTAAGTTGCCTAATAATTCTGCACAGTAATAGTTACCTGCACAAACAGATATCCTCCTAAGATAGCCAAATCTAAAATAACCCACTCCAACATCCAAAAATATTAAGCTTTGATATTTGAGTCTTTTGGGTTGATTGAGAACATTGTTGTTGATCAATAATAAAAATAATCCTCTAAAATACAACTTGCCTAATAATTCTGCAAACTGTGTATTTTTTGCTTCTAGTCTCAAGATCTTTTTTGTCCCTTGGTACACATGCCACATCTTGTATTACTGTATTGTACCAATTTAAATAAAAATTTGTGGGATCAAAAAATAAAAGAATAATACAGTTTTGTGACCAGAAAAAAGTAATCATTTTTGGAAGGTTTGATGAAGTCTTTATTATTGCCTAATAATTTAGTGCAGGGAGGGTGCAGCTGTGCTGGGGGAGAAAATGGCTAGAAAGTTGGAGGAGTGTTTAACTAGGGTTTGGGGGGGAGGGTATTCATTGAATAGGAGGGGAAGATAGTGTAAATAGTAATCTGGGCACAAGTAATAAAATTGGGGGTGGCATGGGGGGTGGGGTTAGAACAGTCAATCTAGTAGGAAGGAATAGAGGTAAAGAGAGATGCATAAAGTGCATGTACACTAATGCCAGAAGCCTCACCAACAAAATGGAGGAATTAGAATTGATTTTGTTGGAAAATAATTATGACATGGTGGGGATTTCGGAGACATGGCTGGACGAGAGTCATGACTGGGCTGTTAATTTACAGGGCTATAGTCTGTTCAGAAATGACCGTACAAATAAGCGAGGGGGAGGTGTATGTTCATACGTAAAATCATCCTTAAAACCCATCCTGCGTGATAATATAGGTGAATCTAATGGAAATGTAGAGTCCCTGTGGGTGGAGATAAGGGGAGAGGGAAAAAATAATAAATTACTCATAGGGGTTTGTTATAAGTCCCCAACAATAATGGAAGTGGAGGAGAATATCCTCATAAAGCAAATAGATGAAGCAGCGACTCAGGGAGAAGTCATTATTATGGGGGACTTCAACTACCCTGAAATAATAATAATAATAATAAAACTTTATTTGTATAGCACCAACATATTCCGCAGCGCTTTACAGTACAACGGTACATATAAGAAAAATATACGGTACAGAAAGGTAGTTACATACAATAAACATAGAATCAACTTAGGAAATACAATAAAAAGGCAGAAAATGAAGGTGACCCTGCTCGAAGGAGCTTACAATCTAAGACGGGATGGGAACACAAGGTACAAGGGCTTATAACAATGAATATCTTATGTCTAAATGACTACTGTTAGGGAGAAGGATAGGCCGCCCTGAAGAGGTGTGTTTTTAGGGAGCGTCTGAAGCTATGCAAGTTGTGGATGGTCTTAATTTCTTGGGGTAGAGCATTCCAGAGTTTTGGTGCAGCTCGAGAGAAGTCTTGAAGTCGGGAATGGGAGGTTCGGATTAATGCCGAGGTTAGTCTAAGGTCACGTTCAGAGCGAAGGGGACGGTAGGGTGGTAGACAGAGATGCGGGTGGAGAGGTAAGGAGGTGCCGCACCATGAATAGCTTTGTGGGTGACAACGAGCAATTTGAATTGGATTCTATAGTGTACGGGTAGCCAATGTAGTGACTGGCACAGAGCAGAAACATCTGAGTAACGGTTTGCTAGATAGGTGATCCTGGCTGCTGCAGTGAGGATAGACTGGGGAGGGAAAGCTTACTGTGGGCGAGGCCAGCTAATAAAAAATTACAGTAGTCAAAGCGGGAATGAATCAGGGCCACAGTGAGGGTTTTAGTTGTTTCCATGGTGAGGAAAGGGCGAATTCTGGAGATATTTTTCAGGTGCAAGCGACAGGAGCAGGTGAGAGATTGTATGTATGGGGTGAAGAAGAGATTAGAGTCCATCAAAACACCGAGACAGCGAGCCTGCTGACTGGGCGTTATCGTGGTGCCGCACACCGAGAGAGAGATGTCAGGTTTAGAGAGGTTGGCAGAGGGTGGGAGCAGAAGAAGTTCGGTTTTGGAAAGGTTGAGTTTCAGATAGAGAGCGGACATGATATTGGAGACTGCGGTTAGACAGTCATTGGTGTTCTTTATTAGAGCAGGGGTAAGGTCAGGGGCTGAAGTGTATAGTTGTGTGTCATCAGCATAAAGATGGTACTGGAAGCCAAATCTGCTGATGGTGTGTCCGATCGGGGCTGTGTAGAGAGAGAAGAGGAGAGGGCCAAGGACTGAACCCTGAGGGACCCCAATAGTGAGAGGAAGAGGGGAGGAAGTGGAGCCAGAGAATGATACACTGAAAGAGCGGTCAGAAAGATAGGAAGAGAACCAGGAGAGAGCTGTGTCCTTGATGCCAATGGAGTGCAGCATAGCGAGTAGGAGATGGTGGTCAACAGTGTCAAAAGCTGCAGAGTGGTCAAGAAGGATAAGCAGAGAGTGGTCACCATTATGTTTTGCTGTCAGAAGGTCATTGGTTACTTTGATGAGGGCAGTTTCTGTAGAATGTAAGGGGTGGAAGCCAGACTGCAATGGATCTAAAAGAGAGTGAGTGGCGAGGTAATGGGTGAGGCGGGTGTAGACCAGGCGCTCCAGGAGTTTAGAGATGAAGGGGAGATTGGAGACAGGTCTGTAGTTATTTGTGCAGGATGGGTCAAGGGATGTTTTCTTTAGTAGTGGAGTAATAATAGAGTGTTTGAAGGAGGAGGGGAAGATGCCAGTAGAGAGGGAGAGATTGAAGATTGTGGTTAAGTGACTGGTGACCACTGGAGAGAGGGACTGGAGTAGGTGTGAGGGAATGGGGTCAGAGGTGCATGTAGTGGGACGTGAGGACGAGAGGAGCCTGGAGACTTCTTCTATGGCTGGGTCTAAAATGGAGAGTGAGCCAGAGGGGATGTGGGGACAGATGGGAGTAGAAACACTTGAAGGTTGGGAGCTGATTTCCTGACGGATGTTTTCTATTTTGTCTGTGAAGTAAGAGGCCAGATCATCAGCACAGAAGTCAGTGATAGGAGCCTGCACTTTCGGACTGAGGAGAGAGTGAAAGGTGTCAAAAAGTTTCTTTGAGTTGTTGGCTAGTGAGGAGATCAGGGTGGTGAAGTAGGTCTGTTTGGCGAGTTGAAGGGCAGAGTTATAGGTTTTTAGCATGAATTTATAATGGATGAAGTCTCCTGGTGAGCGAGTTTTCCTCCATAGGCGTTCGGCACTCCTGGAGCATCGCTGGAGGAATCGAGTTTGTGATGTGAGCCAGGGCTGTTTTACTCTGTGTTTGGAGGTTCTGAGGGTAAGGGGTGCTGCTTGGTCCAGGGTACTTTTGAGAGTGTCATTGTAGTAATTCACAGCCAGATTGGGGCAGGAGAAGGAGGAGATTAGGGACAGTGATGAGAGAAGAGAGTCTGTGAATGTGTGAGGGTTGATGGCCTGTAGATTTCTGAATGTGTGATAGGTCGGACTATGCTGTGATGGGCGAGGGTTTGTGAGTGTAAAGGTGAGAATGTTGTGATCAGAGAGAGAAGGAGATGAGTTGTCTATGGAGGAGGTAGAGCAGAGTCGGGTTAAGACCAGGTCAAGGGTGTTACCATCCTTATGTGTCTCAGAGGTTGAGAGTTGCGAGAGGCCAAGAGAAGTGGTTAGAGATAGGAGCTGGGATGCAGATGTGGAGTTGAAGCTGTTTATGGGGATGTTAAAGTCACCCAGGATGAGGGTTGGTAATTCTGAGGACATGAAGTGCGGCAGCCACGCGGAGAAGTGGTCGAGGAAGTGGGTGGTTGAACCTGGGGGGCAATACACCACCGCTACTCTGAGGGGGAGGGGACGGAACAGCCTAATGGTGTGAACCTCCAAAGAAGGGAATGAGAGTGATGGAGTGGGGGGGATGACCTGGAAAGTACATTGTGGGGACAGGAGTAGGCCAACTCCACCACCACGTCTCTTTCCAGGTCTCGGGGAATGAGAGAAGTGTAGACCGCCGAAGGAGATAGCAGAAGGGGAGGCAGTGTCTGAGTCCTGTATCCAGGTTTCAGTAAGGGCCAAAAGGTTAAGAGAGTTAGTGAGAAAGTAGTTGTGGATAAAGGGAAGTTTGTTGCATGCGGATCGTGTATTCCAGAGGGCACATTTAAAAGAGGGAGATGGAGGTGTGCAGGTAATGCTAATAAGGTTACTGGGATTTCTGTGTGGAGGGGGTTGAAGTTGGAAGAGGGTGGCCCAGGATTGGGAGAAATATCGCCTGACATAAGCAGTAGTAGAAAGAGAAGGCTCTATGACATTGTTTTTGTTGAGGCAAGACCCTGGAATATGACTGGCTTAGATTATTGAGTAGGGTGAAGAGAGTATGGGAGCAGGACATAGTAAAGGGAAGTAGAGAGGGGCTGATGTGGATAAAGGGTGATGGAGGGGGAATGGGGCGGTAAAAGTGGATGACTAATGCACATAGATATAAAAGCATTGAAATGAATGACATTTTGATGAAATGGGCTAAGTAAAGTACTGAAGGGTAGTAGATTGGTAGAGTTGTTACCTTCTGGTTACCTCTGGCTTATCTCTGGTATATCTCTGTATCCACTTAGAAATGCCACTTTGAAATGGCACAGATGCCAACGCACAGAATGCCTTACACCATGCAATTTAAAGCTCTTGTGAACAACAGTAATATACCAGGTATGTGGAGGGGAGGGGTCAGAGGAGAAGGATACATCACACCAGGGGACAAGTAACAAATTACTGCTAAGAGGAAAGTTTGGGTCAGGATCGGCAGGAGACAGAGACAAGGGCAGGAGGAGAAAAAGAAAAAAAAAAAAAAAAGCATATTTCTAAGGTACAAAGTAGATGGGTGAATATGTTATACCATCAAAATACATTAGGGGCACACAGTCAGCTTGGATACAGTGGAGGCTAGATACGTCACTATGAAGTCTCTCTCCGTACCATCAAAATACATTAGGGGCACACAGTCAGCTTGGATACAGTGGAGGTTAGATACGTCACTATGAAGTCTCTTTCCGTACCATCAAAATACATTAGGGGCACACAGTCAGCTTGGATACAGTGGAGGTTAGATACGTCACTATGAAGTCTCTTTCCGTACCATCAAAATACATTAGGGGCACACAGTCAGCTTGGATACAGTGGAGGTTAGATACGTCACTATGAAGTCTCTTTCCGTACCTGTGAGAGAAGAAGAGGTTTTTTTTCTAGTATATTGACCCAGCATCCCTGCTGGCACCAGTTCACATTGTCTGTGAGTGCTGTGCAGTTTTTTTCTCTTTTGTATCGTGTGGAGTAGCTGGCTCCATTACTGCAATGTGCACCCTTATTGCCTGCAGGTGATCTAGGGTCTAGATGGTGTCCGCCCACTTAGTAGTGGGGTAGGGTGGACAAGGAGGACTTGGGTGTCAGCGATAGGACTCATCGGACCTGAAGTCACTCTGTCGCAGTCGATGAGCAAGCAGACATTGGCCAATGTGTGTACTAAGAACTTCAGATTTAAAAAAAAGAAGAAGAATTGAGTTTTTTGAAAAAAACGTAAGTTTTTAAATTATTTCTCATATATATACAGCTTGTCAGCATATGTACATCATTGGTAGTAGCTGAGTGCTGCAAGGTTTTTTTCTAGTATATTGACCCAGCATCCCTGCTGGCACCAGTTCACATTGTCTGTGAGTGCTGTGCAGCTTAACCTCTACTGTGGGTAAAATCCTAGAGGGTTTTCTAAGAGATGCTATACTGGAGTATCTGAAGAAAAATAACCTCATGACCCAATATCAAGATGGTTTTACAAGGGACCGTTCCTGTCAAACTAATCTGATAAGCTTCTATGAGGAAGTAAGTTCTGGACTGGACCAAAGAAATGCAGTGGATGTGGTGTATATGGACTTTTCAAAAGCTTTTAATACGGTGCCACACAAAAGGTTGATATATAAAATGAGAGCAATGGGGATAGAGGAAAATATATGTAAGTGGGTTAAGAACTGGCTTAGTGATAGGAAACAAAGGGTGGTCATTAATGGAACACACTCAGAATGGGTCACAGTTAACAGTGGGGTACCACAGGGGTCAGTGTTGGGCCCGCTTCTTTTTAATATATTTATTAATGACCTTGTAGGGGGCATACAGAGTAGAATCTCAATATTTGCAGATGACACTAAACTCTGCAGGGTAATCAATACAGAGGAGGACAATTTTATATTACAGGAGGATTTATGTAAACTAGAAGCTTGGGCTGATAAATGGCAAATGAGCTTTAATGGGGATAAATGTAAAGTCATGCACTTGGGCAGAGGAAACAAAAGGTATAATTATGTGCTTAATTGTAAAACACTGGGCAAAACTGTCACTGAAAAAGACCTGGGTGTATGGGTAGATGACAAACTCACATTTAGTGGACAGTGTCAGGCAGCTGCTGCAAAGGCAAATAAAATAATGGGGTGCATTAAAAGAGGCATAGATGCTCATGAGGAGAACATAATTTTACCTCTATACAAGTCACTAGTGCGACCACACTTAGAATACTATGTACAATTCTGGTCTCCGGTGTATAAGAAAGACATAGCTGAACTAGAGCGGGTCCAGAGAAGAGTGACCAAGATTATTAGAGGACTGAGGGGTCTGCAATACCAAGACAGGTTATTAAACTTGGGGTTATTTAGCTTGGAAAAACGAAAGCTTAGGGGTGATCTTATAATAATGTATAAATATATGAGGGGACAGTACAGAGAACTTTTTAATGATCTTTTTACTCTTAGGCCTGAGACGGGAACAAGGGGGCATCCTCTACGTCTGGAGGAAAGAAGGTTTAATCATAATCACAGACGTGGATTCTTTACTGTAAGAGCAGTGAGACTATGGAACTCTCTGCCACATGATTGTAATGAGTGAGTCACTACTAACATTTAAGAAGGGTCTGGATGCCTTTCTTGAAAACTATAATATTACCAGTTATATATACAAGATTCTTTGATAGGGCGTTGATCCAGGGAATTAGTCTGACTGCCATATCTGGAGTCAGGAAGGAATTTTTTCCCCCAATGTGGAGCTTAGTGTTGCCACATGGTTTTTTTTTGCCTTCCTCTGGATCAACATGTTAGGCTATGGGTTGAACTAGATGGACTTAAAGTCTTTCTTCAACCTTAAAAACTATGTTACTATGTTACTATGATTAGAAATCCAGTTGCAGACCCAAAAATGGAAAATTTCAGACTCATGGTTGAAAAGCCAAATCTTCTTCACATTCAAGACATTGCAACTGTTTGGTCTCCAGAAAAAAGGTGATCATTTTTGACTGACTTGATTACAAGCCTTATCATTTCCTGGTTAGGAAACTAGTTGCAGATTCTCATAAATGGATATTTTTTAATTATGCCATTAATCTATAAAGGTAAACTGACCACAGCCACATAAACTAGGTGGCACTCACGTCACATTTCTAGATCATTTACTGCCCCCTCAAAGGGCTCACAATATTACACACACACACACCAGCATCAACATATTATATTATCAGCTGAATAGAGGAAACACCACACTCAACACAGGAAGCACCAGCCCTCTTACAGGGGTACAAAGAATAAGAAACTACGTCAGATTTAATATATGCTACCAGTCTTCTGTCTTAAATACATTGGAAATACGTTTTTTTGTGCATTTTGATTTATTTATTTCTTTTTGGCGGGATTACAGTTTACATTAAATCTAATTGCATTTATTGATGTAACCTTTTTCTAATATTTCAAATGTAATTGGAATTATACATCTAGTATTATTATAATACAAATCCTCATTCTGTTGAATTAAACAATACCATGTATAGCCCTTGTAAAGCAAATTAGACTGCACATGTCAACGCGACTGCTAAAGTCACCATTGATTCACTGTTTAGTTTAGTAATGGATAATTCCTTTAACACTATTTAAAGCCTGAGCTCAGATGTCAGTTGTCTCTCTTGGTACTTGTGCTAGTATAAAAGGCCACAGAGTATGGCCATGTGTTCTAGAGAGTCTAGGGAAACATTGCTGGCACCACTAATAGGAGCTCCTGCTGGGACACTGGATTACAGGACTTTGGGACTAACTAGTACTTCTGTTGGGCAGGTGTCACTTTAAGTGAATTAATTGTTTGGGTTTAATATCTCCTCAAGGAATATTAATCTGATCTTGGCCTTTGATGTGGATTCAGTGTTCACTCACCTAATCTCCTGTCATTATTCAATCTTGTTGGTGCCCTGACTATTTTTCTCTGGGCATTTTGTCATGGAAAAAAAAACACTCAACGTCTCCTCGCAACAAGCATTTTATTCATTAGAACGAGAAAACCTGCCATTAGCATGCAATTTTCCTGTATGTGTTTTAAAGAAAGCATCATATCAATTTTCTGGAATGTTTTTCACCGGTCAGTAGGGGAAATATGTGTGCTTTTCACACTGTTTTTATTACATTACTATACATGTGTTTTTTGCTAAAATGTTTGCAGCAGTTATTGGGTTTAAACCACATCATATTGATACATCCCATGTTATAATTAAAAATGCATCAAAAAAGACACCAAATAAACCCTCCGAAGCTGCATCAAAATAGCATAAAAAACACATGTCCTTACAAAATCATGTAAAAAGTTACATGTCTTTAAGAACCTGTTTTAGATGTACATTTTTCAGTTAAATAAAAAAAATCAAAGTAAAAAATCTTTTGGTACATACTCGTCTGGTGTATTCTGCCTGTCATCCACTTATCTAAGGCCGCTTTCACATTGCGGGTCAGATCCGATCCGAGGCTGTCAGGACGAACCTGACAGCCGTGGATCGGATCAGCACACACAACCGGAGGACTCATATGCCCTCCAGTCCGGAGTGCTTCCGCACACAGCTGGCGCCACTGATGAATCAGGACCACGGCTCGCGGGGAGCTAGCCGCGGTCCTGAAACAACTGCAGCATGCAGCCGCAGGTGTCCGGTTCCCGGATCCTCCTGGACCGGTGCAATCCGGCCCCACAGGCTCCCACGTTAGGGAGCGCCAGAATGCCCCGGATCTAGGAGGATCCGGGAAAATCCGGGAGTAGGCAATTAGAGGAGATATTCTTCTCTCGGACATAAAAACGCTGCAAGCAGCATTTTTATGTCCGTGAGAGAATTCTGAATCCTCCCGGATTGTCCCGGACAGATAGAAACCAGATGGCAGAGAGCTACCATCCGGCTTCTATCTGGCCCCATAGCCTACTATGGGGCCAAAATCCAGTCCGTGGCTGTCCGGTTTACACGGACAGCCTCGGATCGGATCAAACATGCAATGTGAAACCGGCCTAATCAGATAATGTCGCCTCACACAGAAGAGAATCAATAAAACTTGTGGAACTGAACACACCTGCTTTATTCAATGTGGGATATAGTAGGAATAGTTCATCAATAACACCCCACACATGCTAAAGTCTGATATCTGGGTCATGCCTGATTTTCAAAACAGAAAAAATTCAAGCTCCCAGATGTGTTTGTCTGTCCTTTGTTCTCCTCTTCTCAGACCCTGGCTATGCCTGGAATCGATGAGCATGCTGTAGAGAAGCCTGGCGCAGCTCCTTTACACTACAGCCTCCCTCAGTTCTCCCAGGAACTGGACTCTTCACAGTACTGCCTCGTACTGAACTTATTAAGAACTAACTACTTCCTCTTGACCTGGAGTATATAAGGGAGCTGGTTTAGCTCCCCCTCCTGGCCCAGAGGTGCTAGTGTAGGTCAGTGTGTTGTGGGGATGGAACCTGTGTGATGTTACTGTGGCACATTAACCCTGGGGTTCCACACATACATACAACTAAGGTGAGCTTCACACTACGGTTTTGAGCTCAGGTTCTGTCTGGTGTTTTGCAAGAAGCACCAGACAGAACCTGACAGCCCCAGATAGAACAAAACCAGAGGGCAAATATGCCCTCCAGTCCTGTTTTCTGCCAGAATCATGGATTGATGAAACTGGGCTAGCGTCCAGGAATCTTGCTCCCTTTCTTGTAGTAAAGTCATCTGGCTCCACTTCTTATAGTAAAGGCCCCATCTTGCTACCCTTTTTCTTGTAGAAATGGCCCCATCTTGCACCCCTTCTTCTTGTAGTAAGGCCTCATCTTGCTCCCTTACTGTGTCTTTTGTGCCACAAATGATTCTTCTTACAGTTACCATGTGCCCTTGGCATCCTCTTTTCTGGACATGTGGCCCAAATTGAAAATGTCACAATTTTCTAAAATTTAAATTTTCATGTCCTTGAACCAGATAGTTATACCACAGAAAATAGTTAATAAATATTTCCCACATGTCTACTTTACATAAGCACAATTTTTTAAACATATTTTTTTGGGAAGTTAGAAGAGCTAAAAGTTTATCAGTAAGTTCTCATTTTTCCAACAAAAGTTACAAAATAATTTTATTAGGGACAGCATCAAATTTGAAATGACTTTGAGGAGCCTTTGTGACAGAAAATACCCTAAAATGCAACCAATCTAAAAACTGCACCATTCAAAATGCTTAAAACCACATACAAGTTTATTAACCATTCAGGTGCTTCATAGGAACTAATGCAGTATGTAAGGGAAAAAGGAAAATTTTACTTGTTGCAACAAAAATGTTACTTTAGCCCCAAATTTTGCATTGTCACAATTGTAACAGGAGAAAATGCATGTTACAATAGGTTGTGCAAGTTCCCCCGAGTATGACGATACCCCATATGTGGGGGATAACTACTGTTTGGGCGTATGGCAGGACTTGGAATGGAAGGAGCACCTTTTAACTTTTGGAATTCAAAATTGGTTAGAATCATTAGCAGATGCCACATTGTGTTTGGAGAGCCCCTGATGTGCCTACATAGGCGCACCCAAGGGGGGGACCTACGTGTCTGGACCCCCACCTTTGGACAGCCCTGAGAAGTGGTGCAGTACACAAGGAGCTGGACCCCTATGTCAGGAGACAGGAACAATTACACAGCACCCAAGGGCCCACAAAAGAAGCTGCTTTTAGGGGGGCTTCGCTCCCCCAAACCCCCCCAGGAGCATTGCCCCTCGGAACCCCGCTGGGGGGTGACACCCCCCTTTCAGGGCCGGTGTGTGTTTCTTGGACCCCTACCTTGGGAAATTTCTGGGTGCGCCACTGTGTGCTTAAACAGTAGGAAGTCACCCATTTTGGAAAGTGGACCACTCAAGGAATTTATCTAGATGTATTGGGAGCACCTTGAACCCACAGGTGCTTCAAAGAATTTTTGTAGTGTTGAGCCGTAAAAATATTAAAAAAAACACTTTAATGGCACAAAAATGTTGTTTCACCACCAAATTTAACAATTTTACAAGGGTAACAGCGGAAATTGTACCTTACAATTTGTTGTACAATTTCTTCTGAGTACAGGACTACTCCAAATGTTGTGGAAAACTACTGTTTGGATGTATGGCAGGGCTCAGAAGGGAAGGAGCACTATTTGATTTTTAGAATAGATTGTGAATGCCATGTCACCCATTCAAAACCACAGATATTCCAAAACTGCAGAACCCCCCCCAAACTGACATCATTTTCAAAACTACATGCCTCAAGAAATTTATCTAGGGGTGTAGTGAGCCTTTTAAAGCCATTGGTGCCTCACAGAATTTTATAATATTGGCCCAAGAAAATGAAACATTATATTTTTTTCAACTAAATTGATGCTGAAGTCACACATTTTTAATTTTTGCAAGGATAACAAATGGACCACAAGCAGAGTATAATAAAAAGGAGAATGCACCCAAGAGGTGAAACCTTCAATGCTACAGAGGATAAATCCTGCTATTGATCCTTATAATCATGAAAAGCTACCCACATCTTAGACCACATGTTGGTTGGACCCTTATGTGGAAAAAGAGTCAGGCCCCCACATTCCAGCTGGCATTTCTGGAGCGGCAGGAGGGGTGAGCAGTGGCGTAACATTCACGGTCGCAGGGGTCGCGGCTGCGATGGGGCCCGGTCCTATAGAGGGCCGGGTGATCCCAGCACTCTGCGCCTGGCGACCCCAGCGCCAGCGCCGGGCGCAACACACGCCGCCGCACAGAGTGCGGTATCCGTGACAGGACTGGTAGATTCTGGGAACTGGGTGACCCTAGTGAGAGCCACGCCTGAGGTTTACCTTATGCCCAGTAAAACAATTGAAGTCACCTGCATTCATGGGCGCACTGTCGATTACCCGGTGTCGAGAGTGGTCATTGAGACGACCAGGGTCATTGGTAACCATGATGTGGGTGTGGTCCCAGGCTTAGTGTGTCCAGTCATAATAAGCCGGGACTCCATATTATTTTCTGATTTGTATTAACAAGGGTTTGGGTCTGGCTGCTCCGGCCAGAGCCAGAACAGTCCTAAGCGGGAGTAACCCTAGAAAAGAGAGCTGGCCCCAAGTTAGCCAGTGACGTGTTGATCTGCAATACCAGGGAGAATGCCTATGACTCCCAGGGCGACTGTAACTCAGGTATGACTGACAAAAAGTACAGTCTCCATGGCCTCAACGGGTAACCGGTGGTTGGTCAGCAGGTCACCTCATGGAAATGGACAGGTCCAAGAGGATAGACGACTCCCAATACCCTGGGAATGAAGAGAGGGAAGGGCACGAGACTTCTGAAGATGATATTGTTGTTGCCCAGGAAAGGGCAGAAGATAACGCTGCCGATGCCCAAGAATTCTATGACGTTTCAAAGGTCACAAGTGAAGAACCAGAGATCTCTGCACAGGCACAAGGAGATGTGGCCGAGGGTGCCATGGGTGCTGCCGAACCCCAAGAGGGTGTGACGAGTGTAGAAGTGGAAGCAGCCACTAGAAGAGGAAGAGGTGAAGTGGATACCTCCTCGGATGTGGTGAGCTTGCTTGGTCTGGTGGATAGCCAAGATAAGGGAGCACATGGAGCTGCTCCAGACCCACTTAAAGGAAGAGAAGCTGCGGAAACAAGCTGTGGAGACTCGAGTGGGTGCTTCACGGTGGGAACCAGGCATGTATAGTTTATCCGTTCACCTTTTCCGCTTCGCACAAAGACAAGGTAGTTGGAACCAAAGATCTGAAATTTGGACTCATCAGACCAAAGCACAGATTTCCACTGGTCTAATGTCCATTCCTTGTGTTCTTTAGCCCAAACAAGTCTGTTCTGCTTGTTGCCTGTCCTTAGCAGTGGTTTCCTAGCAGCCATTTTTCCATGAAGGCCTGCTGCACAAAGTCTCCTCCTAACAGTTGTTGTAGAGATGTGTCTGCTGCTAGAACTCTGTGTGGCATTGACCTGGTCTCTAATCTGAGCTGCTGTTAACATGCGATTTCTGAGGCTGGTGACTTGGATGAACTTATCCTCCGCAGCAGAGGTGACTTTTGGTCTTCCTTTCCTGGGGCAGTCCTCAAGTAAGCCAGCTTCTTTGTTGCGCTTGATGGTTTTTGAAACTGCACTTGGGGACACTTTCAAAGTTTTCTCAATTTTTCAGACTAACTGACCTTCATTTCTTAAAGTAATGATGGCCACTCGTTTTTATTTACTTAGCTGCTTTTTTCTTGCCATAACACACATTCTAACAGTCTATTCAGTAGGACTATCAGCTGTGTATCCACCAGACTTCTGCACAACACAACTGATGGTCCCAACCCCATTTATAAGGCAAGAAATCCTACTTATTAAACCTGACAGGGCACACCTGTGAAGTGAAAATCATTTCCGGTGACTACCTGTTGACACTCATCAAGAGAGTGCAAAGCAGTATTCAAAGCAAAAGGTGGCTATTTTGAAGAACCTAGAATATAAGACATATTTTCAGTTATTTCACACTTTTTTGTTAAGTATATAATTCCTCATGTGTTAATTCATAGTATTGAAGCCTTCAGTGTGAATCTACAATTTTCATAGTCATGAAAATACAAAATACTCTTTGAATGAGAAGGTGTGTCCAAACTTTTGGTCTGTACTGTATATGTCTTTTATTTTTGGATTCACTTCTGATTTACATCAGAATAAAAAATATGCTGATTAAGAATATGTTGAACTAACATCTGTCCAGACATTTTTAAAAATGTGACAAGATAAATGTATTTACTCCCATGGGGTTGTTGGATCAATTCAAATTCTTCCCCTACCATATTTAGGAAAAAAATATTTTTTTTTTTTCATTTTTTTTCTGTGTCTTGTTCTTTTTGTTTTTAAATGTAACATAGTAACATAGTTTTTAAGGTTGAAGGAAGGCTTTAAGTCCATCTAGTTCAACCCATAGCCTAACATGTTGATCCAGAGGAAGGCAAAAAAAAACCCATGTGGCAACACTAGCTCCACATTGGGGGAAAAAATTCCTTCCTGAGTCCAGATATGGCAATCAGACTAGTTCCCTGGATCAACGCCCTATCAAAGAATCTAGTATATATATGTACTTTTAGTATTTTTTACATTTTTCAGGAATTTTATATAAACTTATCATCACAGATAAGCCGCCGCAAACCAAGCTCGCGCATGCGCAATGCGCATCTCGAAGTAAGCAGTACAACCATTGGATGTACTGACGTCAGTATAGCCGGATATGACGCGATTAGAGTCATAGCGGCTATACCGCTCATCTACAGTGATGAGGAGGCACTGTATTGTTTAGTACGCCCATAGGGGCGTGAATAATTACATTGCAGGCAGCGATGAGAAGCCACAGGGAATGCCCTGTGTGACTTCTCAAGAAATGAGAAGCCGCAGTTCTGCAGGTAAAAAACTAACTTTTATAAACTTTGCAAATAGCCATTTTTCAGACAAAGGGATGGCTAGAAATCGATTAGGATGGTGCAGGGACAGGTCTTAAAAGGCTGGGGGCTCATTTTTAGGGGTCAGGTTCCCTTTAAGTCACTGCCTGGAGTAACATTTCTGACGAGGCACCACTGATGCACCCAATTCATGAAGTAGCATTGTTATCAATAAAACTGGCATACAAAATTTTAGCCTTGATGAATTGGGAACTTTGTCTGCAAAGTCATGTTAATGTTTTCTTTTTCAATGACAACTTCATAACAATAACAATACTGTGCTTTGTATATTGTTTTATATGTATTGTTCTATAAATTTAATTGGAAAAGAATTGAAAAAATTCATGGCATTTGTGTGTGTGTGTCTAAAATGCACAAAATAAAGCTATAAAAACATAATTGGTTGGGTATGGCTAGGGTCACAGGAGCTTGCATCCGTTTGCAGGATGCAGTAAAGGCTCCGTTTTATTCCCTTGCCATTTTCATGGCATGTATCCTACTTGTTGTCTAAATTAACGGAAGCGTTAATGCATGGTACATGTATGTACCACGCGTTAACGCATGCGTTGCCCATAGACTCCCATGTGAAAAATGCATGCGCTTCTGAAAAAAGACCTAAAAACATTGCAGACCACATTTTTAGCAGAACTAGCAAAAACGCATAGCGTCAAACGCATGTTTTGCAATGCGTTTTTTACATTGGAGTCTATGAGTGCGTTAACGCACGCTTTTTTACACATTTGCACATGTAAAAAAATGCATGCTTTCAGCGGATGCATGACGCAAATGTGACCCTAGCCTAAAGGGCCCGTCACACGTTACGATATCGTGAATGATTTTGTTGAAACGTCACGGGCTTTGAGATGTTCAAACGACGTCGTAACGACGTTGTTGTGTGTGACACGTAGATATGACCAACGATCAGTCGGCTGATCGTTGATCGCGGGTTTGAGAACAGGACCATAAATCAGTCGTTGATCGTACGTTCAATCTGCTGCATCGTCTTGTGTGACACCTTGATAACGATGTTGTTTACGACTTCGCCTTTTCAGAACTGAAGGACTTAGGCGATCAAACAACCGCAAGTGTTGTTCGCTTGTCACGGGATCGTTGCTGCGTCATTTGCGATATCTGTACGTGTGACATCTCACTAGCGATCAATTAACGACGTTCATGCAATCTAGGTCGAGTCGGATCGTTGGTCGGATCGCTGGGACTTTGAAGCATGTGACGGGCCCATTACAGAGAAAAAGCATAATTGAAAGATTGACACCTGTTCTGGATTTTGAAGGCACTCCTGTTTTTGGCACACAAAACCTGATGAACCCTGATCAGGGAAAAACTACAGTGTGAAACCAGCCAAAAGGCCACTTCTCACGCTAGAATATTGTTAACGATATCCTTAGAACAATCACGTGACAGTGATCGTTCAGACATCGTTAGTGCGTTGTCACAAACAAGGATATTGTTAACGATATCCCATTCGGCAACGCACCAGTTAAATAGTAGAGCAAGGACTGAACGATCTTTTAAAGCGGCAGGAATAGGAGCATTTTGAACGAGATCGTTCAAAAAGGTGTAACACTGGACGATGTGGCTTCTTCACAGTTCCTTAATTGGATGACGAACGATAGATTTGAGGTCAGGATCTCATTTTTGTGATGACCGTCCCAACGATTTTATTATCCTACATCGTTCGTTTACACACAAGGATGCACTAACGATAATGTTGGAACGTTCACAAATCCGTGACGTTTCAACGATATCCTTAACGATATCCTTGTGTATGAAGCGAAGTGATGATTAGATGAATTAATAATCCCAGAGGAATGGCTATAAGATACCAATGTTCCTCCCACACTTTTATAAGCTTATTGTAGGGATAAAGATGATGATCAGCCTGTATATAAATATGTATGTATATACAATGAGAAAATCAGCATTGAACACGTCACCAATTTTCACCAAAGTAATCATAATTCTAAAAGTGCTGTTGCCATTAATGTCTCTCCAGATGTCAGTAACAACCTATCCAATACACACTGGCAAATAAATCAAACCATAGCTATCCATACGTTATGTGTAATAATCAGAAATGACACAGGGGAAAAGTATTGTACGCATGAAAAAAGAGAAGTGCAAAAAGCCATGCAAAGTCATGACACAAGCTGAAACATGTCAGTAATAAGAAAGCAATCCTGCCACTCAGTGAAAAATAATATCAACTCGTTTAACTGATGGCTTGTAACAAGGTGTCTCATTACCAAGGTGCCACAAAAAAAAATCTTATGTTGGGTAAAACCAGTGATCTGCCCCAAGATTTTCACAATCTTATCATTGTAAAAACATACTGATGGCTTATGTTACAGAATAATTTCCAAACTGCTGAAGGTTCCAGTGAGCACTGTTTGGGACATATTCTAGTAGCTGGAAGATCATCATTTCTCCATACACAGGCCATGACAGGTGCTCCCCATAAGATTTCATACAGAGGAGTGAAAAGAATTATAAGAAGAGTTGTCCAAGAACCATCTGTGGAGAGCTACAGAAAGACCAGAATTCAGCAGGTATAATTGTAACTTACCGTATATACTCGTGTATAAGCTGACCCGTGTATAAGCCGACCCCCCTACTTTTGCCCCCAAAACCTGGGAAAACCTATTGACTCGTGTATAAGCCGAGGGTGGACCCCAGCACAGGTATACAGTCCCCCCCAGTGGTATATAGCAGCCTCCCCAGTGGTAGTATACAGCAGCCACAGAGGTATATACAGCAGCCCCAGTAGTAGTATACAGCAGCCTCCCCAGTGGTAGTATACAGCAGCCTCCCCAGTGGTAGTATACAGCAGTCTCCCCCTGTGGTAGTATACAGCAGTCTCCCCCAGTAGTAGTATACAGCAGTCTCCCCCTGTGGTAGTATACAGCAGTCTCCCCCTGTGGTAGTATACAGCAGTCTCCCCCTGTGGTAGTGTACAGCAGCCTCCCCCTGTGGTAGTATACAGCAGCCTCCCCCTGTGGTAGTATACAGCAGCCACAGAGGTATATACAGCAGCCCCAGTAGTAGTATACAGCAGCCTCCCCAGTGGTAGTATACAGCAGCCTCCCCAGTGGTAGTATACAGCAGTCTCCCCCTGTGGTAGTATACAGCAGTCTCCCCCAGTAGTAGTATACAGCAGTCTCCCCCTGTGGTAGTATACAGCAGTCTCCCCCTGTGGTAGTATACAGCAGTCTCCCCCTGTGGTAGTGTACAGCAGCCTCCCCCTGTGGTAGTATACAGCAGCCTCCCCCTGTGGTAGTATACAGCAGCCACAGAGGTATATACAGCAGCCCCAGTAGTAGTATACAGCAGCCTCCCCAGTGGTAGTATACAGCAGCCTCCCCAGTGGTAGTATACAGCAGTCTCCCCCTGTGGTAGTATACAGCAGTCTCCCCCAGTAGTAGTATACAGCAGTCTCCCCCTGTGGTAGTATACAGCAGTCTCCCCCTGTGGTAGTATACAGCAGTCTCCCCCTGTGGTAGTGTACAGCAGCCTCCCCCTGTGGTAGTATACAGCGGCCTCCCCCTGTGGTAGTATACAGCAGCCCCCCGTAGTATATACAGCAGCCCCCCCCTGTGAGAATACAGCAGCCCCCCCGTGGTAGTATACAGCAGCCCCCCCGTAGTATATACAGCAGCCCCCCCGTGGTAGTATACAGCAGCCCCCCTGTGGGTATATAGAGCCCTCCCCCCCCCCCGTTGCTGCCGCACACCTGTAAAAAGAAGATCTTTCATACTTATCTTCCTGCTGTCACCGCGCGCATCCCCCGCTCTCCTTCTTGCTTGCACCCGGGCCCCGGCGTCCATCCATATGACCGCGCACAAATAATGACGTCATTATTTGTGCGCGGTCACGTGGATGGACGCCGGGTGCAAGCAAGAAGGAGAGCGGGGGATGCGCGCGGTGACAGCTGGAAGATAAGTATGAAAGATCTTCTTTTTACAGGTGTACGGCAGCAACGGGGGGGGCTCTATATACCCACAGGGGGGCTGCTATATACTACCACGGGGGGGCTGCTGTATATACTACGGGGGGGCTGCTGTATACTACCACGGGGGGGCTGCTGTATTCTCACAGGGGGGGGCTGCTGTATATACTACGGGGGGGCTGCTGTATACTACCACGGGGGGGCTGCTGTATACTACCACAGGGGGGCGGGAGAGCACTGACTGTGCTATGTAATATGCACGGCTCCCCCTGCCGCTGATGGACAGGGGGATGCAGTGCATATTGCATTGCACTAATGAGCGGCCCCACGTGACCGGCCGCTCACTATACAGCCTCCCCCTGCCTCCTCCATCCCCCGGACACCGGCCCCACACAGTCAGCCGTCACTGACTCGTGTATAAGCCGAGGGGGCACTTTTCAGCACAATTTCTGTGCTGAAAAACTCGGCTTATAAACGAGTATATACGGTAATTTATGGACATCTGTGGTTTGATTTCTTTGTTTGCCTGGATTGGAGGGATTGCTATTCATATCTATGGCAATGTTATAAATTTATTTAATTAGAATAGTTGGTTAGCATTACACTGTGTTCCAAATTATTATGCAAATGTTATTTTTTTCTGATTCTCCTAAATGGTCAGTGCAAATGACAGTCAGTGTAATAAATGTCATCACCCGTTAGAGTATACATCGAATTTTATTGAAGAAACCTCCCAATGATAGCAGTATAATCTTAAAAATTAAAAAAAACCTCTAAATGCACTGTTCCAAATTATTAGGCACAGTAGAGTTTCTAAACATTTGATATGTTTTAAAGAACTGAAAATGCTCATTTGTTGAATTTGCAGCATTAGGAGTTCATGTTCACTGAAATAAAAAACTATTTAACTCCAAAACATCCTAACAGGCCAAGTTACATGTTATCATAGGAACCCTTCTTTGATCTCACCTTCACAATTCTTGCATCCATTGAACTTGTGAGTTTCTGGAGAGTTTCTGCTTGTATTTCTTTGCATGATGTCAGAATAGCCTCCCAGAGCTGCTGTTTTGATGTGAACTGCCTCCCACCCTCATTGATGTTTTGTTTGATTATACTGTAATGAAGTGGGTAGCCCTGACTGTGTTGTTATTCAAATGGACACTGCAGTGAACATTACACAGTCTGATCCCCTCCCCCAACAGCCTTGTGCTGAGGAAGAAAAAGGGCGGGAGATGATGATTAGAGATCCAGAGCTCTGTCAGGACAGACTGTGTGGTGTCTCCCGACATAGGGCTCTTTTGCAGCCGGATTCTTGGGAAGAAATACCCCGTGAGGATCGCTGTTGCAACCCCCGGTCTGCAGGACCTTGTCTTACCGAGGGTCCCACTCAAATTCAGGACATTGCCTCCGGAATTCAGGACATTGCCACTGGATTACATGTGCAGGGGCTGTGACTGACATAAGGGAGCCATCTGTGCTACTGTGATCTCCCTTCTGCTCATCGGTTTGCCCCGAGACTGAGAGAGACTTCTGTGCTACTGTGGGCTCCCTTCTGCTCCTCTGTGTGCCCTGAGACTGGGAGAGACTAACAAAGAAAGATTCTGTTACCTGCGGAAGGAGACCACAGAAGAAGACTGAGGAGTTTCCCCCTTCAGCGCTGCACCGGGACCCGTCATCGTGAGACCCCAGGCCTGCTACGTGGGAGCGACACCTTCTTCTGTGATAGACTGGTACGTGATTTTAGGGAAAGTTAGGGAAAGATATCTCCATTGTTGTGTTTTTTTCTTTGCTTGCTGCGTACCCGGAAGAAGTGAAGATCCAGAGACTCTAATATATACATGTGTGCAGCTAGATCAGTTGACTGTGTTATAGACATGTTTTACAGTAAAGAAATGTTACTACCGGTTAAATCTGAGTATGGGGATTCTGTTGAGAAAGATCATACACACACACCCGCGGCCTTACCACCGGTCGCTACAATACTCCAAAGGTTCTCTATAGGGTTGAGGTCATGGGAAGATGGTGGCCACACCATGGGTTTACCTCCTTTTATGCCCATAGCAGCCAATGACACAGAGGTATTCTTTGCAGCACGAGATGGTGCATTGTCATGCATGAAGATGATTTTGCTCCTGAAGGCATGTTTCTGCTTTTTGTTCCATGGAAGAAAGTTCTGTGTCAGAAACTCTATATACTTTGCAGAGATCATTTTCACACCTTCAGGAACCTTAAAGGGGCCTACCAGCTGTTTCCCCATGATTCCAACCCAAAACATGACTCCTCCACCTCCTTGCTGACGTCGCAGCCTTGTTGGAACATGGTGGCCATCCACGAACCATCCACTACTTCATCCATCTGGACCTTCCAGGGTTGCACGGCACTCATCAGTAAACAAGACTGGTTGAAAATTAATCTTCATGTATGTCTGGGCCCCCTGCAACCGTTTCTGCTTGTGAGCACTGTTTAGGGGTGGCCGAATAGTAGGTTTATGCACCACAGCAAGCCTTTGAAGGATCCTACACCTTGAGGTACAAGGGACTCCAGAGGCACCAGCAGCTTCAAATATCTGTTTGCTGGTTTGTAAGGCTTTTTTAGCAGCTGCTCTCTTAATTCGATAAACTTGCCTGGCAGAAACCTTCCTTATTCTGCCTTTATCTGCACGACCACATTTGTGCTCAGAATCAGCCACAAATCTCTTCACAGTTTGATGATCACGCTTAAGTTTTCGTGAAATATATAATGTTTTCATCCCTTGGTCAAGGCAGTGCACTATTTGTTGCTTTTTGACAGCAGAGAGATGCTTTTTCTTTCCCATGTTACTTGAAAACTGTGGCCTGCGTAATATTGTGGAACATCCAGTTTTCCTTTTATTGAGCTCACTGCCAAAATAATTATCACAGGTATCTGAGATTGATTTCAATGATCCAAATAACTCTGAGACATCATACCATCAGTGGTACCATCAGACATACCATCAATGGGTTTCATTAAAAAAAACAAAAAAACAACCCTATGACACTTAAAACCAATTTGCATAATAATTTGTAGCACAGTTTATTGAGAACACAATCAACGATTTGTCAGAAAACCTTTAGTTTCCTTTCAAAATCAACATTTTCTATGGGATACTATACTACAAAATTATTCCACAAATGTGGGTCATTGATTGCAAATAAGATTTTTTATTTTGCACACCCAAAAAATACCGTAGTTATTCTCCTAACAAATTAATTTAAGACTATATTGCAAAGATTTGTACACCCCTGCTAAAGTCTTAGGGTACCTTTACACATCGCAATATCATTCCAATATCACATACAATATCACGGGAGCGCGCACGTTTTTGGCACTTGTCCAAGATCGCATAGGAGATGTCACACAGGGAGATATCGGCAGGCAACGCACCTAGAATGTTGTTTGCAACTTTTTTGCGCTGGGTATGAGCAACCCAGCGTCCGAGCATTAACATTGTAGCGAATAGAGGAAGTTGCAAACAAGATCGTAGTTGCGCCGTCACACAGCACAATCATGCCAGATCGCATATGCAGCATTGTACGGTTGAAGGGCTTGCACAATCTTCTTGCAATATCGTAGCTACGATTTTTTTCGGGTCGCATTGCCTATTTACACGACACAATGCACCAACGATATCAACTGCAACGGCCGTACCACGTGACTTTTTGTCGATGTTGCATTGCCATGTCGCGACGTGTAAAGGTACCCTTAGAAGCAAAGCTAAAGTTTAGACTTCCAAATTATCAAGAATCTAATTAACAAGAATTCAGCCACGGGTAAGTGTAATTATTCATTAGGGCAGAGTCCCACTGGCGTGTGACTCACAAGAGTGCAAAGCGAGATAATCTCACATTGCACTCGGTCCTATGTTAAACAATGCTGCTGCTCAGATCTTTGATATGCTGTGATTGTGTCACAGCGGGAAATATGACTCCCAGTGCTCGGTGCAACACAGAGGTACAGCCTGATTGTTTCTCACATCGGATGCCATACACTAGTCTGCCTTTGGCCTTAAACAGGTGTCAAGCTGACAGTTGGCTATAAGAAGGCATTACTTAACAAAGAAAACCTCTTCCCATTTCACGTTGCCAGCACCACATGTAAGAGAAATGTCACAAGACCTGAGGAAAAAAATAATTTCTTCACACTAGAAAGGTGAAAGCTACAAGAAGGTCTGCAAAACTTTACTATCAGTCAGAATTCTGTAGCAAGAGTGATACAAAAATCCAACAAACATGTAATAACAAACATCTCACAGAGATGTCAAGGTCAACTATGAAAGTTAACACCTAAACAGGAGCCTCTTCTGATGAGAGGCCTTAAATAAAATCAACATGCAAAATCACTGCAATTACAGTAGTTAAATGTGACCACATCTGCGATTGGCTGTTGGGCCTCTCACACATATAGTACTGTAAAAATAAATCATTAAAAATATTTTGAGTAGCGCTCCGTGGTATTTTTGATTCTCAGCACAGATAAAGTAGACAGCTACGGGCTGCCACCACCAGCTGCCTGTCTATACCTTGGCTGGCAATCAAAATACATGGAAGCCCATTATTTGCCCTATTTTTTATCACCAGCCACAGTGGTGAACTTGAGTGACCCCATGAACAGTGTAACTTGGCACCCGGAGCCCAGCCGTAAAGTGGCTGCTGATTGGCTGCTGGACTAACCTGAAACCAGCCCATATATGCTAGCATCTAGAATGTATGGACTGATTCCAGATTACTCCAACAGCCAATCACGGACACCCATTCTCTGAGACATTGTCTGTGATTGGCTGCTTTGTCCCTCTGCAGTGAATAACCAGGAAGTTAATGAGCGGCCGCAGAAGTAGACGCGGCGGGACCTGGGACATGGTAAGTATGATGTTGATGTTTAATAACTATAATCACTATAATATCCCAAAAGTTAATGAGGGGAAGAAGAAACAGCGAGACAGTGGGATGGTGATAAGTATGATGATTCTTAATAAAGATATGCTTTATTTTACAGCCCCCCTGCCCCATTCCATAACTTTAAAGTCTGAGTTCGTCTGGGTGAGTCCGCAGAACCCGAACATCGACGCGTTCTCCCATCACCAATTAGTAACCTTACTTTCATGTTATGGGTTAAAAAAATGTTCTATTAAACTCAGTTATGCCAAAGTTTTGGAAACAGTTCTTGTGTTCAGTGAGATACTATTTAAAATCTTATTCTTCAAAATGAGTGTATTCATTCATGCTGGGCACTATATATATCACTGTAAATATCTTGTGAGCCAGATGACAATTTAGGTTACTCTTTCATGACCAGCCAATATATTTTGTGCATAAGACTGGCTATGATTAAAGCAAGTATGAAAATATGGGCCCTGAGGAGTGCAGATTACTTATGCGTATGTCCACATTTGTGGTCAGTTTCCTAAAATATGGAGAATTGCTGATTTAAGAGGTACAATGTTTTAGTTAGATATTATGAAGTATCTTGAAACCACAATGCATTCCCCTGAATTAGGGCCAATTCAGACAAATGTCATTTTGGTTAATGTGCTGTTCTTGTGCAGAATGCACAGCATAGAGACAACACACTATGTACAGAGCCCTCTGTGAACTTTTAAACTTTTCTCATGTTACACCCACTAATATAAATATATTTTAACTAGATGGTGGCCCGATTCTAATGCATCGGGTATTCTAGAATATGTATGTAGTTTATTTATGAAGATTTAAGAATAATGCAAAGCGAAGCTGGGTTTAAATCCTGCGCCAAGATCGCTGATTGCTGGCAACCGGCCAGGCGCAACCAATCAGCGAAGCGTGGTTGAAATCCCAATTTTCGGGCGGACTGTCCCTGTTGCTGATTGGTCGTGGGAGGCTGGCCTGACCAATCAGCAACGCAGGATTTGCGTTGCAGACAAACAGACAGAAGTGGACAATTATATAGTAGACTAGAAAAAGGCCCGATGCTATTGCATTGGTAGTGTGGTGTAATGAACAGGTGCCGCTGAATAGTACAGTCTTCTTTCCGGAAAGTACGCTGTTGTTGCGGGATTTATATGGAGTATATGGTTGCTCAGTGGTTAGCACTGTATACGGTGGCTCAGTGGTTAGCACTGTATATGGTGGCTCAGTGGTTAGCACTGTATACGGGGGCTCAGCAGTTAGCACTGTATACGGTGGCTCAGTGGTTAGCACTGTATACGGTGGCACAGTGGTTAGCACTGGTAACGGTGGCTCAGTGGTTAGCATTGTGTATGGTGGCTAAGTGGTTAGCACTGTATATGGTGGCTCAGTGGTTGGCACTGTATACAGTGGCTTAGTGGTTAGCACTGTATACGGTGGCTCAGTGGTTAGCACAGTATCGTGGCTCAGTGGTTAGCAATGTATACGGTGGCTCAGTGGTTAGAAGTGTATACGGTGGCTCAGTGGTTAGCACTGTATACAGTGGCTCAGTGGTTAGCACTGTATTTTGGTGCGTCAGTGGTTAGCACTGTATACAGTGGTTAGTACAGTATATGATGGCTCAGTGGTTAAGACAGTATATGGTGGGTCAGTAGTTAGCACTGTGTTGTGGCTCAGTGGTAAGCACAGTATATGGTGGATCAGTGGTTAGCACAGTATACGGTGGCTCAGTGGTTAGCGCTGTGTATGGTGCCTCAGTGTATAGCAGTGTATACGGTGGGTCAGTGGTTAGCACTGTATATGTTGGGTCAGTGGTTAGCACAGTATACAGTGGCTCAGTGGTTAGCACAGTATATGGTGGCTCAGTGGCTAGCAGTGTATACGGTGGGTCAGTGGTTAGCACTGTATATGGTGGCTCAGTTGTTAGGACAGTATATGGTGGCTGAGTGGATAGCACTGTACATGGTGGGTCCGTGGTTAGCACAGTATATGGTGGCTCAGTGAAGAGCAGTGTACATGGTGGGTCAGTGGTTAGGACTGTATAGAGTGGCTGAGCGGTTAGTTGTCTCCCCCTGTCCTCTGGCCCTGTGTCCCCTGCCTCTGGACCTGTGTCCCCCTGTCCTCTGGCCCTGTGTCCCCTTATCCTCTAGTCCTGTGTGCCCTTATCCTCTGGCCCTGTGTCTCCCTGTCCTCTGCCCCTGTGTTCCCCAGTCTTCTGCCCCTGTGTGCCGGTGTTCTCTGGCCCTGTCCTCTGGTCCTGTGTCCTGCTGTCCTCTGGCCCTGTGTGCCGCTGTCCTCTGGCCCTGTGTGCCGCTGTCCTCTGGCCCAGTGTCCCGCTGTCCTGTGGCCCAGTATCTCGCTATCCTCTGCCTTGTGTCCCCGTCCTCTGCTCCTGTTCTATGTCCCTCTGTCCTGTGTGCCCCTGTGTCCCCGTCCTGTGTGCCCCTGTCATGTGTGTCCCTGTCTTGTGTGGCCCCCTGTCTGTCCTGTGTGGCCCCCTGTCTGTCCTGTGTGGCGCCCTGTCTGTCCTGCGTGGGCCCCTGTGTGTCCTGCGTGGGCCCCTGTCTGTCCTGCGTGGGCCACCGTCTGTCCTGCGTGGGCCCCGTCTGTCCTGTGTGGGCCCCTGTGTGTTCTGCGTGGCCCCCTGTGTGTCCTGCGTGGCCCCCTGTGTGTCCTGTGTGGCCCCCTGTGTATGCAGCGTGGCCCCCTGTGTGTCCAGCGTGGCCCCCTGTGTGTCCTGCGTGGCCCCCTGTGTGCTGCGTGGCCCCCTGTGTGTCCTGCGTGGCCCCTTGTGTGTCCTGCGTGGCCCCCTGTGTGTCCTGTGAGGCCCCCTGTGTCACCTCCTGTCTGTCTTGTGTGGCCCCTTGTCTGTCCTGTGTGGCCCCCTGTCTGTCCTGTGTGGCGCCCTGTCTGTCCTGCGTGGGCCCCTGTGTGTCCTGCGTGGGCCCCTGTCTGTCCTGCGTGGGCCCCCGTCTGTCCTGTGTGGGCCCCTGTGTGTCCTGCGTGGCCCCCTGTGTGTCCTGTGTGGCCCCCTGTGTGTCCTGCGTGGCCCACTGTGTGTCCTGTGTGGTCCCCTGTGTATGCAGCGTGGCCCCCTGTGTGTCCAGCGTGGCCCCCTGTGTGTCCAGCGTGGCCCCCTGTGTGTCCTGCGTGGCCCCCTGTGTGTCCTGCGTGGCCCCCTGTGTGTCCTGCGTGGCCCCCTGTGTGTCCTGCGTGGCCCCCTGTGTCGCCTCCTGTCTTGTGTGGCCCCCTGTGTGTGCTGTGAGGCCCCCTGTGTGTCCTGTGAGGCCCCCTGTGTGTCCTGTGAGGCCCCCTGTGTGTGCTGTGTGGCCCCCTGTGTGTGCTGTGAGGCCCCCTGTGTGTCGTGTGAGGCCCTCTGTGTGTTCTCCTATCTGTGTTGTGTGGCCCCCTGTGTGTGCTGTGAAGCCCTCTGTGTGTCCTGTGAGGCCCCCTGTGTGGCCCCCTGTCTGTCCTGTGTGGCCTCCTGTCTGTCTTGTGTGGCCCCCTGTGTGTGCTGTGAGGCCCCCTGTGTGTCGTGTGAGGCCCCCTGTGTGTCGTGTGAGGCCCCCTGTGTGTCCTGTGAGGCCCCCTGCGTGTGCTGTGAGGCCCCCTGCGTGTGCTGTGAGGCCCCCTGTGTGTCGTGTGAGGCCCTTTGTGTGCCCTGTGAGGCCCCCTGTGTGTCCTCCTATCTGTGTTGTGTGGCCCCCTGTGTGTGCTGTGAGGCCCCCTGTGTGGCCCCCTGTCTGTCCTGTGTGGCCTCCTGTCTGTCTTGTGTGGCCCCGTGTGTGTCCTGTGTGGCCCCTTGTGTGTCCTGTGAGGCCCCGGGGCACTTTAGCTGTGTGCCGGCGGGAGATGTGTGCCACGCGCGGTGCTCATCTCCCTGCGGCTTCGGGCTGTCAGAGCATGATGCCGGGGCTGGGCGAGGAGCGGGCGGAGGCTGAGGGAGGTGTGCGGGTACTGCGCCATCGCTGGCGGCGCTGGTAATTGCGGCTCGCGATGGCTTATGCGTGCCATCGCTCGCGGCGCTGGCATCTAGCCACGGTGCATGCCAGAATAGTGGCACAGTGGCCGGATGCCAGAAACTGGCATTTATTATATAGGATGCCTACAGCAGTACTGGTGTGCAGCGGTGCCAGTGTGCAGCGGTGCCGGAGTCCAGGAGGGGACAGCGGGTGGGTGCGGTCAGGAGGGGGCCGGGGGACAGCAGCCGGGTGCGGGCAGGAGGGGGCGGGGGGCCCCTCCTGCCTGCAGCAGAGTGCTTAGCAGAGTATACGGTGGCTCAGCGGTTAGCAGAGTATATGGGGGCTCAGTGGTTAGCAGACTTTACGGCGGCTCAGTGTTTAGCAGAGTATACGGTGGCTCAGTGGTTAGCAGCGTATACAGGGGCTCAGTGGTTAGCAGAGTATACGGGGGCTCAGTGGTTAGCACAGTATACGCTGGCTCAGTAGTTAGCACAGTATACGGAGCCTCAGTGGTTAGCACTCTATAGTGGCTCAGTGGTTGGCACTGTATATGGTGGCTCAATAATTAGAACAGTAATGTGGCTCAGTGGTTAGCACTGTATACGGTGACTCAGTGATTAGCACTCTATGGTGGCTCAGTGGTTGGCACTGTATATGGTGGCTCAGTGGTTAGCACAGTATGGTGGCTCAGTGGTTAGCACAGCATGGTGGCTCAGTGGTTAGCACTGTATATGGTGGCTCAGTGGTTAGCACAGTATGGTGGTTCAGTGACTAGCACTGTACGGGTGCTCTGTGGTTACCACAGTATGGTGGCTCAGTGGTTGGCACTGTATATGGTAGCTCAGTGGTTAGCACAGTATGGTGGCTCAGTGGTTAGCACTGTATATGGTGGCTCAGTAGTGATGGGCGAGTCCTAAATTACTCGGAATCGCTTGACTCTAGCGAGTCCAAGCCCGGGATTCGCTATTCATTGCGAGTCTAGCGAGTCCAATGTTAATGAATGGGGAAGCGAGTAATAGCGAGTAATGTGCGATTTAAAAATCGCAGATGTGTCTCGGAAAGCGCTCGCATTGCCGTGTTGGAAACCCCACCCGCAACTGTATTTTGCTGCTGTCTCCGAGGCCAAACTCGCATGTGTTTGTCTTATTTGGCGCCGATGAGGCGAGGCAAGCGATTTTCTCCAGCACACCCCATGCTTTTAGCAAACAGGAAATAAGCCGACTCGAGCTGACAGACGCGCGCACACACACAGAGCAAGCATGGCCCGTGTCAACACGCTGCAGTTAATTGACCTGGTGGAGGCTCGGCCCCTGCTTTGGCTGCCCACTGACCTTGCCTATGGGGATAACATCCAGCGGACTACAGCCTGGAGGGAGGTCGCTCAAGTCATGTTCCCTGCATTCCATCGCAGTGGCCAGGATGCACTGAGCAATATGGGTAAGTTAAATGTGTTCACACGTTATATTGCATTTACCGTATATACTCGTGTATAAGCCGACCCGTGTATAAACCGACCCCCCTACTTTTGCCCCCAAAAACTGGGAAAACATATTGACCGCCATCCTGGTATACAGCGGCTATCACTGGTAGATAGCCCCCCAGCAGAGTATACAGCTCCACCTGCAGAGTATACAGGCCCCCCAGTGGGTATACATGCCCCCCATATTAGGGTATACAGGGCCCTCAGTGGGTATACAGGCCCCCCAGCAGTGGGTATACAGAGCCCCCAGTGGGTATACAGGGCCCCCAGCAGTGGGTATACAGGCCCCCCAGCAATGGGTATACAGGGCCCCCATTGGTATACAGGCCCCCCAACAGTGGGTATACAGGGCCCCCAGTGGGTATACAGGGCCCCCAGCAGTGGGTATACAGCCCCCCCATGGGTATACAGGCCCCCCAGCAGTGGGTATACAGGGCTCCCAGTGGGTATACAGGGCCCCCAGCAGTGGGTATACAGGCCCCCCAGCAGTGGGTATACAGGGCCCCCGTGGGTATACAGGGCCCCCATAGTAGGGTATACAGGGCCCTCAATGTGTTATCATGCGCCATCGCATGGTTGCCTATATTTCGATGGGGTCACAATAGTACACTTAATGGCTGTATTGACTACCTCACCTAATGATAGCGCGTGAAATGATATGTACATAGTTCATTTTTTAATGTATATTGACGGAGTAATTCTGTTATGAACAATCCGTCTTATCTGTAATTGCGAATATTATCTTTTTATTTTCCTACATTGTAATTAATGTTTCTAATTGTACATGTTATTGTATTACTATTATCGAGTTGTATACTCTATTCTTTAATTAATACGCTCAGTAATGCATTCGTGAGCTATCTGTTTTGCGTAGTAAATTCAATAAAAATCATTTGAAAACAATAGTACAATTAGTTTAAGGGCTGGTCCTCCTGGCTCTGAAGGCCAGGGGGTTGGGTGTATATAAATACCACTAATGAGTGAAGTCTGGTGCCCGCTCTATTACATTCTCTATGCGTTGACATGTGCCCTGCCTCATTTGTGATTGTGGCCACGTGAGCTCAATGTCCGTAATGCTGTTGATGATGTTCCACACTCTCGTGTCACTGTGCCTTGTATACACATTACACACACAACATGAATAAAATGTTATTGTTGATTTGTACACATACTTTTAGTGTTTCAAATGTTACAGAGGTCTAAACCCGTAAGATCTTGGAGGGGGGACCTGAAGCTGATCCAGGGCCGATATATCGCCACTACGACCGGTAGTCCTTCCTTGAACCGGTGGTCCGTATGCCAAGGTATGTGTCTGCTGCACTGTTGTGTACTATTATTGTTATTATTATTTATTTATATAGCGCCATTAGGTTCCATGGCACTTTACATGAGGATAAGGGTTAACGACAAAAAACAGTACATGAAGACAATCAGGTCATACAGGTACAAGAGGAGAGGACCCTGTCCACGAGGGCACACAGTCTACGTATGAAGCTCTATAATGAGTGTGGTGGTTTACATACCCACACTGGGGTTTGTTTCTGCCATGGTGCAACAGAATTCTATTACCTTTGGCAATGATCCAGGACACACACATTTATAGCCACATTGTGGCGTTGGGACAAATAAGCAATGTTCTGCAGGGTGGTCAGACACAATGTTCCGTGACCTCACAATTAGCTATTATTGTTGGCATGTTTGTGGAACAAAGCCATGTTCTTCCCTGCAATGGCCTCTAAGGTGTGTGGCCTTGTCTGGTTTGCCTGTCATAAGCCTCATTTGTATCAGTTCCTAATGGCCTCGACTTGTATAAGGGCCACATACATCCCTACACGTTTAGTTGTGGGTGTTTTTTTCGGCTAAATAACGTTGTAAGGATATACCCCTTTTGCACTAAACTGTTTGTACACCATCCCAGATTGTTGACACAGTCACACACATTTGAGGACATACCCTGTATCACTACAAATACGTGTGGGTGAGTTTTCCCATGGGTATATTTGGGGCTGCAAGGTGATGGTGTAGATATTAGGGCCCACATGCAAATTTTTTTTTTTTTCGTTCACTGATGGCCACATTACGAATCCTCCGGAAAACATAGTGTATTAATGCTGTATAAAATCAAACTAAAGGGGGCCATATTTTAAGTGCAACAGGCTTTTATGTCCAAGGTCCTTTAGGAAACCCGAGGTTTGCCCTTGCTGCTCCCGGGTTTTTTGTTCGGCCCCGTTGGAGTAACTGTAAAACTGTCCATCTGTGCATACCACCTTGTTTGGCACCAACGATGTGTCACCTGCTGCTCAAAAACAACCCCATACTCTATGTCCATTACAGTCGTTTCAAAAGCCAAGCTATCTGTTTTGTGTGTTTTATTTACCAGGACATTCCTGATTAGCATGCATGGCAGCAAAAAGGAGTGTAGGCCACTAAAGCCGAATGCTCATGTGTCACCTATGCTGCAGGACTCCATTTCCTGTCTTGCTCATCTGCCCTATAGATCTGGGTTATGTGCATTGAGACCAAGGCCGCCCACACTGCATCTTTTTGTGTCCATCTGATGACAAACAACCCTGAAGAATGTGTTTGCCTCACAGTGTCAGGCTATAGCTTTGTCCACATAAAGTTTCAACAAAAAGTCAAAGCAATAGTTGTGGCCACTAATATGTCTTCAAGTGCCTAAATAGCTGTCCTGCCTAAGGCAGGGCACAGTGTAATAGTGCAGACAAATTTTAAAATTTCTAATGTAATGGCAAAAAATCGAGGACCAACACTACCCACACATAGAATATTGGTTGAGGCATGAGCCAAAATGTCCTTAATGTATTTGCTGCAATTCCATCTTAAGGCCAACAATGAAAAGACACAGAATACACAGATACACTGAGTCAAAAAAGTGTGCACATTTTATGTTTGGCCTATGGTTTTGTTTCCAAACACAACCCATTCACCAAATTCTTTTTTGTATTTACCCACAGAGCTGCTCACTACCACAGGCGGCGTGGTAACCCACCAGCACAGCTGCCTGAAGAGGCGAGGGAGGCCCCTGAACCACCACCACTTGGAGTGAAGGAGGAAGGAGTACCACCACCACCACCACCTTTGGGACATGGCCGGCCACAAGATGAGGAGGTTGAAGGGCCACAACAACGGTCTCCCCACCAAAACCAACCTCCGGCAGTGGACGAAGCTGGATGGCCAACTGCCAGCAGTGTGGGGAGTCACCAGAACCCCAGCAGCCATGCTCAGATCCCGGGGGCACCAAATGACCACCTTGGACAATGTGATGCTGACTTTGCCCGCAGTCTCATACCTTTTCTGTCTCTCATTCCATTGGAGAGACGACTGCGGGAAAGGTCAGCAATCCACATTGTCCTTGATGCCTGTCGGCCCCCAAACCACCCTGGCCAGGTATTTACTTATTTGGAGGGATGGCAGCAGTCGAGCTCCAACAGGCTAGACAGGCCCACACCCCGGGACTGCTATGTGCTGACCCAGAGGCCTATACAACATTTGTGGCCACCCAACATGGACCTCCCAACCCAAGGCCATTTCGAGACACCGGCCCAGATGACCCACCCTACAGGGTTACAATCAGTGGGGGAGGCTATCCATGGGGCCCTGGACCTCCTCCAGAACCAGGGTGATGGTGGCCCGGTAGAGGCTACCCCGCACAATCAGCCCACCTACCACCAGCTGTAGGGTCAACTTTTTTGTTTTTTTGTTTTTTTTTGTTATCCAAAAAGTGCATTGCACAATTTCTTTTTGTTTTTTTCTATTTTATTTGTTTGTTTTTTTGCGTTTGTGAGCTTTCTAAAAGCTATCTGACATCTTTGCCATTAAGGCATGATAATACACATTTTGAAAAAACTGCTTTGTGTCTGTCTTTTTTCAGGGAATGGATGTGTAGGTTGTTTTGTGTGGGTGGGTCTTCAAGTCATGCTCATTAGCAATGACTATACGCCCAATGGCGACATGAAGAACTGTGCTGTAGTTTTGTGGTTATAATCATGTATCCACACTACAAATGTGTTACTTGCAACGCAAATAACGTAGTGCCTGTGTTTGGGGGGTACTTGCATGCTCGCTAGGCACAATACTAGAACACAGATGCGAAGGCTGGACGTCCTCAACACAAACCAAAGGCGTTATACGCTTTTCTCGAATAGCGAGAGTGGGACCCCTATACGCAGGCTCCAGCAGATCATAGTACAAGCAACGTCCACGATGCAGGCATAGGCTTGTTGCCTCAAAAAATTAGCTCAAAGGGCTTAATAAACTCTTTTTAGAAATAGAGGAGGGCGCGTGGCCCATACTATATTCTTGCTTGTCCTGAGAGCATAGTACAAGCAACGTCCACGATGCAGGCATAGGCTTGTTGCCTCAAAAAATTAGCTCAAAGGGCTTATAAACTCTTTTTAGAAATATAGGAGGGCGCGTGGCCCATACTATATTCTTGCTTGTCTAGAGCATAGTACAAGCAACGTCCACGATGCAGGCATAGGCTTGTTGCCTCAAAAAATTACCCAAG
Source organism: Allobates femoralis (assembly GCA_033576535.1). Classification (NCBI taxonomy): domain Eukaryota; kingdom Metazoa; phylum Chordata; class Amphibia; order Anura; family Aromobatidae; genus Allobates; species Allobates femoralis. The sequence continues at coordinate 223,182,326 of JARQOC010000004.1, read as the reverse complement.
GGGCTGTATTGTATTTAAAAAAAAAAAAATGAAAAATGCTTACTAGCGGATGCACTTGTAAAGTAAAATGATTTTTACTGATTGTGCATTTTTGTTATCATGCAGCAAATGTTGCAGGAACATGACTTATCACATCGTCTGAGCTGAGGGAGATGCCGATACTTCCTGTCTTAAAAGGGCATAAAGTTAAAAGCGTAATATTCCAATCATATTAATTATGATTAGGTTACTCTACATGTGGGTACTGTCGTCTGGGGGGCTTACGAACTGCGATGATATCCAGTCCTTGTTGAACTTAATGAGAGTCAGCCTGTCGGCATTTTCAGTAGTAAGCCGTGACCTTCTATCAGTGACTATACCCCCAGCGGCACTGAAAACATGCTCTGATGTCACACTAGCAGCTGGGCTGGCCAGCACCTCCAAGGCATACAAAGCGAGCTCTGTCCAAGTGTGAAGCTTGGAAACCCAGTAATTAAAGGGTACAGAAGGGTCGGTTAGGAAGCTGGTACTGTCACTGACATACTCGTTCACCATGTTGGACAATTGTTGTCTCCTAGTCAAGGTGACCGTAGGCATGATCCGTTGTTGATCGGAAGGTCTGTTGAACATCGCCCAGTGGGTGGACATCTTACCCCCACCTCTTCTTGACATTGATGACGTTTGTGTCCCAACCAAAGGCTGCTGTTGCAAAGAGCTGGTTCTTCGGGGTATAGCGGAGTCAGACGGTGATATGGACATCAAATTATCAACAACAACACTCTTGAAAAAATCCATCGTTAAGCCCCTGGGTGACTGCAACAGCAGCGACGGAAATTTGTCTTTGTACCGTGGGTCCAAAAAGGTTGACAACCAGTAGAGGTTGCTGGCATAGATGTGAATGACGCGTGGATCTTGGGAGAGACATTGAGACATTACGTCAGCCATGTATGCTAAGCTGCAAAGACTCATCTCCTCGGTTACAACAGAATGAGGATCACTACGCATCATGGCCTCTAAATCGGTCTCCGCCTCCTCCTCTTCAGCCCACCCATGCTGTACCGACATAAACGTAGGGTTGGGAGTACCATCAGGGTTCACATCAGTACCACAGAAAAATGAATCTTCTTCATCATCACCCTCATCACCTTCTTCTTCCAGACCCAATGTAGCCTGCTGATATTGGCTTGGCTGGCTAGGATCAGCGATGATAAATTCTGGCTCCATAGCCATCCGCTGGGCCCTCAAAGATTCTGTTTTCAGATTCAGGAGCGATTCTTTAAGCAAACAGAGCATGGGGATGGTGAGACTGATAATGGACTGATCACCGCTGACAAGTTTGGTGCAGTATTCAAAGTTCTCCAGCAACTCGCAAAGATCAGCGATCCAGACCCACTCGAAAGTACTAATGTGTCTGGTCTGACTTCTGTGGTGACGGGCATGCTGCAGCTGATATTCCGCTATTGCCCTCTGCTGCTCATTAAACCTTGCCAACATATGGAATGTTGAGTTCCATCGCGTGGGCATGTCGCAAATTAGCCAGTGTTTAGGCAAATTTAATTTGTTTTGAAGGGCTGAAATACTTCCAACTGCTGTGTACGAATGTCTAAAATGGGCGCAAATTCGCCTCACCTTCTCCAGTAGGTTAGATAACGCGGAGTATATTTTCAGGAATTTCTGAACTATTAGGTTCAGCACGTGAGCCAGGCAAGGCACGTATACAAGGTTACTACCGTGCTTTAGTGCCGCCACAAGGTTTCGTCCGTTATCGCAGACAACAAGACCTGGTTGTAGGTGCAGTGGGGCCAGCCACTCATCAGTCTGTTGCTTAAGACCTTTCCACAGCTCAGTTGCAGTGTGAGGTGTGTCACCTAGACAGATAAGCTTCAGAAGAGCCTGTTGTCACCTTGCTGAAGCACTACTGCAAAGCTCCCAACTTGGACGTGATGGTGCGGGCATGCTCAGCAGTGGACAAGGAAGTTGCAGAAGCAGAATTGGGATTGTTACTGGACATATATGATGAGGCAGCCACCCGGAATAATGTTGTGCCCGCTATTCGTGGAGTTGGTAGTATCTCAGATGGTCCACTTTGAGAAGTTGGGACACTGTCCACCAGGTTGATCCAGTGAGCCGTTACTGAGATGTATCTGCCCTGTCCACAACTACTTGTCCACGTGTCCGTTGTTAGGTGGACTTTGGCCGTTACAGCATTTGTTAGTGCACACTTTAAGTTGTTAACAACGTGCTAGTGTAACGCGGGGACGGCACTACGTGAGAAAAAGTAGCGGCTGGGTACAGAGTATCGTGGTGCTGCCACAGCCAACAACTCCCGAAAAGACTCTGTGCCCACAAGCCTAAACGGCAGCATTTCCACAGCTAACAATTTTGCAATTTTCGCAGTCACTTTTTGGGAAAATGGGTGTGTCGATTGGTACTTCCGCTGCCTTTCATACAGCTGTGGCACAGACAACTGGACGTTTGGCGCACACTGACCAGTGGCTTGACTACTGTCATGTCTCTCTTGTACCGCAGCTTGGTGGGAGTACGTTTGAGCAGGAGCTGATGCCTGAACACTAGCTGGTGAAGGATGGATCTAAGGTGGCCTGGAAGTGTTGGGATCAGAAGGCACTGATTGTGAACCCTGATGGGCCGACCACTGAATTGAGTGCTTAACAGACATATGCTTATGCATACTGCTGGTGCTCATGTTTCCTTTTCCCAGGCCTCTGCTTAGCCTTGCATGGCAGATGTTACAGATAACCATATTTGGTACAGATGTGGCATCCTTAAAAAATTGCCACACAATGGCTTTTCGTCCTTTATGTTGAATTGGAGGCAGAGGAGGATGACTCTGTACAACACCAACTGTTGACACAGTTTGGGCAACTGTGTTTACAGTTTGTGCAACAGTTGGTACAGTTTGTGCAACAGTTGACACAATTTGGGCAACTGTTGTCACAGTTTGTGTTCTGGAGAAAGGAGTAAGCCTTGGTGCTTTTGGCGGTGGTACATAGCCACTTTCCTCCTCCTGGCTGCTCTGTTGGCTATGCATGCCAAGAGTCCAGGTAGGATCTGTGGTCTCATCATCCACGCCTTCCTCTTCAAAGTCTTCTGGATAACGTGACTGAGCAGGCTGGCCAGATGAGATGTGTGTCTCATCATCATCATCATCATCCACCTCCTGAGATGCTGTATGCCTTTGGTGAAAGTGGCTTTCTTCAGTACGAGGTGCTTCAAAACTTTGGCCATGAATAGACATTATGTCTTCTTGAAGTATCTCGTCAGGCAGTGACAAAGAAAGGCCAGATGCAATCGAGGGCAGATAAGAACCAAATAAATCATCGGAGTGACCAAGGTCGCACTCCAATTTTTCCTCTGGCTGCCGATGGGTTGAGGAAATAGGAAGACTTTGAGGATTGGATGGCCCTGCATTGTCTGTAGCGACACTAGACTGTGTTGGCAAGGACGATTGTGTACTGCAAGAACCAGTGGTCGAGGTGTTATCAGCCATCCAAGATGTTATCTGGTCATGCTCTTCCGGCCTCAAGACATGTTTTTGTTGAGTACTGGGAATTTTAGACGGGAGAAAAGAGAGATCTATCAATCCTCGTCTGTCTACCTATACCAGTGCCTTCTTGGGCACGATTGCTACAGCCACGACCTCGTCCCTGTCCCTTTGCAACCTCTTTTTTGGGAAATTGTGGTTTTTGTGACATTGTTGACAAATGCACAGTCACCAAGATGGAGTTAGGTGTTGCTGTAGGCGTCACCTGCTGGCGGGTTAAGTGCATGCTAACACTTGTCAGTGAAGCAGCACACTAGTCCCTGAAAAAATTATTAAGTGCGCACAGCCACCGAGATGGAGTTAGGTGTTGCTGTAGGCGTCACCTGCTGGCGGGTTAAGTGCGTGCTAACACTTGTCAGTGAAGCAGCACACTGGTCCCTGAAAAAATTATTAAGTGTGCACAGCCACCGAGATGGCGTTAGGTGTTGCTGTAGGCGTCACCTGCTGGCGGGTTAATTGCGTGCTAACACTTGTCAGTGAAGCAGCACACTAGTCCCTGAAAAAATTATTAAGTGCGCACAGCCACCGAGATGGAGTTAGGTGTTGCTGTAGGCGTCACCTGCTGGCGGGTTAAGTGCGTGCTAACACTTGTCAGTGAAGCAGCACACTAGTCCCTGAAAAAATTATTAAGTGCGCACAGCCACCGAGATGCAGTTAGGTGTTGCTGAAGGCGTCATCTGCTGGCGGGTTAAGTGCGTGCTAACACTTGGCAGTGAAGCAGCACACTAGTCCCTGAAAAAATTATTAAGTGCGCACAAGTAGTCGCACAAGTAGGTGGCTATTTGCAGGTAGGAGAGCAGCAACGCACTGGTCTGCCACAGAGAAAATAAAGCTGAAGGGGTTTTTATGACCCAAAATCTATCAGGTGCAAAAAAATAGGAAATAGTACCTCAGCTAAGCCTCTGACTTCAGCTATTAGGACAGATGAGTGAGTAAGCTAAGCTATGAGGTCGGTCCTGTGCGCACTGTAAGGCTGCTCCTCCCTGCCTGCCTGCCTACAGTCCTCTACACAGTACTCCTCTGTCCTCCTGGTAGCTCTCACAAGAGCTGTTTGGGTTAAATATAAGGAATTTTTAAGTTTCCCTACACTGACTGACACTCCCTATGATCTGCTCCAGCATCTACCTCACCCTGCTCTCGCTCAGATCTTCACAGAAATGTGCCCAAAATGGCAGTGGCAAGGCTTATATACAGCCTCGCCTCTCATACTTGACATAGGCATCATGATGGACAGAAGCCAATCATAGTCCTGCCACAACCAACATGGCTGTGGCATTACTGAATATGATTGGTTAACATGCTTGTCCATCTTCACAAGTTTTCTGACCTAACACGCTAGGCTGTCTCGGAAGCTTTGTCGGAACATAACAGATTCTGTATTCGGGAGTCCCGAATTTAGTATACAGGACTTGGATTCGTAGACTCGCTCAGACTCGCTCAGACTCGCTGCTGACAGCGGGTATCCATGAAGCGGTGCGATTGTTTAAACGATTTGGGGAGATTCAAGCTACATAGCGATGGGATATAGCGAGTCTAGCGAGTGAGAAAAAGTAAACTCTGACAAAACTAGGATTGCCATTGACTTGCATTGGACTCGTTACTGAGCGAGTAATCGCTGGGAAACTCGCAGAGTACCGAGTCCTGCGAGTCCCTTACTACTCGCCGAGTAACGAGTCCTAGCGAGTAGACTCGCCCATCCCTATGGCTCAGTGGTTAGCACTGTATATGGTGGCTCTGTGGTTAGCACAGTATGGTGGCTCAGTGGTTAGCACTGTACGGTGGCTCAGTGGTTAGCACTCTACAGCGGCTCAGTGGTTAGCACTGTATGGTGGCTCAGTGGTTAGCACTGTATGGTGGCTCAATGATTAGCACTATATGTTGGCTCAATGATTAGCACTGCACGGTGGCTCAGTGGTTAGCACAGTATGGTGTGTCAGTGGATAGCACAGTACGGTGGCTCAGTGTTTAGCACAGTATGGTGGCTCAGTGGTTAGCACTATATGGAGGCAGAGTGGTTAACTCTGTCTGGAGGCTCAGTGGTTAGCACAGTATGGTGGGTCAGTGGTTAGCACTGTACACGGTGACTCAGTGATTAGCACTCTATGGTGGCTGAGTGGTTATCACTGTATATGGTGGCTCAGTGGTTAGCACAGTGTACATTAGCTCAGTAGTTAGCACTGTATACGGTGACTCAGTGATTAGCACTTTATGGTAGCTCAGAAACTGGCAATGTATATGGTGGCTCAGTGGTTAGCACAGAATGGTGGCTCAGTGGTTAACAGTGTATATGGTAGCTCAGTGGTTAGAACTGCGTGGTGGCTCAGCACTGCGCAGGATGGAGGCAGAGTGGTCAGCGGAGGATGGAGGCAGAGTGGTCAGCGCAGGATGGAGGCAGAGTGGTCAGCGCAGGATGGAGGCTTGGTGGTCAGCACAGGATGGAGGCTAAGTGGTCAGCACAGGATGGAGGCAGAGTGGTCCGCAGAGGATGGAGGCTAAGTGGTCAGCACAGGATGGAGGCAGAGTGGTCAGCACAGGACAGAGGCTCAGTGGTCAGCACAAGATGGAGGCAGAGTGGTCAGCAGAGGATGGAGGCTCAGTGATCAGCAGAGGATGGAGGCTCAGTAGTCAGCGCAGGATGGAGGGCCAGTGGTCAGCACAGGATGGAGGGCCAGTGGTCAGTGCAGGATGGAGGGCCAGTGGTCAGCGCAGGATGGAGGGCCAGTGGTAAGCGCAGGATGGAGGGCCAGTGGTCAGCATAGGATGGAGGGACAGTGGTCAGCACAGGATGGATGCTCAGTGGTCAGCGCAGGATGGAGGGCCAGTGGTCAGTGCAGGATGGAGACAGAGTGGTCAGAAGAGGATGGAGACAGAGTGGTCAGAAGTGGATGGAGGCTCGGTGGTCAGCGTAGGATGGAGGCTTGGTGGTCAGCACAGGATGGAGGCTCAGTGGTCAGCACAGGATGGAGGCTCAGTGGCCAGCACAGGATGGAGGCAGAGTGGTCAGCAGAGGATGGAGGCTCAGTGGTCAGCAAAGTAAGGTGTCTCAGTGGTTAGCACAGTACGGTGGCTCAGTGGTTAGCACAGTACGGTAGCTCAGTGGTTAGCACTGCGCGGTGGCTCAGTGGTCCGCGCAGGAAGGAGGCAGAGTGGTCAGCGCAGGATGGAGGCAGAGTGGTCAGCACAGGATGAAGGCAGAGTGGTCAGCGCAGGATGAAAGCAGAATGGTCAGCGCAGGATGAAGGCAGAGTGGTCAACGCAGGATGGAGGCAGAGTGGTCAACGCAGGAAGGAGGCAGAGTGGTCAACGCAGGAAGGAGGCAGAGTGGTCAGCGCAGGATGGAGGCAGAGTGGTCAGCGCAGGATGAAGGCACAGTGGTCAGCGCAGGATGAAGGCAGAATGGTCAGCACAGGATGAAGGCAGAGTGGTTAAAGCAGCATGAAGGCAGAGTGGTCAACGCAGGATGGAGGCAGAGTGGTCAACGCAGGATGGAGGCAGAGTGGTCAGTGCAGGATGGAGGTAGAGTGGTCAGCACGGGATGGAGGCAGAGTGGTCAGCACGGGATGGAGGCAGAGTGGTCAGCAGAGGATGGAGGCAGAGTGGTCAGCAGAGGATGGAGGCTCAGTGGTCAGCACGGGATGGAGGCTCAGTGGTCAAAAGAGGATGGAGGCAGAGTGGTCAGCAGAGGATGGAGGCTCAGTGGTCAGCAGAGGATGGAGGCTCAGTGGTCAAAAGAGGATGGAGGCAGAGTGGTCAGCAGAGGATGGAGGCTCAGTGGTCAGCAGAGGATGGAGGGCCAGTGGTCAGCACAGGATGTAGGGCCAGTGGTCAGTGCAGGATGGAGGGCCAGTGGTCAGTGCAGGATGGAGGGCCAGTGGTCAGCATAGGATGGAGGCTCACTGGTCAGTGCAGGATGGAGGGCCAGTGGTCAGCGCAGGATAGAGGCAGAGTGGTCAGCACAGGATGGAGGGCCAGTGGTCAGTGCAGGATAGAGGCAGAGTGGTCAGCACAGGATGGAGGGTCAGTGGTCAGTGCAGGATGGAGGCAGAGTGGTCAGAAGAGAATGGAGGCTTGGTGGTCAGCACAGGATGGAGGTTTGGTGGTCAGCACAGGATGGAGGCAGAATGGTTAGCAGAGGATGGAGGCTCAGTGGTCAGCACAGTATGGTGGCTCAGTGGTTAGCACTGTATGGTTGCTCAGTGGTTAGCACTGTATGGTTGCTCAGTTGTTAGCACTGTATGGTGGCTCAGTGGTTAGTACAGTACGGTGGCTCAGTGGTTAGCACAGTAGAGTGGCTCAGTGGTTAGCACAGTACGGTGGCATTCTGAGGCTGGTGGGTACAACAGTTCCAGAGATGATTGCAACCTGGTCAAGGTAGGAACAGGGCTCATCCACACCGCTTTTCTTCAGCTGCCACCAGCTCCATGCACTGCAATAACTTTACCACCGAGTTTATCAAAAGCTGGCAGATGACATCGCCGTGCCCATTGTGTATAACGTGACTGCCACTGTAGAGCTGGAGGAGGATGCTGTTCACTATGAGAAAGGAGACGGAAGAAGAATCAGGGTTTTTTTAAGTATAAGTGCGATAAAATTACAGGAAGGGCATCATTATTACAGGACCGGGGGCATTAGTACAGGAAATGGGTCATTATTACAGGGTGGTGGGTCATTATTACAGCATGGGGACAATATTACAGAAAGCGGAACATTACTACAGGATGAAAGACAACTTTACAGGAATGGAAGCATTATTATAGGATGATGGACATTATTACTAAACAGGGAACATTATTACAGGAAGGGGAACATTATTACAAGGTGGAGACAAGGATTGGGGACATTATAACAGAATGGGGGACATTAGGCCATAATTACTCCAATTGAGAGACTAAAAAATACAAAAACGTTTAAAGTTAAATATGGAAAGATAAAAAAAAATTTGTATGTAAAAAACTAAGTAAACAAAATAGTACATATTTGGTATTGCTGTATCTGGAACAGCCTAAACTACAGTGGCATTTAAAGGTTTTGGTACGGCAGGTCACAATTACTGTTATTGTGAACAATTAAGCAGGTTGAAGTTGAAATGATCTCTAAAAGGCATAAGGTTAAAGATGACACATTTTCTTAGCATTTTAGGGAAAAAAATATTTTCATCTTTTACATTTTAAAATGAATAAAAAAGGAAAATACGCTGATGCAAACGTTTGGGCACCCAGCATGTTTAGTACCTAGTAGCACCCCCTTTGCCAAGTATTACAGGTTTTTATAGCCAGCCAAGAGTCTTTCAATTCTTTTTTGGGTAGTTTCATGAATTCTTCCTTGGAAAAGCCTTCTGTGAGATTCCTTAGTCAACCTGCATGCACTACCCTTTAGAGATCCAGCTACAGATTTTCAATGATGTTCGGATCAGGGGACTGTGAGGGTCATTGAAAAACCTTCAGCTTGCACCTTTTGAGATAATACAGTCATGGCCAAATGTTTTGAGAATGATACAAACATTAATTTTAACAAAGTCTACTGCTTCAGTTTTTCTAATGGCAATTTGCATATACTCCAGAATGTCAAAAAGAGTGATCAGCTTAACAGCAATTACTTGCAAAGTCAATATTTGTCTAGAAAATGAACTTTAACCCCCAAAACACATTTCAACATCATTGCAGTCCTGCCTTAAAAGGAGCAGCTAACATCGTTTTAGTGATTGTTCCATTAACACAGGTGTGGGTGTTGATGAGGACAGGGCTGGCGATCAATCAGTCATGATTAAGTAAGAATGACACCACTGGACACTTTAAAATGAGGCTGGTGCTTGGTATCATTGTTTCTCTTCAGTTAACCATGGTTATCTCTAAAGAAATACGTGCAGCCATCATTGCACTGCACAAAAATGGCCTAACAGGGAAGAGTATCGCAGCTACATAGATTGCACCTCAGTCAACAATCTATCTCATCATCAAGAACTTCAAGGAGAGAGCTTCCATTGTTGTCAAAAAGGCTCCAGGGCGCCCAAGAAAGATCAGCAAGCGCCAGGACTGTACCTTAAAATTGTTTCAGCTGTGGGATTGGACTACCAGCAGTGCCGAGCTTGTTCAGGAATGGCAGCAGGCTGGTGTGAGTGCTTCTGCACACACTGTGAGGCGGAAACTCTTTGAGCAAGGCCTGGTTTCAAGGAGGGCAGCAAAGAAGCCACTTCTCTCCAGAAAAAACATCAGGGGCCGACTGATATTCTGCAAAAGGTACAGGGAGTGGACTGCTGAGGACTGGGGTAAAGTCATTTTCTCTGATGAATCCCCCTTTTCGATTGTTTGGGACATCTGGAAAACAGCTTATCCAGAGAAGAAGAGGTGAGCGCTACCACCAGTCTTGTCTCATGCCAACTGTAAAGCATCCTGAAACCATTCATGTGTGGGGTTGCTTCTCAGCCAATCGAATCGGCTCACTCACAGTCTTGCCTAAAAACACAGCCATGAATAAAGAATGGTACCAGAATGTCCTCCAAGAGCAACTTCTCCCAACCGTCCAAGAGCAGTTTGGCGCCCAACAATGCCTTTTCCAGCATGATGGAGCACCTTGCCATAAAGCAAAGGTGATAACTAAATGGCTCAGGGAACAAAACATAGAGATTTTGGGTCCATGGCCTGGAAACTCCCCAGATCTTAATCCCATTGAGAACTTGTGGTCAATCATCAAGAGACGGGTGGGCAAACAAAAACCAACAAACTCTGCCAAAATGCAAGCATTGATTATGCAAGAATGGACTGCTATCAGTCAGGATTTGGTCCAGAGGTTGATTGAGAGCATGCCAGGGAGAATTGCAGAGGTCCTGAAGAAGAAGGGTCAACACTGCAAATATTGACTTGCTGCATTAACTCATTCTAACTGTCAATATAACCTTTTGGTACTCATAATATGATTGCAATTATATTTCTGTATGTGATCTAAACATCAGACAAACACAAATAAAAACCAAAGGGCAGCAGATCATGTGAAAATATAATTTTGGTGCATTCTCAAAACTTTTGGCCATGACTGTATATTATGGATTTTTACATTTGTTTCATTATCCATTTGTAGAAGCCATCCTCTTCAACTGCAGCTTTTTTTACCGGTGGTTTTATGTTTGCATAAAGAAATTGTTGAAGTTTCATTGAACCCATTCTTCCCTTTACCAGCAAAATATTCCCAGTGCCATTGGCTTAAACATAACTCTAAAGCATGATAGATCCAACCCCAAGCTTAATGGTTGGCGAGATGTTCTTTTCATGAAATTCTGTGCTCTTTTTTTCTCCACACATACCTTTGATCATTGTGGCCAAAAAGTTCTATTTTAACCTCATTGGTCCACTGTAGTTGTTTCCAAAATTCATCAGGCTTGTTTAGATGTTCATTTGCATACTTTTGACGCTGAAGTTTATGGTGTGGACCCAGAAGAGGTTTTCTTCTGATGACTTTTCCATGAAAGCCATATTTGTGCTGGTGTCTCTGAACAGTAGAACAATGTACCACAACTCCAGAGTCTGCTAAATCTTCCTCAAGGTCTTTTGAAGTCAAACAGAGGTTCTGATTTGCCTTTTTAGCAATCCTATGAGCAGCAGGGATGGGCGAGTCTACTCGCTAGGACTCGTTACTCGGCGAGTAGTAAGGGACTCGCAGGACTCGGTACTCTGCGAGTTTCCCAGCGATTACTCGCTCAGTAACGAGTCCAATGCAAGTCAATGGCAATCCTAGTTTTGTCAGAGGTTACTTTTTCTCACTCGCTAGACTCGCTATATCACATCGCTATGTAGCTTGAATCTCCCCAAATCGTTTAAACAATCGCACTGCTTCACGGATACCCGCTGTCAGCAGCGGGTCTGAGCGAGTCTGAGCGAGTCTACGAATCCGAGTCCTGTATACTGTATTCGGGACTCGCGAATACAGAATCTGTTATGTTCTGACAAAGCTTCCGAGACAGCCTAGCGTGTTAGGTCAGAAAACATGTGACAAGCATGTTAGCCAATCATATTCAGTAATGCCACAGCCATGTTGGTTGTGGCAGGACTATGATTGGCTTCTGTCCATCGTGATGCCTATGTCATGTATGAGAAGGCGAGGCTGTATATAAGCCTTGCCACAGCCATTTCCTCCACATTCCTGTGACGATCTGAGCTAGTGCAGGGTGAGGTAGATGCTGGAGCAGATCATAGGGAGTGTCAGTCAGTGTAGGGAAACTTCAAGATTCCTTATATTTAACCCAAACAGCTCTTCTGAGAGCTACCAGGAGGACAGAAGAGTACTGTGTAGAGGACTGTAGGCAGGCAGGCAGGGAGGAGCAGCCTTTATGGTGGGTTTACACGTTGCGATATCGACGTCCAACTCCGACCAAAAGTCACGTGGTTCGTGCGTTGGACCCGATATCGTTCCTGCGTTGTATGGTGTGAACATCCAATACGATGCAGGAACGATGGTAAACCGATATCGGGGGTCGAATGAGCGTGCTATTCAACCGCCCGATATCGGATGCCGGTTGGAGCCGGATCATCCCGTGTGACAGCCCAACTCCGATGTGTACTGCAACGTCACCCATTCACTCCCATGTTAAATGGTCGTTCCTGGGTCGGGGGGGCGTACACATCGTATCCCGATATCGCAGCGTGTTAACCGCCGATGCGATTCAGGGAAAACCGGGCACGAAATGCGCGCTCCCGCGCCGTTGTATACGATATCGGAACGATATCGTGACGTGTAAACCCACCATTACAGTGCACACAGGACCGACCTCATAGCTTAGCTTACTCACACAGCTTTCCTAATAGCTGAAGTCAGAGGCTTAGCTGAGGTACTATTTCTTATTTTTTTGCACCTGATAGATTTTGGGTCATAATAACCCCTTCAGCTTTATTTTCTCTGTGGCAGACCAGTGCGTTGCTGCTCTCCTACCTGCAAATAGCACGTACGCCACCTGCTTGTGCGACTACTTGTGCGCACTTAATAATTTTTGCAGGGACTAGTGTGCTGGTTTCACTGCCAAGTTTTAGCACACACTTAACCTGCCAAAACGGCAATGCGAGTGCTTTCCGAGACACATCTGTGATTTGTAAATCGCACATTACTCGCTATTGCTCGCTTCCCCATTCATTAACATTGGACTCGCTAGACTCGCAACGAGTAGCGAGTCCCGGGCTCGGACTCGCTAGAGTCAAGCGATTCCGAGTAATTTAGGACTCGCCCATCACTAATGAGCAGCTATCACTGAAATTTTTGTTGGTCTTACAAACCTTGTCTTGACCTCCACTGTTCCAGTTAACTGCCATTTCTTAATTACATTTTCAAATTGAGGAAATGGCAACTTGAAAACTCTTTGCTCTCTTCTTATAGCCTTCTACTTTGTGGGCCTCTACCATTTTCATTTTCAGAGTGCTAGGCAGCTGATTAGAAGAACCCATGGCTGCTGTTTTTAGGTTTTAATGTTAGAGGAGACTGGCTTTTTAGAAAGCTGTGAAATTTGCATCACCTGGCCTTTCCTAACGGTAATAGGGAACAAGCTATAATGCTAATAAGCTAATTAAGGTCTGAAATAATATAATAATAATTTATTATTTACATAGCACTATTAATTCCATAGCACTTTACATACATTTGCAACACTGTCCCCATTGGGGCTCACAATCTAAACATCCTATCAGTATCAGTATGTCTTTCAAATGTGGGAGGAAACCAGAGTGCCTGGAGGAAACACATGCAAACACAGGGAGAACATACAAACTACCTTGCAGATGTTGTCCTTGGTGGGAATTGAACCCAGGACCTCAGCACTGCAAGTCTGCAGTGCTAACCACTGAGCCACTGTGCTGTCCGAAACCTCTCAACGTTATCTAAACACAAATCTCCAAGGGTGCCCAAACTTTTGAATTGGCCTATTTTCCTTTTTGTACTTTTTAAAATGTAAAAGATTAACTTATTAATTTTTTTAACCTAAAATACAAAAGGAAATGTGTGTCATCTTAACTATACGCCTTTTAGGGATCAATTCATCTTCAACTTGCTTAACTGTTCACAATAATATTTTTGACCAGGGTGCACACACTTTTACATGCCACTCTATAAAACTTTACCCAAAACATATGAATAATCGTCTAAACGACATTGAAGTGCCCCGAAAGCAGACTTAGGAATTGCAATTACACACTGAGAAATCTAAGCCCAGTAATCGGTTGACTCCCATGAGTAGCCAGTATAATATACACCGTGCAAGCTTCATTGCAGAATTGTTGGTTTATAGGTTTAGGTCACATTGTAATGTTGTCTTGGCTCCAGTGTTCTGGGTGTCATTCCTTTCATCCATATTTTGTCCTATATGCTGGCCCTTCGGAGATGATTCAACAATATCAAGGATTGCCATGTCCTATGTCGCTTTCCTTTAATGGATGACAGTTACGGTAATTTATTCTGCTCAATGCTCTTTACGTACAAATATTGTGGTGCTGTCAATCTTTCTACTGATTGGATGTTTTATACATGGTAAAGCAGGGGTGGAACCTCACAGAAGAGGGGTTCTGTGCATGAACAGTCTATGGGCCCTTTGCAGTCCAATATTTCATTTATTTATCTGTGACAAAAGGTGCTCTCTGCTTTGGACCTGGAAATTGGTGACCTGACCTCCTGGGTCCCTTTTCAGCTTGCACTGGCTGCTTCAATGGTATGTGCACACCTATAATAAAACATGTTAAAAAGTAACACAGCAGTATAACAAAACAGATCAATGCTATATAGTTAAAATAGATTAAAGAATCACAAATGGCTTATACAATTTTCTAATTAAAATATGTTCAGCTTGCATACTGTTAAAAATAACCATACACTTAGGCCTCTCTGCAGATACGGATAAAGGATTAAAAAGTTCCATGTAGGAAAAGCTATTTGGCAGTGATGTAGTTATCTGCTATAGGTAGAAATATTTGCCATCCATTCCAGTCATAGCAGGATCTGCGTGTGTAGCTAATGAAATAGTATTTAACTTTGGCCTTGGAAATACATTGCTCGATAGCAGGCTGTTTGCCAGTAACAGGATCGCATTTCAGGCTTCTATTCGATAAAGAAATCAAGAAAAAAATGGAATGTTAAAAATCGGCATATACGAGATCTATAAAATATGCTAATAAATTCAGTCATTTTCTACCGATCTTATGATGTATTATGTACGTTATGTAGTTTTGTATCATAACAATTCCTGAAATATAAAATCAATGATTAGTAGAAGGGATGAGCGAGTATGCTCAGCGCTACTCAGTACTCGCACGAATATCTCGGTACTCGGGGTACTCAGCGAGCACCAAGTACCGCCGAGATGCTTGGACTCATAATTATCGATCTGACACACATACACAGCTCCCGTCAGTGCACACAGTGAGCTGGCACCTCACAGAGAGCAGATTGATTGTTAGGATCCCTCTGGGGGGCCACAGCAAGGTGTTGTATGCTGCGGCGATTTGAAAAAGACTACCCTCCCGCCCTTTCTCAGAATCACTCGTTTTATAGCCGGAAGTCTGTGGGCGGAGCCTTTCACTAATTGACTTACATTGGGCTCGGTGCTCTGGCAAAGTTCTCTTTGTAGCGTGGGTCTAAAAGTGTCACCAACCAGTAATAAGTGTCCGTCAAGATCTTGATAACACGAGGGTCACGACACAGGCAGCGTAACATAAAGTCAACCATGTGCGCTAGACTGTTAACAGTCAAGACTTCTGGGTCCTCACCAACAGCATGACTGGCCATGCTGACCTCCTCCTCCTCCTCCTCTCCCCTGTCCTCTGGCCATCCCCGCTCAAATGACGGTCTGACGGTTGTGCATGTATTACCGTCAATTCCGAATGAAAGTAGCTCCATTTCTTCTTCCTCCTCCTCCTTCTCGTCATAGTCCTCCAATGCACGTTGGGATGAGATGAGGCTGGGCTGTGTGTAATCACCCAGTACGGTTTCTTGCTGCAACTTATCCTGCTCCACCTGCAATGCATCGTCTTTGATTTTGAGCAGAGAGCGTTTTAGAAGACAGAGAAGTGGGATGGTAACGCTAATGATGGCGTTATTGCCGCTCACCATCTTGGTGGAGTCCTCAAAGTTTTGGAGGACGGTACATATGTCGGACATCCATGTCCACTCCTGAGGTCTTATGTGTGGAGTTTGAACCGTATACCGACGGCCTAGTTGATGCTGGTACTCAACAACTGCCCTCTTCTGCTTACAAATCCTGACCAACATGTGCAGTGTGGAATTCCAACGATTGGGGACATCACACACCAGTCTGTGAACCGGAAGCTGCAAACGCCGCTGAAAGCCGGCAATGCCGGCAGAATCAGTAGGTTACTTTTTGAAATGGGCACACAAACGGCGTACTTTGACGACCAGATCAGACAGCTCCGTTAGGATTTAATAAACCGCTGAACCACGAGGTTGAACACATGGGCCACGCTTGGAACATGTGTCAGCTCTCCTCTAGTGATGGGCGAGTCCTAAATTACTCGGAATCGCTTGACTCTAGCGAGTCCGAGCCCGGGACTCGCTACTCGTTGCGAGTCTAGCGAGTCCAATGTTAATGAATGGGGAAGCGAGTAATGTGCGATTTACAAATTGCAGATGTGTCTCGGAAGCTTCAGGTTCTATCTGCTAGGACTCGTTACTCTGCGAGTTTCCCAGCGTTTACTCGCACAGTAACCAGCCCAATGCAAATCAATGTCAATCCTAGTTTTGTCAGAGACTCTGACAAAACTAGGATTGCCATTGACTTGCATTGGACTCGCTACTGTGCCAGTGATAGCAGGGAAACTCGCAGAGTAAGAGCTGTCTGCTCTGTGCAGCTCCAGGGTCCTAGAGCCCGCTTGCTGCCTGATGTAGCAGAGCTGCGATTGTTCTCAGTCTGCTCATTCCCTGTGCATAGACATCTATATCTATGCACAGGGGATGTAGCAGAGAGGACATCGCGTTTTGGACTACGTCGGACAGAAGAGGACTTTTTAAATTAAAGATGGAGTCCCTAATGGCTTTTTTTTTTTTATTTCTAATAAAAAATTTTCTCTGTGTTGTGTTTTTTTTAACCCTTTATTGGAGATTCTTAGTGGCCGGGTCAAACCTGGCCTGACATTAAGAATCTCGGGCTTAATACCAGCTTGTATAACAAAGCTGGTATTAACCCCTTTATTACCCAGCGTGCCACCGCCACCAGGGCCGCTGGAAGAGCGGGGTTCAACGCCAGAGGATGGCGCTTCAATGAACGCGCCATCTTCTGGGGCGGCTGCGGGCTGCAATTTGCAGTGGGGTTGCCCAAAAAGCTTGGGCCTCCCTGCGCTGTGGATTCCAGCCCCCAGCTGCTTAGCGGTACCTGGCTAGACATAGAAATTGCGCGGAGCCCCACGCATTTTTTTTTTATTATTTCATGAAATTCATGGAATAATAAAAAAAGAGGGCTCGCCTATATTCTTGTGTCCGGCCAGGTACAAATAGGCATCTGGGGGTTGGGGGCAGCCCATCGCTGCCTGCTGGATCCGGCTGGTTCCAGAAATACGGCGAAGCCTACGTCATTTTTTTTCTGAAAAATCAATAAAACAATCCTAAAAAAGGGACTGCATCTTTATTAACCCCTCGCCCATGGTCCAGGGGTTAATAAAGATGCAGTCCCTTTTATTTACATTGTTTTATGGATTTGTCAGAAAAAAATTTGACGTGGGCTTTGCCGTATTTCTGGAACCAGCCGGATCTAGCAGGCAGCGAAGGGCTGCCCCCAACCCCCAGGTGCCTATTTGTACCTGGCCAGACACAAGAATATATGGGAGCCCTTTTTTTTTTATAATTTCATTAAATAATAAAAAACAAATGCGTGGGGCTCTGCGCAATTTCTATGTCTAGCCAGGTACAGCTAAGCAGCTGGGGGCTGGAATCCGCAGCGCAGGGAGGCCCAAGCTTTCTGGGCACCCCCCCCCCGCTGCAAATTGCAGCCCGCAGCCGCCCCAGAAGATGGCACGTTCATTGAAGCGCCATCCTCTGGCGCTGAACCCCGCTCTTCCAGCGGCCCTGGTGGCGGTGGCACGCTGGGTAATAAAGGGGTTAATACCACCTTTGTTATACAAGCTGGTATTAAGCCCGGGATTCTTAATGTCAGGCCAGGTTTGACCCGGCCACTAAGAATCTCCAATAAAGGGTTAAAAAAAACACCACACAGAGAAATTTTTTTATTAGAAATAAAAAAAAAAAGCCATTAGGGACTCCATCTTTAATTAAAAAAATCCTCTTCCGTCCGACGTAGTCCAAAACGCGATGTCCTCTTTGCTACATCCCCTGTGCATAGATATAGATGTCTATGCACAGGGAATGAGCAGACTGAGAACAATCTCAGCTCTGCTACATCAGGCAGAAGGTGGGCTCTAGGACCCTGGAGCTGCACAGAGCAGACAGCTCTTACTCTGCGAGTTTCCCTGCTATCACTGGCACGTAGCGAGTCCAATGCAAGACAATGGCAATCCTAGTTTTGTCAGAGTTTCTGACAAAACTAGGATTGCCATTGATTTGCATTGGACTCGTTACTGTGCGAGTAAACGCTGGGAAACTCGCAGAGTACCGAGTCCTGCGAGTCCCTTACTACTCGCAGAGTAACGAGTCCTAGCGAGTAGATTCACCCATCCCTACTCTCCTCGCCTCAGAGCCACCACAAGGTTGCGGCCATTGTCACACATGACCATGCCTGGCTGTAGGTTCAGCGGTGTGAGCCAGTGATCTGCCTGCTGTTTCAGAGCTGTCCACAACTCTTCAGCGTTGTGGGGTTTGTCACCTATGCATAATAACTTCAGCACAGCCTGTTGCCGCTTAGCCGAGGCAGTGCTGCAGTGCTTCCAGCTTGGGACTGTTGTGGAGGGTGAAGTGGAGGAAGAGGAGGAGGAGGAGGCTGAGGAGCATGACATGCCAGAGCTGTACACTGTGGGTGAAACCCTGACAGAGTTAGGGCCTGCAATCCTCGGTGTCGGAAGGACGTGTTCCGTCCCAAGGTCAGACTGGGTCCCGGCTTCCACAATATTAACCCAGTGTGCCGTCAGAGAGATGTACCGGCCCAGCCCGCAAGCACTTGTCCACGTGTCCGTGGTTCGGTGGACTTTGCCTGAAACTGCGTTGTTAAGGGCACGTATGATGTTTTGGGACACGTGCTTATGTAATGCGGGGACGGCACACCGGGAAAAATAGTGTCAGCTAGGGACCGAGTAACGTGGGACAGCCGCCGCCATCAGGTTGTGGAATGCTTCCGTCTCCACCAGCCTAAAAGGCAACATTTCCAGGGCAAGCAGTCGCGAAATCTGTGCATTTAGAACTGTGGCATGTGGGGCGTTGGCAGCGTATTTGCACCTGCGTTCCAAAGATTGGGGTATGGATAACTGAACGCTGCGCTGGAACAAGGACGTGGCTGATGATGGTGCTACTTCTGCTTGTGCAAGTACAGGGGAAGGACAGGAGGCATCTTCGCCTGCAGTATGGACAGGGGATTGGCTTGCACGCACAACAGTGGAAGACGCAGCGGTGTCACCCGTAGACAATGCTCCTGCACTCTGCAGTACATCCCACAAAGTCGGGTGCTTTGCTGCCATGTGCCTGATCATGCTGGTGGTGGTCAGGCTGCTAGTTTTGCTACCCCTGCTGATGGTGGCATGGCAGTTGTTGCATATGGCCTTTTTTAAATTATCTGCAGACACCTTAAAAAACATCCAGACTCAGGAAGACCTAGCAGTTGTACTGGCAACATCACTCGTGTTGTTGTTCCGGGGAACGGTTGCCTGCCTTCTGCCTGCGGACACCATCCTGCTTCTTCCGGCCTGTTGTGATGCCAAGCCTAACTCCCCCTGTGCACTGCTGTCCTCACTCTGTATGTCCCCCTGCCAGGTTGGGTCAGTTACTGGATCATCCACCACGTCGTCTTCCACTTCCGCACCCTGGTCCTCCTCCTGACTTTCTGCCAATTGTGTCTCATCATCGTTCACCTCTTGCTGAGACACGTTCCCACCGTTGCCTTCGTGAGACCGTGGCTGCTCAAATATTTGGGCATCGGTACATACGATCTCCTCATGACCCACTTCAACTGGAGCTGGCGAGAGGCCAGAATCTGCGAATGGATAAGTGAACAGCTCTTCAGAGTGTCCAAGTGTGGGATCAGTTATGTCCGGTCCGGGCACTCGGCATGGTGGGAGGAAGGAGGATCAGGGTGTGGAATGTGCAGTCCAGTCTCACGGCTACTGACACTTGACCGTGTTGAAGACAGGGTATTTGTGGTAGTGACAAACTGACTGGAAGCATTATCCGCTATCCAACTAACAACCTGTTGACACTGGTCTTGGTTTAATAGTGGAGTACTGCTGCGTTCACCTAGAAATTGGGACAAGAAAGTCGATCAAGATGATGTGGGCGTTTGTCGTCGCGCAATTCGAGCTTGCACAGGGGCTCGTCCTCTGCCTGCACCACCATCACATCCAGTTCCTTGTCCCTTGCCACCGGACTTGCGCATTTTCAATGTGGTGCTGAATGTATACAGCTAAATTAGTGCAGACAAGAGTTGGTTTTTAGCATGAGGCTTTTGGTATACCCTAATTAACGCTGCAACAGACAGCAGCAGCACTGAGATGCAAATTTAGTGCAGACAAGAGTATTTTTTTAGCATGACCATAAGTTTTGAAATTAAGGCCCTGCAGGTGGACTAGTCAGACACAAACGCTGACTACAATAGCATGTCTTTTGGCGTATCCTAATTTACGCTGCAACAAAGAGTAGCAGCACTTAGATGCAAATTTAGTGCAGACAAGAGTAGGTTTTTAGCACGAGGCTTTTGGTGTACCCTAATTAACGCTGCAACCTACAGTAGCAGCAATTAGATGCTAAATTAGTGCAGAGAAGAGTTGGTTTTTAGCACAAGGCTTTTGGTGTACCCTAATTTGAGCTAAAACCTACTCCTGCCTATAGTGAGCTAAATAAATCCCTAAAAGCACGGTTTTTGGGATGGATGAGCCTGGAAACCAGCCCCAGATGCGATGCAGGTTGGTATACTGGCACAGCGAAGTTTGGTAGATACCCTGCCTCCCTGTCTGCCTGTATACTGCTCTAATAGTCCTCAGAAGGACTGTCGTGGTAAATAGACTGGCAGCCCTGTGCCTACACTAGCTGAAAAGCCACAAATCTGTCCCTCAATCAGCAGCAGCTCTCCCTATACTGACTGTCTAATGGCGCAGAGCGACGAGCACAGCGCGGTCAGGCCTTGTAAAGACCTGATGACGCTGTGCGGCCAGCCAATCACTGTAATGCCACAACCAACATGGCTGTGGCATTACAGTGTCTGTCAGCCAATCCCTGCATGCGGGCTGGCTTTGAAAAGAGCGCCAACATGCAGGGAGGTGGACCCCGAGAATAGCAAGAGTGTCGCGAGATTACTCGGTACCCGCCGAGTAGCCCGAGTACCGTGATATACGTGCGAGTAACGAGTAGTGACAAGCATACTCGCTCATCACTAGTCCTGATTAATGTGCTTTTGTATACATGTACCTATTGATTCAGATTTGATTTAATGTTAGTCCAATATTTTGGATTGTATGTTATCTCATTTTCAATAAAAAGACAATTGAAAGAAAGAAAACGAGGAGTCCTATCAGTGATAAACAGTATCTACGATCCTCTCGGATTTGTCGCACCCGTCACCGTTCAAGGCAAGATCATGCTTAGACAGCTTACTGCCGAAAATGTGGATTGGGATGCTTCACTGTCGTCCCAGAAACAACAATGATGGGAGGCTTGGAAGGAGTCTAGAACAACTCAGAATCTTGCATTGTTATTCTGCAAAGTCCTCTTCAGTTGTCATTAGAAAAGAAACTCACATCTTCCCTGATGCGTCTACAGAAGCCATAGCTGCGGTAGCTTATCTGAAGACCTTGGGAAGGCGCAATGAAGTGGACTGCAATTTTATCTTGGGTAAAGCCAAACTCACACCTAAACCTGCACACTCAGTACCTAGACTTGAACTCTGTGCAGCAGTATGGGCGATAGAAATCACTGAAGTTGTGAGAGATGAAATGGACCTCGCAATTGATTCCTTCACATTCTACACCGATAGTAAAGTGGTATACTGGGGTACATATATAACCAAACGAAGCAGTTCTATGTCTATGTGAGTAACAGAGTAGAACACATCAGAAGCTTCACACATACTGAACAATGGCATCACATTCCCACAGACCTAAATCCAGCTGACCGAGGAACGAGACTCACAGCTGCATCCAAACTCAGTGACATGTGGCTGACACCTCCAAGAATCTTGTTTGAAGATACCTGTGATAACTACACTACTGTTCAAAAGTTTGGGGTCATTTAGAAATATCCTTATTTTTTAAAGGAAAGTACATTTTTTTCAATGAAGCTAACATTAAATGAATAATAAATATACTCTATACATTGTTGATGTGGTAAATGACTATTCTAGCTGCAAACTTCTGGTTTTTAATGCAATATCTACATAGGTGTATAGAGACCCATTTCCAACAACCACCACTCCAGTGTTTTAATGGTACATTGTGTTGGCTAACTGTGTAAGAAGGCTAATGGTATGTGTAGGAAACCCTAGAAAACCCTTTTATAAGTATGTTAGCACAGCTGAAAATGGTTTGGCTAATTAGAGAAGCTATAAAATTGACCTTCCTTAGTTGAGAATCGAGAGCATTACCTTTGTTTGTTCTATGAAACTCTCAAAATGGCCAGAAAAAGAGAACTTTCATGTGAAACTCGAAAGTCTATTCTTGTTCTTAGAAATGAAGGCTATTCCATGTGAGAGATTGCCAAGAAACTGAAGATTTCCTACAACGTTGTGTACTACTCCCTTCAGAGGAGAGCACAAACAGGCTCTAATCAGAGTAGAAAGAGAAGTGGGAGACTCCGCTGCACAAATGAGCAACAAGACAAGTACATTAGTCTGTAGTTTGAGATATCAACGCCTCACAGCTCCTCAACTGGCACCTTCATTAAATTGTACCCGCAGAACGCCATTGTCAACGTCTACAGTGAAGAGGCAACTCCGGGAGGCTGGCCTTCAGGGCAGAGTGGCAAAGAGAAAGCCATACCTGAGACTGGCAAACAAAAGGAAAAGATTAATATGGGCAAAAGAACAGAAACATTGGACAGAGAAAGATTGGAACAAAGTTTTATGGACAGACGATTCAAAGTTTGAGGTGTTTGGATCAACAGAAGAACATTTGTGAGACGCAGAACAACTGAAGAGAAAATTATTATTTCAAATACAAATCATTATTTCTAACCTTGTCAATGTTTGGACTATATTTTCTATTCATTTTGCAAGCCATTGAATAAATAAAAGTATGAGTTTTCATGGCAAACACAAAATTGTCTGGGTAATGCCAAACGTTTGAACGGTAGTGTACGTGTCACGCTGGGTGTAGGGAGACACCCAGTGCTGGACGACAACAGGGGGCGGGGAGGAGTCCCTGATGCTAAGGGCAAAAAGGGGGGATGGTGACCCCTAGAACAACTAGCGCTGACACCTGGCTCCCCAAACGTCCCTATAACGTTTCTGCGACTGTCGCCGCCATGATACCTATTCCCTGACTGTCCCCAGCTATCACTACACAGAGCTCAGAGCGGGTGAACACTAGTCAACTCGGCTAGCAACTGGAAAACACACAAGGGAAACATATAAAGTGGGGAAGAGATACACTTAGCTTTAGCAGATCCAAGCAGCAAATCAGCAGGCTCCAAGAAACACTGCTTTGATCCAAGAATCAATCAGGAATATCTGAGGCTATCACCAGAAGTGCTTCCTGGGAGTCAAGTGAAATATATAGGCAGCTCCAAGGTAAGGAATCAGCTGGGTGTCCGAGTGACCTCCAGCTTTAACTAAAAGGGAATTGCCTCTTAAAGCAACATTTTTCCTTTAGGATGTGGACTGTTTGGTCAAACGCTGGGACCTTCTGCGAGTGACCTCTACAGTCTCATCCGTGTCTCCTAACACACCCGTGACAGTACTTCAGCAACAAGTACGAGCTGGTTGAACCAGAATCCGACAAGGAAATTAGACCAACCATCTCCGCTCACTATACATCAGTGACATCAAAACAGAAGTTGAGATCTCATCGCAACAACTGGCCATTGGGACTCATCACCAGCGATGATGTAAAGATCTGGAAGGTAGAAGTCAAGGTGACGAAGAGCAGTTCAACCCGATTCTTCTTTCGTCCAGTCACCAAACTCGTGCTACTTTTACCAAAAGAGGACGTCACGTGAACTGAACTCTGTTGCTAGATTCTGTCATGGTGGGACACCAACCTTCTCTTACCCCTGCCGTACTAGGACATAGAACTGTCAGTGTGCAATCGACCTTGAACTTTTTCCTCGGACTAAAACCTACCGTTGGATTGTTGGGTTGGTGGAAGAGTTGGCATGTTGCGGCTTCCCCAGTCCAAAGATGGTTTTGTTGAAGTCATCTTTTTGTTTTTTTCTATTATTTGACTCCCAAGGACTAAATCTAACTGCAACCATGGACTTGAGTTTACTGAATTGCTGTTGCATTTTGTCTTTTCCTTCTCTTCTTGTTACAGGTTCATGACATCGAGGGACAAGGTCAACTCCATACATCGTATAAGGACTTGTGAAATTGGATGATTTCAGACAGGGAGTGATGTGTCCCATGAATAGGAACAACCTGTAATGTCTATTCTCTGCATTGTGTATTTTTCCTCCTATCAGAAAATTATCTTATTGTCCCTACCTCCGTCCCTTAGATGGCCTCTGTACAGGATGTTTCTCCCTTCTTCCCCAGTTTAGTCTAGAGAAGCCATTGCTGAAAACGCATGTCTGCAACCCCTGTACAGATTATTCCTTTTCACCTGCTCTTATGTTGAACTTAATACAAAAAGAAAGGAGAAAAGGGAGTGTACATAGAGCGTACATAGGGTCTTATCTGTGATTTGAAAAATCAATGCCCCACACTTAGTTCAACTCACCTTTTGTAGTTGTGTGAGTCACAACAAACTGTAGGCGCCTCAATACAATGGTCGCTGCGTGCACCTGGTTGCAGGATGAATTATATATAAAAGAGGAGAAAGAAAAAAACAGGTTCCAATGCTGCGCTGACCACCAACGAAGAGGGGATGTATACAAAAGTCAAAAGTTGATGTTTTGCCCTGATGAAACAGCAGGTCCTGCTGCAAAACACGTTGGAACCTGTTTTTTTCTTTCTGCTCTTTTATATAGAACTTAATACAAGATTCTGGAAGGAAACTGCAGCGTTTCTCCTGCCTTACTGCAAGTAATCGTACTGGCCGAATTCAACAATGTCTGTTGGCGCCTGGGTGGTGTAAGTACAAGAATACAATTATCTAAGGGACTGGTAATTATAGCGCTTGGGATTTGCAGCCTCTAGGAAGAGATAGAACAATCAATATCCAGTAAGTTTCTCGATTTAATAAATCTCTTCTCCAGTCATCACCTCTTCGAGGCTTCCCCACCCATTCAAATACATGGAAAATCAGCGCTAACAGATCCTCATGAACATGCAAAAAGTGTTTGGACAAAATTGAAGGATTATTTGCCTCCAGATTATTAGCATCCCACATATGTTCTTTCATTCTTTGCTTGATTTTCTTGTTAGTACAATCAATATATATGATAGATTGCAGGCTCTGCACATAGACCTATAACCACACAATTTTAATTACAATTAGTAAACTGTTTGATGAATACTGGTTTTCCATTTATACCATTCTGAAAAGATAAGGTTTTCTGGGCAAATTTACAACATGGACATTTAGACATACCACACTTATAAAAGCCCTTAACACTGAATCACAGCTGTGGATTACTAAAATCTCGGTGGATGCCGCCATATTGGTGGAAGTGAGGAAAGAAGCCATGAAACAAAGTGATTCCATAAGATCATGGTGCCTTTTGTCACTTCTGCCATTATGGCAGTGCACACTAAGATTTTAGTAATCCGTAGCTGTTATTAATAACGAACAATATTCTACTAATTTTAAACATATAATGATGAATTAAACTACATCCCTGACAAAGCAAAGTGTGAAACGTGTGTTGGGTGCATCATTCCTAGCTGGTCAGTGCATCATATACATGTCACTGTTGATTGTGCTATCTGCCTGATATACCATATCCTCATAACTTGATACTTTTTTTGCTAACTTCCCCCCTCTATTTAACATCTTTTCATGCTGTTACCTCATGAGGTATCCATTTACAATCCTGGTACTGTACTTATGCATATATATATGTTCTGCTACTGCTTGTATTGTACCATATATAGTTATTGTTTTCTCATGTGATTTTTCAGTAAAATTATATATATCATTTTGAGATGATATTGTATATTCATACCTTCCTCACCAACTTAGTGTGTTTTCTGTGCTGCTATTTTCTGTATGTTTTTAACCTTTTCAATTGATCTAATAAAAATGTATTTCTTTTAAACTATTTGTTGCCCTGCAGACCTTTTTGTAGGATATTTTTTAGCTTGTTGTGCTTTTGGGCTTGTACATTTGCTTTTTGAGTACACATTTAGGCTTATATTCTTTAGTTTGGTAGATCAGACATTTCTGAACACATTGATACCACATGTCTGTTTTTTATTACCTTTATCTTCAATGGGGGAAAGGTGGGGTAATTAAAAGTATGTGTTTTTTTCATATTTTTTAATTTTTTTTACTTTCCATTGTATTTATTAGAGCCCTTAAGGGACGTCAACCTGTGATCGTCTGATCGGTTATACTAAATACAGCAATATCACAGTGTTCTTTAACCCCGGGGAGGCCAATACTATCTGGAATTGGCTCCCTGACTACAAATTTATCCCACTATATAGACCTTTTCTTACAGGACCCTGTTAAATCTTTATAGTCGTAGCTAAAAGATTCCACACAATGAATTAATGATCTCAAAAATATAGAATGGCAAAGACATTTTTATTTTATTACCATGGATGTTAGCGCATTATATTCCAACATAGATCATGATTTAGGGATAAATGCGGTAGAATATTATCTCACAGAGATTGGTCTTGCAACTAAACAAAAGAATTTTCTGTTGAACGGTTTGAGATTTATTTTAAGGCATAATATTTTCAGTTTTGAAGGGTCACTATACTTGCAGCAGCTCGGGACCGCAATAGGGAATCGGGTCCCCTGAGGTTTTGCAAATCTTTTTATGGGGCGATTCGAGTCCTCATCAATTTTAAGGAAGCTGGAAATTGCAAAGAAAATAGTTTTTTTATAGGCGATTTATAAACGATTTGATAATTATTTGGAATGGTACAAAAGAAGAAGCAATGGAAATGATAAATCCGTTGAATAAAAATGATTGGAGCATTTCATTTACCTCAGAAATAAGTAATGAAAAAATAGTGTATTTAGATTTGGAAATTAGACACAAGGGGACATGTATCATCACAAAAACACATTTGAAAAAAGTTGATTCCAACAGATTTTTGGATTTTAGAAGTGCCCATTACAAAAAGTGGAAAGAAAACATTCCATACAGTCAGTTTTTTTGCATTAGGAAAAACTGTGTTGAAGAGAAAGACTATTGAAACCCTAGCGCCGGTCATCTCCCGGCTACGTCGCCGCTGACCTCCGTGTGGCAGGAGATGACCCGCAGCTACCGTCGGGAGTTCAGCAGATAGCACCACTGATCTCCCGATGGTAGCGGTGGCATACGTGGTTCAAATCCCGCGCCAATTCACGGCCGGACTGCGCCTGTCACTGATTGGTCACGGCCGGCGGGATTTACGTTACAGACAGACAGACAGAATTAGTCTGTCATATAGTTAGATATGTGAGGTGAGATGATAGGCTAGGCTAAAGAAATGCATTTTTAGGGCCCAATTAAAAGTGTGAATATTAGGAATTAATCAAATTGCTTTTGGTAGTGCTTTCCAGAGAATTGGCGTAGCTCATGAGAAGTCTTGAAGACGGCAGTGGAAGGATTATTGAGGATGTCATTCTTAGGTCTTTAGCAGATCATAAGGCATGGATAGGGTGATAGACAGAGTTGAGGGAGGAGATGTAGGGAAGTGCAGAACTGTGCAGGACTTTGTGGATGAGAGTGATAAGTTTATATTGTACTCTGTAGCAGATGGGCAACAAGTGCAAAGACTTGAACAGGGTAGAAGTATCAGTGTAGCGATTGGAGAATATGATCCTGGCTGTTGCATTCAGGATGAATTGGAGAGGAGAGAGTTAAGTAAGCGGCAGACCTATTAGTAGAGAATAAAGCAGACATGAATGAATAAGAGCAACAGTAAGTGTTTTTGCAGTCAACAGTAAGAAAAGGTCAAATTCTCAAGATGTTTTTGAGATGTATGTGACATGACGAGCAAGTGATTGGTTGTAGGGAGTAAAGGAGAGATCTGAGTCAAATAAAACCCCAAGACAGCGGGCATGCTACTGGGAAGTAATGGTAACGCTAAACACAGGAATGGCAATATTAGGGTTAGGAAGATTAACAGAGGGAGGAAACATGAGAAGTTCAGTTTTTAGCAGATACAATTTAAGGTAGAGAGATAACATGATGCTAGAAACAGAATACAATCACTGGTATTTTGTAAAAAAAAAAATTAGAATCTGAGAGTCCGCCGTGGTTGATACCATTTAATGGCTAACTGAAAAGATGATAAGTGAAGCAAGCTTTCGGGACACTATGGCCCCTTCGTCAGGCTGATAATGGCACAAATTCTGAAGACACACGCATATATACATAAGCAGGGTGAGATAATTCAGTAAATACTACAGGTGACATAAAGCAGAGTCAGTCTTGCGATGGGGAAAAGAGCTGGGGAGGTGAAATCAAAATTCCGAGATAAGAGGAACAGATAGAACAATAATACAATGATTAGTGGTCTGTGGAGACCTGAAAATTCCTCAGTGAGAAAGCTATAAATCCATGTGAGACAGTTCATGTAAGAAGTGTCAAAAGTTCATTGTCCTCTAATTAGGGTCTGTTGGAAGATGTGATATCCCCAAATGCCATTTCAATTGGTTTAAAAATACATGAATGGTATTTTGTAGTAATACAGGGGTCATGTCAGCAGAAAAAGTGTATAATTGGGCATCAACAGCATAGAGATGGTACTGAAAACCAAATCTACTGATGTTAGTCCAATTCAGCAGTGTATAGACTGAACCCTCAGGGACCCTAACAGTGAGAAGAAGAGAAGAGGAGGAGGATCCAGCAAAGATACATTGAAGGAGCGGTCAGAGAGGTAGAAGGAGAGGGCAGTGTCATTAAATCCAATAGAGCGGAGCATGATGAGGAGGAACTGGTGACCACAGTACTGAATGCAGCAGAGAGATCCCAGAGAATCAGCAGGGAGTAATGACCACTAGATTTAGCTGCAGCTCATTAGAGACTTTAGGAAGGGCAGTTTCAGTAGTGTAAGGAGCTGAAACCAAATTGTAGAGGGTCAAAGAGAGAAATAAGCAATCAAAGGGGACAAGGGTTAACAGGAATGGCTCGACCGGACTCACGTGCAGTTGTTAGTGCCAGGCAGGGCGTCTGTAGCCTTTACACAGGGTTAAATTTTACAAAAGCCGACACTTGGATGGTTTCTTAAATTTTTCAAATTTCTTTATTCAGTATTCCAGGGTGATAAAAACAAACCGGGAACGCAGTCCAATATAGCTGAACGCGTTTCGGACGTTCGGTCCTTTGTCAACAGCAAGTATAAAATGACCACTCTGTACAATTTATACAATAAAAACTCCTCCGCTTAGAACAGCTCATTTGAATGATCTCATTAGTTGTACTGATTAGTTCAGGCTGAAGGAACTTG
Source organism: Allobates femoralis (assembly GCA_033576535.1). Lineage (NCBI taxonomy): Eukaryota > Metazoa > Chordata > Amphibia > Anura > Aromobatidae > Allobates > Allobates femoralis. The sequence continues at coordinate 223,152,951 of JARQOC010000004.1, read as the reverse complement.
TTAGGCTGCTTTCACATAACGATTTTCGGTCATCCGATTGTATCCGTTTCAAAACGGATACAATCGGATCCGAAATCGAACCCCATGTTCCCCTATGGGAATCGGATGGGATCGGATGTGCCACTATTGGCATCCGATTTTGGCACCATCCGATCCCATCCGATTTAATTACGGGCACAAAATCGCAGCCTGCTACGATTTTGTGTCCGTGACTCACATCGGACAGCATCGGATCACTGCTGATCCGAGGCTGATCCTAGTGCCCACAGCATGGGAGCCTATGGACATCGGATCTGAGTTCACCTCAGATCCGATGTCGGCTCCGTATCTCCCTGTCTTTCCCTGCTCTGCTCCTCCATCTTCTTCCCTCTCCTATTCTATATGATGTGCCCCCGCTATTCTTTGCTGTGTCCCCCTCTTCTCTATCCTCATCTATCCCTATCCTGTCCCCTGTCCTCTCCCTGGGTGTAAAAAAATAAAAAAAACTCCTCCGGGAGTATACATTACCTGTCACCGCTCCCACGCTGCAGCACGATCAGGGCTAAAGGACCTGTGATGATGTCAGAGTCACATGACCCGGTCAGCTGATGGGTCATGTGACCGGGTCTCTTACATCATCACAGGCTCTTCTGCCCTGATCGTGTGCAGCGTGGGAGCGGTGACAGGTATTGTATACTCCCGGAGGAGTATTTTTTTACACCCAGGGAGCGAACAGGGGACAGGATAGTGATAGATGAGGATAGAGAAGCGGGGACACAGATAGAATAGTGGGGCACATCATATAGAATATGAGAGGGAAGAAGATGGAGGAGGCAGGAGTAGGGAGAGACAGGGGACCGCAGGATCCACATGGATCCTGCAGATCGGATGGCTATTTGCCATCCGATTGCAGGGATCCGTATGGATCCGTGCCTGTCCGTGGGATGCCCCTTCAAAGTCGGATCCCACGGACAGGCACAAAATCGTTATGTGAAACCAGCCTTAGAGCAAGTCATGCAACCTTATTTCAGACACATATAGAAAAGTGCGCATATGCATGAGTACATAAATAAATGAATATCATAACATATGAATATACATGAATCAACAAATATACAAACATACATATTTCCCATATATCAAAACCAAATCAAGCCCAAACAAAAAAAACTTCAAAGTTTCCATATAAGACAGTACTTCACGTCACGTATGTAACTATATGATGAGTTACAATATAGATTACATCCTATAATGGAAACTAAGATAGGCAAGAAAGAATAACCTGATCTCCTCTCAACACAGATTTATTGTCAGTGTCAATAGAAATAGGTCAAATCCGACCTGTAATTCAACCCATCAGGTGACCTAACATTTAATTGTAGGAGCCACAATAATTCTTTACTTCTTACCAATCTTTCCGAATCTCCTCCTTTTTTAGCATTGTGGTCCCTATCAATTCCCCTTATACATAGGCTACTTAAATCTCCCTTAGGCGGCCGTCACACGCTACGATATCTTGAAAGATATCGCTTGAACGCGCCTGATTAAACATCGCGTGAACGATGTCTCTGCGTGTGACGGCAAGATACGACGAGCGAGAAGTGTTCAAATCGCAAGATCGAGATCTGAGCTCCGGACCTCACATCTTGCGATGAACGATTTTACAAACAGCTTCATCGTGGTGTATAACACCATGATGAACGATCTCCCAGCGGCAGAGCCTATGCTGGGAGATGGTAACTATGGTACACGTCGGGTTACTAAGCGATGCGCGGCGCCTAGTAACCCGATGTGTACCATAGTTACCAGCGATCTCGCTGGTCCACATCGCTGGTGAGTCTGTCTGTGTGACATCTCACCAGCGATGTGAGCGATATTGTAAGCGATCGCGCGTGCACGTGATCGCTTACAATATCGCTAGCGATATCGTAGCGTGTGACGGCCGCCTAATATTCATCTCTGAAATGTCTAGATAATCCGGACAGGTTTCTTTGTGAAGAACTATTGTCTATATTTAATGCAGAAATATGTTCGCTGATTCTTTTTTTCAGAGTCCTGGTTGTGCAGCCAATATAATCCTTGTTACATTTCATGCATGTCGCCAGGTACACTAAATGTGTCGTGTTACAATTTACATATCCATTGATGTTGAAAACTTTACCAGATTTTCTATCATGGAATTGCTTGGTAACCTGCATATAACGACAGAGGTTACATCGGTTACCACCACATTTGTAATTGTCCTTTACAGACAGCCAAGTAGGGGACTGCACATTATTGGCGAAAAGGGACGGTGAAACAATATTACCTATGGTCAGGGATTTCCTAGGGACACATCTGTATCCGTTTTGTAATATTTTATGCAATATTGGATCTTGTGAAAGAATCGGCATATACTTATGAATGAGTCTGACAATTTTCTAATAATCCTGACTATAACTTGTTATAAATGTGGGAATACCAAAATCAGGAGCCTGTCTCTTTAAGAGGCGCAGTTGTGTGCTATTACCAAAATTTAAAGTGCTGGATGTCTGTACATCTCCTGTGTTCTCCCTATATAACAATAAGGATTCCCTGGATCTTACATGCACTTTACATAATGCCCTATTCACACAATCTTTGCTGTAGCCTTGTTTGGACAAGCAATTTTTTTATACGTTCCACTTTACTTTGATATATCTCATCATTACTGCATGTTCTTTTTGCCCTGATCAGCTCTTGGATATCAATTTGCAGGGTGACAGTGTAAAGGGTACAATCGTACCTCGCTTATACCGTAAACCGGTTAGTGGCAATTCATTACTCCATGTGGGCAGTGTTCATCCCCAGCATGTAGTGCGGAATTTGCCTATTGGAGAGCTGATCAGGGCAAAAAGATCATGTAGTAATGATGAGACATATCAAAGTGAAGTTGAACATATAAAAAATTGCTTGTCCAAACGTGGCTACAGCAAAGATTGTGTGAATAGGGCCATATCAAAAGTGCATGTAAGATCTAGGGAATCCTTATTGTTAAATAGGAAGAACACAGGAGATGTACAGACATCCAGCACTTTAAATTTTGGTAATAGCACACAACTGCGCCTCTTAAGAATTAAGAACTACTGCATGTTTAATAATACCTATAACTACCATTAGGGGTCTTTTTGACCCCCATTAAAAAGTACTGACTCTGGAGTAAAAATAACTTTTTTGTTGCTAACAAATTAAAGAACATTTATTTTAACTTAGTAACAACAGCGTTAAGATCAAGTACAGCAGTTTAAACGCATTTCCTTTTACATAGTCATAGCATGCGGTGTCCAACAGTTAACACAAACAGTACTTTCTTCCACTTTCCCAGTGCATTTTCCACAAACTGGTTTGTTACAGTTTGCGCAAATTTTAGTTGTTTTGTTTTCGTTGCATCTTCCAACTCCACATTTTGTCATATTTTGTCACATAGGTGACTTGCCTAATACTACTTTTATGTATGGGGTCAAATTGACCCCTTCAGTACTTATTTGTTTGTTTGTTTTGTTTGTTTTTATCACCCTGGAATACTGAATAAAGAAATTTGAAAAAGTGAAGAAACCGTCCAAGTGCCGACTTTTGTAAAAATTTAATTCAAAGAGAGAAATACCTGAGAGATGGTGGATCAGATAGGAGTGGACTAAATGTTCAAAAAGTTTAGAGATGTAGGAAAGATTAGAGACGGTCTGTATTTAGCAGTCGAGGAATGTGTTTTTAGGTAATGGGTGTTAAGGCGCTTTTGAAAGATAAGGTAAAGACACCAGATGAGAGAGAGAGGTTAAATATCTTTGTTAGGTGATAGGTGACAGTCAGTAGGAGAGACTGAATCAGATGTGAGAAAATAGGATCACTGGTGCAGACATTAGGGTGAGAAGATGGTATGAGCCTGGTAACTTCTTTTTCTGTGACCGGATTAAAGACGGAAAATGAGCTAGATTAAGTGTAGGAGGGAGAAGAATGCATGATTTTATGGGGCTGAGAGGATATGTTCAATTTTTCCTGTCTTAGGCTGCGTTCACACATTGCGTATTTTGCCGCGTTTTTTTACGCGCGCTTTTCAAAATACGCAATGTGCCTTTTGTCTGCCTGCAAAGTGAATGGGAAATTCACTTTGCAGTGCAGACATTGCGTAAAAATACGCAGTGCGTTTTCCGGGAGAAAATGCAGCTCCGTAAACAATTGATATGTCAATTGTTTACGCAGCTACTTCTGCGTATTCTCCCAGAGGGGAGGAAGAATCCAGCTTCCTCCTTCCCTCTGTGACAGCTGTGGCCGCCCATTAGATTTCACAGTGTATTAATACACACTGTGAAATCTAAATTAAACAAAAGCAAGTGTCTGAAAAATAAAAAAGAATCAATACTTCATCTGTCCGACGCCTTCTGCCGCTGTGCGATCCCCGGTTCCAAGTGAGATCTCTTCTGACAGGACCTGTGGTGATGTCAGAGGGGCGTTCCCGGGCACTCGCGGTCATGTGATACATATCACATGACAGCGAACAGCCAATCAGCGATGGGAACGCCCCGGGAACGCCCCCCCTCTGACGTCACCACAGGTCTTATCAGTACACCTCTCACTTACAACCGGAGACCGGACAGCGACAGAAGGCACCAGACAGTGGGAAAAGGCACCGGAGAGGTGATGTATTAATTCTTTTTTATTTTACATACATTTGCCTCTGTTTAATTTAGATTTCACAGTGTATATAAATACACTGTGAAATCTAATGGGGCTGTCACAGAGGGGAGGAGGAAGCAGGATTCTTCCTCCCCTCTGTGACATCACTGCGCTTTCTGGGGTAAAGAAAGCGCAGTGTTTGAAAGCCCCTGCGTATTTTGCTGCACTTTTTTGCGCGGCTGAAAAACACGGCAAAAAGTGCGCGCAAAAAAGCGCAGCAAAATACGCAAATGTGTGAACGTAGCCTAATATGTTCAATTTTTTCTTCAATTTGTACGTGTTGAGGTTGGTGTTTGGGGAAGGCACTCTTGTACCAAAGAGGCAGTGGAAAGTGTAAAAGAGTAATTTAAGATTGTTGGCTAGTGAGGTAATGAGGAAGAAAATTCTGTCACACGACGATAAGTATGAAAATCGCACATGAGTGAAGTGTCCAGCAAGAGCTGAATCCTGACCGTGAGTATATGACACACTGTTAGAACTGGGCCTGCTACAATTCTTAATTTTATAATTAAAGGGTTTGTCCAGGTTTGAGATGAAAGTCGGCAGTCACTCTAGGTGACTTCAGGCTTCTAAATTCTCACAGCGCATGCATTGCACATGATGCACTCCCAGGTTATGGGGTACTCGGGAACTGGGCTGGTGCGATCTCTCTTGGATATCACGGTAGTCATGACCCGGTCCCGTGGCCTGGGATCAGTCCAAAAAGGAGATTTACAAGGGATTTGTCATGACGCCATCCGGGGTATGTGGTTAGTAGAACCACCACTGCCGTATTTCTGCTCGGGACGGTGACTTGGGGCAGTGTGGATGGTAAGCCCTCCTCGCGTAGGGCTAAGGGTCCCCAGGGCAGGTGTAGAAAGTCTATGTACGGGGTGCAGGGTAACGGGTGCATGTAACAGGCAGACTCTCGGTTTTGTAGTTTTTTCAGTCCTTTACTGGAGCAGATGTTAAATGCTGTCCACGGAGTCTTGAGAGCAACTTGGGGTTATTCTCATCTGTTCTCACTGTCTTTTTGGCTCCCTTGCTGCGCTTGTGATTTGTCTCCTGCATTTGCTTAAGCTAGGCTGCTGGCCCTGTCTTGTCCTGCGGGGTACCAGTATAACAGGCAACTTGAGTCCTTCACTCTCTCTACCTTGCAGTTGCGTGTCAATGTTGTTGGAGTCTATACATTGCTATATTTGTGGTACAGTGTAGCTGGAGAATCTGAAGTCCCCCACTTTCCGGTGTTGGCTGCTGGGATGTGTAACCCTGCACAGTCTCGGACTCCAGTGTCCATTCTATGCCCTTGTTCTCTGGGGAAGGCACAATGCTGCTCAGTCTCCTGGTGTGTTTCTTCCTCTCCTTTCCTCAGACCCTAGCCTTAGGCCTGGAACAAGTGAGCGATCCTGGGATGAGCTAAGCAGCTTCCTGTCCACCACAATGTCTTCACAGTGCTGCTCTGCACTGCACTCTTCTCAGTCCTCCTAGGAACTAAAATGACTTCCTCCTTCCCAGACCAGAATATAAAGGAAGCTCACCCTGAAGCCGGCTTTGGTCTCCCCTTTCTGGCTTGGAGGTGTTAGTGTTGTGTGTGCCTGTTGCCTGATGAGAATACCCTATGTTGCTCTCAGGGGACACCATTACCCGGGGGCAGTGATGACACTGTGGCACATCGACCCTGGGGTGCCACATTCCCCTCTTAGTAAAAGACAGTACTCCGGGACTGTGGCAACTTTTCAACAAATAACACATTAAATTTGCAGATGATGATTATTTGGTGCATTTCACTTCAGTATCTGTAAGGCCATGTGCAGATGATGATTATTTGGTGTGTTTTACTTCAGTATCTGTAAGGCCTCATGCAGATGATGATTATTTGGTGTGTTTTACTTCAGTATCAGTAAAGCCATGTGCAGATGATGATCATTTGGTGTGTTTCACTTCAGTATTTGTAAGGCCATGTGCAGATGATGATAATTTGGTGCGTTTCACTTCAGTATCTGGAAGGCCATGTGCAGATGATGATTATTTGGTGCGTTTCACTTCAGTATCTGGAAGGCCATGTGCAGATGATGATTATTTGGTGCATTTCACTTCAGTATCTGTAAGGCCATGTGCAGATGATGATTATTTGGTGTGTTTTACTTCAGTATCTGTAAGGCCTCATGCAGATGATGATTATTTGGTGTGTTTTACTTCAGTATCAGTAAAGCCATGTGCAGATGATGATCATTTGGTGTGTTTCACTTCAGTATTTGTAAGGCCATGTGCAGATGATGATAATTTGGTGCGTTTTATCTCAGTATCTGGAAGGCCTTGTGAAGGCGATGAGTATTTGGTGCGGTTTTTCACGCAGCATCTGAAAGGCCTTGTGCACACGCTGAGCATTGTGTCACATTTAGGGGACTACAACAAGAGTCTCCATTTTTCCCAAAAATTTGGGCCCAGACACCACTTAAGTGGCATCAATTTCCCCACAGTTGCAAGCTGAATATGGTTGGTGAGGTGACTTTCATGCAGCATATTCCAAAATCCACAAGCCTTTAATCCCCCCATGTTATCTGTAAGATTTGTCACCAAAATGTAAGTAGCGGCCAAAAAATCTGAGTAACTATGAAGACAGCAGGAGAAGGGGCTGCTGTCCAAGTCTTGCCATCCCCACGAGTTGTGCATCAATCCTCTGTATGTAGAAGTTCCTCCACTGCTTCTGCCTCCTCAACCTCGTCTCGGTCCTCCACCTGCACCCAAAGCCTGTCTGGTAATGCTACCCGCGTTCTAACTGCGCACAAGGAATCCTGCACACCTCCTTACTATGATGGCAGCAGGGCTCAATGGCATCAGGCGGTCTTTACCTTGAAATGTATGGGTAATGTGAGTCACACAGCTGAGGAGTTGTGGTCTGCTGTGGAGACCGAGTTTCATCAATGCTTGTGTCCACTGAACCTGCTGCCAGGGAAGGCTGTGTGCGACAATGCTGCAATGCTGGGTGTAGCAATCCGCCAGGGCAATGTGACACACGTGCCTTGCATGGCTCACGTCTTAAACCTGGTTGTCCAGCAAATTTTTGCACGCTATCCATCCCTAGATGGTCTTCAGCAGAGAGCACGGTCGCTGTGTGTTCACTTTCGCCGTTTGCATCCCGTAGCTCAACGCCTTGCATCTCTACAGAAGTCGTTCAGCCTGCCAGTTCACCGGCTAAAATATGATGTGCCGACACGATGGAATTCAACTCTGCACATGTTGCAGCAACTGTGGCAGCACCAACGAGCCCTGGTGCAATATGTCATGACGTATAACCTGGGCCTACGAGATCCAGAGGTGGGGCAAATCACACTGCTGGAGTGGCCTGAAATGAAGGACCTATGCACCATTCTGTACAGTATTGAAATGTTGACGAAGATGTTTAGTGATGATTATGCCATTATCAGCATGACTGTTCCCGTCATTTACATGCTGGAGCACACTTTAAACAGTATTCAGAGTCAGGTGGTAGCACTAAAGGAGAGGGAGGAAATACATGAAGGAAGGGCTCACAAGATCTCCAAGGTGCAGTTGACACTTTATGAATGAGGGTCTACATTATGCTTGCTCAGAACCTTCTTTATCTGGGCCTGGATCCGACTCCAAAAGCTTCTGGGCATCAGTGCAGATCATTACCTCGTCTTGACTCACAAAAGCTTTTGAGCAGACCTCTGATTCCCAGGCTACATTATGAGTGAAGAGCGATGCATAGTCAACCATCTGTCTTACCCCACATTCAGATGGGTGGCTTGAGACTTGGGAGCTGTGCGGAAGCAAGTGTGATTGGGGTGACACCTCTGAGGACTGGTGTATTTGTTAAGTAGAAGTTGAGGTTTGAGGAGAGCCCACTTGCTGAAGCACTTGCTATCCATTCAAGCGCCTGCTCTTTTTGTGCCCCATCTAGAATTGGTATTGAACACCGTCTGAGTCGTGTCCGTACAAAAGGGATCATTTCAGAATCTCCAAGGACAGAAGAAGACATCTTACTTTGGCTGGAAGATGCTCTTTCTCCAGCAGATGTTACTCTTGCTTTCCCACATATCCCACGGACACAAACTGTTTTTCCCTTTCCACCATGCCTATTCCCCCTTCCACCACCAGCAGGCCTTTTGCCACTCATTTTGTATGTGAACAAATTGGCAACTCTGCAGTTGTTGGCAAAAAATATTCTGATGGAAATCGAGCACAGCTGATTGGCCAGACAGTGGTACTAGGCACAAAAAATTATGTTTGCTTGTTCCAGTAAAAAAATATTAGAATGAACTAAGCTCAAGGTGTATTTGGTTGTATTAAACGTGGCCTACAGTAAAGGTTTAGTGAACACTGCTTTTAAGCAAAAACTGACAGGTTAGCTTGTTGCAGTAAAAAGTTTAGTAGAATGAAATACACTCAAGGTGTATTTGGTTGTATTAAACGTGGCCTACGGTGAAGGTTTAGTGAACACTGCTATTAAGCAAAAACTGACAGGTTAGCTTGATGCAGTAAAAAAGCAGTAGAATGAACTACCTGCCTGTCTCTCCTCACAAGAGAGGTATATGACTCTGTGACTTCCATTCACTTCCATTCACTCAGCTTTCCTGCCTGTCTCTCCTCACAAGAGAGGTATATGAATCTATCACTTCCATTCACTCAGCTTTCCTGCCTGTCTCTCCTCACAAGAGAGGTATATGAAATTGTCACTTCTATTAACAACATACTTGTCTTTTATTAATGTAATATACTGAAATCAACTTACTGTGTGTGATGTGGGATGTTCAGAGGTCATCTTTGGTTCAGCAGTGTTTATGACCCATGATGGCCAGGAACCCTGTTTATTTGTCTTGCATTTATTGCCTCCTGCTGTCCTGAGTTTCTTTGATTGATTGATTGATTAACAAGTTTAATAGACCCAGATCTAAGTAGAAACTCACTATATATGTAGAGCCAGCTAAGGGGTGCAATCATGCGGGGTCTTGCAAAAATACCAACGGCATAAGTGCCGACTGTACAAGTGTTATGCAGTTACACCGGGCAGGTAAACGGGGCAGGAAACGGGTAAGTCATACAAGACAAACAAACACATATGTAAGCTGTTCACTTGTACTGCAATTATGTATTCACTATGTAAACCCCAGACTACTCATCACTACTGACCACTCACCCACCATTACAGCTCTCCTTCCTGCTGCATCTGACCCACGCTACTCCCATCCCCCGTTCACCATCCACAAAGTATCCCCTCCTTTGCACTCTCACTCCCATCCTTCTCCACTTCCTGCTACCCCCGCTCATCCCTCCACCCAGCAACAAAGTACTTCTCTCACCCTCCATCCTACCTAACCACCTCTCCCACTCCTCTGAACTGTTCCTTCACTTTAAATCCTCCATCTCCAATCAGGCACGCCCACCACGTAAACTCTCCTGCGCTCACCTGATAACCCTCTCCCTGCTCCTCCTACTCGCTGACGACATTTCCCCTAATCCCGCCCCCCCCGGCACATCCCCACAGTCACCTACACCCCACCCCCACGTCCCATCACCAACTCTCATAACCTCACCATCACCCACCCTCGCAACCTGACCAACCTTAGACCCATCCCCTGCTCCTCTAATCTCTGGAACGCCCGCTCAGTCTGTAATAAGCTCACAGACATCCATTAACTCTTTATGTCTAATAAACTCTCATTCCTTGGCATCACAGAAACCTGGCTCACCCCCTCCGACACGGCCTCCCTTGCTGCACTATCCTACGGTGGATTCAATCTTTCCCACACCACCCGCCCCTCTGACAAACACAGCAGAGGTGTCGGCATACTCCTATCCGACACCTGTTCCTTCACCCCTATTCCATTACCCCCCTCTGCTACTCTCCCATCTTTCGAAGCCCACTCTGTCCGCATCTTCTCCCCCTGTAACCTCCAGCTAGCCATCATCTACCGCCCCCCTGGATCCATCCCCACCTTCCTCGACCATTTCACCACCTGGCTACTTCATTTCCTCTCTACTGACATCCCCACCATCATTATGGGCGATTTCAATATCCCTATTGACACTGGCCACCCAACCACCTCTCAACTTCTTTCCCTGACCTCCTCCTTCGGGCTCTCTCAATGGTCACACGCTGGATCTCATCTTTACCCGCCTTTGCTCCCTTACTAACCTCACAAACTCAACCCTCCCCCTGTCTGACCACAATCTGCTGACCTTCTCCTCCCTCACCTCCCCTACTACACCACCTCCTCTCTGCAAACTTGAATCTCCCCGCAGAAACCTAAAACACATTGATCTACACCAGGGGTCTCAAACTCCAGGCCTTGAGGGCCGCACACAGTGCAGTATTCAGGATTTCCATAGTATTTGACAGTTGGTAATCAAATGACCAACTGTCAAATTCTAAGGAAATCCTGAAAACCTCGACTGTGTGCGGCCCTCGAGGCCTGGAGTTTGAGACCCCTGATCTACACTCACTCTCAGAATCCCTTCTCCCTCTCGCCAACATAACATCTATACGTGACACAGACACTGCCACCACCCTCTACAACACCACATTAACCAAGGCCCTCGACCTAGCTGCCCCCCTCACATACCACGCTCCACGCACTAACAGGCAACCCTGGCACACCACCCTCACTAAAGACCTGAGACGGGCATCCAGGGTCGCCAAAAGGCGATTGAAAAAATCACGTTCCACTGAGCACTTTGCGCTGTTCAAACAGTCCCTGATCGCCTTCAAGTCTGCACTTGCTACCGCCAAATAAACCTTCTTATCCCTAATAACCTCCCTGTCCCGCAATCCCAAACAACTTTTCAAAACCTTCAATCCCTTACTCCACCCGCCTACTCCCCCTCCCTCTCCCCTTGTCTCTGCTGAAGACTTTGCCTCCTTCTTCAAAGAAAAGATTGACAGAATCAGAGACAGCTTTGATCCACTGTCCCCACAGCCTCCCCTTTCACCTATACTGCCCTCTCCTTCCATCAACTACTTCCCCCCCATAACTGAAGACCAGCTCTCCTCCCTCCTGTCAAAATCACACCTCGCCACCAGCGCCCACGACCCGCTCCCATCCCACCTCATTCTCAACCTCACCTCCGTTATCATCCCAGCCCTAACTCATCTTTTCAACCTATCACTTACCACTGGCACCTTCCCCTCAGCCTTCAAACATGCCTTGATCACACCCATCCTCAAAAAACCCTCCCTCGACCCCACAACTGTCTCCAACTACCGCCCTATATCTCTCCTCCCTTTCGCCTCTAAACTACTTGAACAGCAAGCATGTCCACTCTGGGCTGTCCTCTCACCTTTCCTCCTGCTCCCTCTTTGACCACCTGCAATCTGGCTTCCGATCCCTCCACTCCACTGAAACAGCCCTGACCAAAGTCACCAATGATCTACTGACTGCCAAAAGCAAGAGCCACTACTCTGTTCTCCTCCTCCTCGACCTGTCCGCCACCTTCGACACTGTTGACCACTGCCTTCTACTTCAGATCCTGAAATCTCTTGACATCATGGACCTTGCTCTCTCTTGGATCTCCTCATACTTAACGTACCGGACCTTCAGCGTCACCAACTCCCACACATCTTCCTCGCCCTACCCCCTATCTGTCGGGGTCTCCCAGGGCTCGGTTCTTGGACTGTTACTGTTCTCAATCTACACTCTCGGCCTAGGGCAACTCATTGAGTCCCATGGCCTCCAGTACCACCTCTACGCCGACGACACCCAAATCTACCTGACTGGTCCTGACATCGCCTGCCTTCTATCCAAAATTCCACACTGCCTGTCCGCCATCTCATCCTTCTCTGCTCGCTTCCTTAAAGAGGACCTGTCACCAAACCAGGCATGGTGATCTAATTACAGCACTGGATGCAGCATGTCTGCAGTATCCAGGCAAGGGGACCCCCAGCACTTGAGCAGCCCTGTACCCCGAGATAATACACTTAGAAAACTTACATGCTGCAGCCATTAAGGAGGTGGCTAGGTGCAGGAGCCGAAGGGCAGATTCACACCCCCTGCATGTTTAATCTGCCCACTGCTGCCAATCATTCTCTCCCTCCTCAGCAGCATTAAACAGAGGTTTTTTTTTTTCTCAGAACTTGCTGTTTGGCCCCGCCCCCTTTGGTTGTATTAAACGTTGCCTACAGTAAAGGTTTAGTGAACAGTGAACACTGCTTTTAAGCAATAACTGACAGGTTAGCTCGTTGCAGTAAAAAAGTAGTAAAATGAACTACACTCAAGGTGTATTTGGTTGTATTAAATGTGACCTACAGTAAAGGTTTGGTGAACACTGCTTTTAAGCAAAAAATTACAGGTTTGCTTGTTGCAGTAAAAAATTAGTAGACTCAACTACACTGAAGGTGAAGCTTCTCTCACAAGTGGGCTACACCACTGTGGGACACTGCTAGTCTGCTACTAGCCTGAACAAAGTGCCTGGACTAGCTGCAGCAAAAAAAAAATGCCTAATTAAGACAGGTGGTGTAGGTTTCTTCACAGCAGTCTTCACCTGCCCTAATGGATTCAAATAGCTATCTATATTACTGTGGCCAGATGCTGTGAGAAAGATTTGCACAGCACTAGCATACACCTGACACACACCTGCCTGGCAAAAACTAACATAGACTGCTGTAACCTAGCCCTGATAAGGGCTGCAATTAAAACTAGTCTCTGCTTCTATGAAGTAGCCCTGAAAAGGGCTGATAGACTACTAGTCCCTAGTCCCTATCCCTAATCGCTACTCCTATGGAGCAGCCCTAAAAAGAGCTAACATTACTAGTCCCTACTCCCTAAACCTATCTATCTAACTTTGTATTCGCTCACTAGCTGACTGAGAGAACACAATTTAGTTTGTACTGTTTAGAGGTCGCACACAGCAGCAGCTGCGGGTGCCGTCTAACACCTGCAGCGGCTATCGGGAAAATGGTGGCGATCTTTAAGATGGCCGGGTATTATAGGGCTAGGACATGTGACAGACACAGCCAATGATGACATTAGTTGTGTGAAAAAATGCACTTTGCAGTGTGGCACTGTGATGGGCTAGCAGCCTGAACCGCCCCACTGTACATGCTTTAGGAGAAAAAAAAAATGAGCGCGCCCTTATTGCTGCAGCTCGGATACAAGCGCCCCCTGCACAATATACACACAATCTGGATATAAACATTCATTTGCGGTATTAGGGCTAGGTTTAGGCTTAGGAAGATTAAGCTTTTGTGGATCGAAGCGTTATCGAACATATACTAGAACTGCCGAATTCCAAGCAAATTGTTCTAATTCGGCTCGAACACCGCCAAAAACAGCTCAAATGTGAGATTGGCGAACAATTCGAATCGAACATCGCTCATCTCTAGTCACTACCAAGTGAAGACTTAAGGCGGCTTCACACTGCGGTGTGATCCGGTCCGGTCCGGGGCTGTCAGGTTCATCCCTGGATCAGCACACAGAACTGGAGGGCTAATTTGCCCTCCGGTCCGGTGTACAGCTGCACACAGCTCCCGCTGCTGATAGGTCAGGTCCGTGGCGCCGCGGTTCTGACCTATCAGCGGCTGCAGCTGCACACTGGACTGGAGGGCAAATTAGCCCTCCAGTTCTGTGTGCTGATCCAGGGATGAACCTGACAGCCCCGGACTGGATCACACCGCAGTGTGAAGCCGCCCTTAGTGGTACACCACCAGGCAAGCGGTCAGTACAACAGGACCAGGTGATTTACAGAACCCTGGGCTCGTCTCATCCGGCGGTACACTGCATAAATGCGTCCCTGCATAAATGCTTCACCAAACTGGGTCTGAATATATAGGGGGGTTTGTGCTTAGATCTGGGATCAATTTAACTTATTAATCAAACAATCATCTAATTTGAGACAGCAGGATACAATAAGTTTGCAAAGACAACAAACATGGTTGCATGCCAAAATGGACCATTAATCCTTTGAACGACAGCGATAACCTTCCAACATTTAAGAACAACTTAGTAAGGGCCACGTCACACACACAGATAATTGTACAGATATTGTTCGCAGATCTCTGGTTGCAATGAAATTATGGACACATTGTTCCATTTGTACACAGCCACAAAATGGAACAATGTGTCCATGATTGCACTTCAACCAGAGATCTGTGAACAATATCTGCCCAGATATCTGTGTGTGTGACCCCAGCCTAAGATGAATGAGAGATATACCATTGCCATGAGTCAGGAAAGACTGATTAAATGCAGCAGATGAATGAGAGATGCACCTGTGGCGCCCCGCAACGAGTGCGTCACAGGAGTGTATTGCAGCCCAGACTGCAGCTGCGATATTCTCTGACTAAGCAATTACATGGTTAAAACTCAGAGCTCCATACCCTACATGCACATCACAATAGAGGGCCAATAAGGTCCTGGTGGGCGGAGTGTAGGAGTAGAGTGTGAGGAGAATGTAGAAGAAGAAGGAGGAAAGAACGTGGCCGAGAGGAACGTAGGAGAGGGGGCTCTGCACAGTTTCGTGCAGCCCCCGGGCCACCCGCGGTTGGGCGCCATTACCCGGTGCCTCAACAACCGGAACCTGGGCGATCATCTATGGGTCAAAGTATACCCGCGCCCATCTACAACCGGATCACTGGTTCCGAAGCTAGGAGTCGTTTATCACTGCTATGCAAACCAGGAGTGGAGGGATCGCTCTACAGGAGTACCCCACAGCCGCCGCAAACAGAGCCGTCTTGTCAGCGGAGTACCCACCAAAAGGACCCAGACTACCCCTCACACCGGAACGTACACACCGGCAGGGCAATTTAAGTAGTCCCTTGTACCCGACCTTGGCACTCAAAGGCGACATCGGCAACTCACTCAGAATAAGTTAGAATGGAGGAACACCGCGGAACTCTGAGAAACACTGGTCATTGCTGAGTCCACCTGGTCCGTTACCTGTTAACTGTATACCATGTATCACCTGCTGGTTACAGTAAAGTACCCGTTACGGAGACTATCAGTGTCCGTGCCTTTTTCAGAACTGTCCATCTCCGCATGCTAGAAGTGCAGCAGCTGCCTCACAACATCTTGCGCAGCTCCTGGCCCCGGGGACTCCCGCTCATCCTGTGGGGAGTGTTCCATCTTGCTGCTTCCTACCCCCTGAGGCCCAAGCAGCGCCGGTGAACTCACCGGAACTCTCACAGGTGGCGTCACGACAGTAAATTAACCCCTTACCTGTTCAGCCAACGTTTTGTTCTGGACCACCGGGCCCCACAGCCGCAGGCGCGGTTCCGTGACAGGAGGAGAAACAACGCCTGCAACGTGTAGACCCGGCCACGGTGAGTCATACCTGTATGAAGAGAAGAGAGATGAGTGTTAGATACATGCCATCTATAACTGTATGCCACTTTAAAAAATAATTATCTGTATCTGAAGAAATGCCCCCCTTGGCATTATCATATTTTCGGCGCCGTTCCAATCCTGTGGCACCATGTTGTGACAGTGAAGTCTGACTAGCTGATAGTCATAAGTTACGTCACAAGCTCACAATGCAAATTTATGAAGGTGAAAAAGAGCCAGAACCAGGCTCTCATAGGGATGTATTTAGTTGTGACCTCTGGCATGCTCCAGCAAATACTGGAGCTTCTGGCAGGTTACAAATCACAGGAGACTGGTCTATTGGCAGCAATAGAAGATGAAGCCGCCAGAAGGTGAGTATAATACTAGGGTTAGAGGACTTAGATTTAAAGCACCCTTCAGCTGTGCAATAAAAAAACACTTTAGTTGTGCTTAAAAGTATATTTGGTGTTTGGGAATTTTAAGGTTTCCACGGGTGTTAGAAAGATACATTGCAAAAGTAAACCCATTACTATTAGCCACACTGATAGATGGGTTACACAATCATATAATATGCTGATACCCTAAGCAGTAAAAGACTAAGTTATCTACTTACATAATCTTCCTGTGGCGTCCGTCATCCACTGTTGTCAGGATGCCTTCATATCATACGCCACGGTCTCCACCGTATTTGCACATCCAAATTATTATTATTATTATTTATTTATATAGCTCCATTAAATTCCATGGCGCTTTACATGCTAAAAGGGCAGACAAGGACAAGTACACTAAATGTGGACAATTTGGTCGTACAGATACAAGAGGGGAGAAGATCCTGTCAGCGAGGGCTCACAATCTACGAGGGGTGGGTGGGGATACAGTAGGAGGGGGAGGCGCCGGTCATGAGGCGGTGCAGTGGACCAGGTCTCATAGGGGTTGTAGGCTCGGCAGAAGAGGTGGGTCTTTAGGCTTCTTTTGAAGGTTCCCAGGGTTGGAGAATGTCTGATGTGTTAGGGCAGAGAGTTCCAGAGTATGGGGGATGCCCGGGAGAAATCCTGAATGCGGTTGTGCGAAGAGGAGAAGAGGGGGGAGTAGAGGAGGAGTTCTTGGGAGGATCGCAGTTTGCGTGTGGGTAGGTATTGGGAGACCATGCCGGAAATGTATGGAGGGAACAGGTTGTGGATGGCTTTGTATGTCATGGTTAATGGTTTAAACCGGGATCGGGAAGCAGGGAGCCAATGAAGGGCTTGGCAGAGGGGGGAGAAAGGGAAGTAGCGGGAGGACAGATGGATTAGACGGGCAGCGGAGTTTAGGATGGATTGGAGAGGTGCAAGGGAGGTAGCAGGGAGGCCAGAGAGTAGGAGGTTGCAATAGTCGAGGCAGGAGATGATGAGAGCGTGAATAAGGGTTTTAGCAGTGTTGTAGTTAAGAAAAGTGTGGATCCGGGAGATGTTTTTGGGCTGGAGATGGCAGGAGGTGGCGAGGGCCTGGATGTGGGGCTTGAAGGAGAGGGAAGAGTCGAGGATAACCCCGAGGCACTTGGCGTGGGGAACTGGGGAGAGCAGTCATTGACGACAATGGATAGGTCGGATAATGAGGGGGAGCGGCTTGGGGGGAAGACTATGAACTCAGTTTTGTCCATGTTCAGCTTAAGGAAGAGAGCAGAGAAGAAGGATGAGATGGACAGGCATTGTGGAATTCTGGAAAGTAGGGATGCGATGTAGGGTCCAGACAGGTAGATTTGTGTGTCGTCAGCGTAGAGGTGCACTGAAGCACTGAAAGCCGTGTGACTCAATGAGTTGCCCTAGGCCGAGAGTGTAGATTGAGAAGAGTAGCGGTCCCAGAACCGAGCCCTGGGGGACCCCGACAGATAGGGGGTAGGGTGAAGAGGAGGTGTGGAAGTGGGTGACGCTGAAGGTCCGGTCCGTTAAGTATGAGGTGATCCAAGAGAGGGCAAGGTTCGTGATGCCAAGAGATTCCAGGATCTGAAGTAGAAGGGAGTGGTCAACAGTGTTGAAGGTGGTGGATAGGTCTAGGAGGAGGAGGACAGAGTAGTGATGTTTGCTTTTGGCAGTCAGTAGATCATTGGTGACTTTGGTCAGGGCAGTTTCAGTGGAGTGGAGGAGTCGAAAGCCAGATTGCAGGCGGTCAAAGAGGGAGCAGGAGGAGAGGTGAGAGGACAGCTCTGAGTGTACATGCTGTTCAAGTAGTTTAGAGGCGAAAGGGAGGAGAGATATGGGGCGATAGTTGGAGACAGATGTGGGGTCAAGGGAGGGTTTTTTTGAGGATGGGTGTGATCAGGGCGTGTTTGAAGGCTGAGGGGAAGGTGCCAGTGGTAAGTGATAGGTTAAAAAGATGAGTTAGGGCTGGGATGATAACAGAGGTGAGGTTGGGAATGAGGTGGGATGGTTTGTGGGTCGTGGGCGCTGGTGGCGAGGTGTGATTTTGACAGGAGGGAGGAGAGCTGGTCTTCAGTTATGGGGGGGAAGCAGTTGATGGAAGGAGAGGGCAGTATAGGTGAAAGGGGAGGCTGTGGGGACAGTGGATCAAAGCTGTCTCTGATTCTGTCAATCTTTTCTTTGAAGAAGGTGGCAAAGTCTTCAGCAGAGACAAGGGGAGAGGGAGGGGGAGTAGGCGGGTGGAGTAAGGAATTGAAGGTTTTGAAAAGTTTTTTGGGATTGCGGGACAGGGAGGTTATTAGGGATGAGATGAAGGTTGGTTTGGCGGTAGCAAGGGCAGCCTTGATGGTGGTGAGGGACTGTTTGAACAGCGCAAAGTGCTCAGTGGAGTGTAATTTTTTCCATCTACTCTCGGCAACCCTGGATGCCCGTCTCAGCTCTTTAGTGAGGGTGGTGTGCCAGGGTTGCCTGTTGGTGCCTGGAGCATGGTGTGTTAGGGGGGCGGCTAGGTCGAGGGCCTTGGTTAATGTGGTGTTGAAGAGGGTGGTGGCAGTACCTGTGTCGTGTATGGATGTTATGTCGGCAAGAGGAGAGAACGGATTTTGAGAGTGAGTGTAGATCGATGTGTTTTAGGTTTCGACGGGGGTGATCGAGTTAGCGGAAAGAGGGTGGCGTAGTAGGGGAGGTGAGGGAGGAGAATGTCAGCAGATTGTGGTCAGACAGGGGGAGGGTTGAGTTTGTGAGGTTAGTGAGGGAGCAAAGATGGGTAAAGATGAGTTCCACCATGTGGCCATCTTTATGGGTGGCAGAGGAGGACCATTAAGAGAGCCCCAAGGAGGAGGTCAGGGAGGGAGGTTGAGAGGTGGTTGGGTGGGCGGTGTCGATGGGGATATTGAAGTCGCCCATAATGATGGTGGGGATGTCAGCAGAGAGGAAATGAAGTAGCTAGGTGGTGAAGTGGTCGAGGAAGGTGGGGATGTATCCAGGGCGCGGTAAATGATGGCCAGCTGAAGACTACAGGGGGAGAAGATGCGGACGGAGTGGGCCTCGAAAGAGGGGAGAGTAGCAGAGGGAGGCAGTGGAATGGGGGCGAAGGAACAGGTGTTGGACAGGAGTACGCCGACACCTCCGCTGTTTGTCAGAGGGGCGAGGCTCTTAGCAAGGAGAGAGGGGCGTGCATAATTACAAGGGAGCAGCAGACAGGCACGCCTTTGAGACTAATTCAGAAACAGAGAACTCACACAGGACGGAGGTGAATATAATCTTTTCTCTACTTTACAAAATCGATTTTTTTCTGCAAAAGGGATGACTAGAAATGATAAGAGGGGGTGCAGGGACAGGTAGAAAGATGTGGGGGGTCAGTTTGTGGGGTTAGGTTCCCTTTAATCAGGACATTTGGGAGACTTCTGGATTGGCGATATCCGACACTTAGGATGGTTTCAATATTCTTGCTGGTTGATTCTGGTCTTCTCATAATTAAATTGGTATACAAAAATATTAAAAAAAAAGCTCCTAAAGCTTATTCCTCCCCAACACCCACTGTCCAATAATGTACCTCTTGTGTCCAATCATGGCAGCCCCTTTCCTTCTGTGTGGTCCTTTCTTTCCCTTCCCTCTCATATAATATCCAGTTTGGAATTGGTTTACACTGGTGGTGATTATTTGGACATGACTTATAATGATATAATTGTGTAAACAAGTTATATATGTTGACAAGAGAAAAGACAAAAATAAAATAAAACAAAACATACCAATTCAATAGGTTGGGGAGGAGAAAGGATAAGGTAAAGTCTTTAGCTATTAACAAATAGTTTATTACGTCTCAGGAATAAGCTAAGAGATCACCCTGGATATGTGAATGTTTTTGCTGGCAAGGCCCTTCCACCCAGGGGCTTACTGTATATACTCGAGTATAAGCCGAGTTTTTCAGCACAATTTTTGTGCTGAAAAGTGACCCCCTCGGCTTATACTCGAGTCTATACACTATAGACTTGAGCCTGAGTGTTTGGGGGTGGTGACCGGGGGCTGGAGGAGGCGGGGGGAGGCTGCAGAGTGAGCGGGCGGTCACGTGGGCCCACTCATTAAATATGCACTGCATCCCCATGTCAATCAGCGGCAGGGGTAGCGGTGCATATTTACTTGCCTCCCCCCTGGTAGGGCTCCCCCATCCTTTGTTATGTGCCCATGCTGCCGCCACCATAAAATAACAAACGTTCTTACTCACCCTCCCTCCAGTCTGCCAGCTTCTAATCATATGACTGGCGCTTCAGTGACGTCATCGCTGCTGCGCCGCGGTCACATGATTAGAAGCCGGCAGACCGGAGGGAGGACGCTTGGAGCCCGCAGACAGTGCTGAGCGCCGGAAGGGTGAGTAAGAACGTTTGTTATTTTATGGTGGCGGCAGCATGGGGCACTTAAAGGATGGGGAGCCCTACCAGGGGAGAGCCCTGCAGGGATGGGGGATCCCTACCAGGGGAGAGCCCTGCAGGGATGGGGGAGCCCTACCAGGGGAGAGCCCTGCAGGGATGGGGGATCCCTACCAGGGGAGAGCCCTGCAGGGATGGGGGATCCTTACCAGGGGAGAGCCCTGCAGGGATGGGGGGAGCCCTACCATGGGAGAGCCCTGCAAGGATAGGGGTCCCTACCAGGGGAGAGCCCTGCAGGGATGGGGGAGCCCTACCAGGGGAAAGCCCTGCAGGGATGGGGGAGCCCTACCAGGGGAGAGCCCTGCAGGGATGGGGGAGCCCTACCAGGGGAAAGCCCTGCAGGGATGGGGGAGCCCTACCAGGGGAGAGCCCTGCAGGGATGGGGGAACCCTGCAGGGATGGGGGAGCCCTGCAGGGATGGGGGAGCCCTACCAGGGGAGAACCCTGCAGGGATGGGGAAGCCCTGCAGGGATGGGAGAGCCCTGCAGGAATGGGGGAGCCCTGCAGGGATGGGGGAGCTGTGCCAGGGATTGGGGAGCTGTGCCAGGGATGGGGAGCTGTGCCAGGGATGGAGAGCTGTGCCAGGGATGGGGGGAGCTGTGCCAGGGATATTTCCCACCCTAGGCTTATACTCGAGTCAACAGGTTTCCCCAGTTTTTGGGGGTAAAATTAGGGGCCTTGGCTTATACTCGGGTCGGCTTATACTCGAGTATATACGGTATTTCTAGTATCTACAGCCTTTTAAATAGCGGGGAACTTACGATCTTGAGCAACCATTCTCATATGAATAGGTGGGAGAGATGGGTAGGTACAGAAACCCCAAGGATCTATGGATGGTCATTTGGCCAAGTGCTTTCAGAACCAGATTAAATTGATATTGCTATCCTATCGATCTCCGGAGATCCTTCTTCATAAGTGTAACCCTAATATACGAGTTATATGCTCAAAATGTAATTCCCACAATGTTTCCTTGTTTTATATTTTCTAAATTTACTCTTTGATTGTGGGGTTTTAGCAAAAAGAAAAAGCTTTAACTGAGAGGTTCCGGGACCAACATGTTTCCCTGAATCCGATGACTTATCTTTTCAATGTGTTTCCTAAAGCACTGGGACGGCAATGGCACATTCTCACTGCTGCAAAATGTTAATTACAATGTTAGTCTTAAGGTATATATAAACAAAGGTTTTTTTTTATTTTTTAGCCAATCAAAAACAATGAGTTTTTCAAGCGGAAACTACTGCAGGAAATGTTGCTTTTATGTAGCATTTTCTAGGGGTTTTATTTTTTTGTCCAAAAATACTTTTTGTTAGTGGTTTGATAACCTTTCAGGAAGCATTTCATTAGCTTTTTTAAAGCTTTTTTGCAGGTAAAAATTAAAAAAAAAAGCACTCAGGTGTCTTTTTCTGACTTTTCTCACCATTATGTGGTAATAACTGGAACGCTTCAACAAATCCCAGTGATTCTGAGAATGTTTTTTCATGACACATTGTACTTCATAATAGTGGTAAATGTTGGCTGGTACAATTTGTGTTTATGAAAATTTTACAAAAAAAATTGCAAAACTTAAAATTTTTGAACTTTGAATTTTTTACGTCCTTAAACCAGATTATTATATCTCTCAAATCATTTAGAAATAACATTGTCCACAAGATTACACTTTACATAAATATAATTTTTGAAATATAATCTTTTTTTGTTAGAAGGGTTAGAAGATTATCAATAGATTTTCATTTTTCCAACATTTATAAAATCAATTTTTTAGGGACCACATCACATTTGAGGTGACATTAAGGGACCTATATGAAAGGAAATATAAAAAAGTGACATAATTTTAAAAACTACACCCCTCAGACAGGAGGGCAGAGGAGGCTGAGGGAAGCTACAGACAGGAGGCAGAGGAGGCTGAGGGAAGCTACAGACAGGAGGCAGAGGAGGCTGAGGGAAGCTACAGACAGGAGGCAGAGGAGGCTGAGAGAAGCTACAGACAGGAGGCAGAGGAGGCTGAGAGAAGCTACACACAGGAGGGCAGAGGAGGCTGAGAGAAGCTACACACGGGAGGTCAGAGAGAGGAGGCTGAGGGAAGCTACAGACAGGAGGCAGAGGAGGCTGAGGGAAGCTACAGACAGGAGGCAGAGGAGGCTGAGGGAAGCTACAGACAGGAGGGCAGAGGAGGCTGAGGGAAGCTACACACAGGAGGGCAGAGGAGGCTGAGGGAAGTTACAGACAGGAGGGCAGAGGAGGCTGAGGGAAGCTACAGACAGGAGGCAGAGGAGGCTGAGGGAAGCTACACACAGGAGGCAGAGGAGGCTGAGTGAAGCTACACACAGGAGGGCAGAGGAGGCTGAGGGAAGCTACACACAGGAGGCAGAGGAGGCTGAGGGAAGCTACAGACAGGAGGCAGAGGAGGCTGAGGGAAGCTACAGACAGGAGGCAGAGGAGGCTGAGAGAAGCTACACACAGGAGGGCAGAGGAGGCTGAGAGAAGCTACACACAGGAGGTCAGAGGAGGCTGAGGGAAGCTACAGACAGGAGGCAGAGGAGACTGAGGGAAGCTACAGACAGGAGGCAGAGGAGGCTGAGGGCCTTAAAGTGGGCTTAAGGCCATCTAATGTCAGATGCCTGGCCAGCCATTGTGCACTGGCTACAGAGGACACTGAGCAACGTGAGACTGATGGGAAGATGAGTAGAATGTTTTTATTTTTAATTAGGCATTAGGGTCAGAAAGAAGACACCTATACTAGGTTGGGGATCATGTATGCCTGGATGGGAACATACAGTACAGATCAAAAGTTTGGACACACCTTCTCATTCAAAGAGTTTTCTTTATTTTCATGACTATAAAAATTGTAGATTCACACTGAAGGCATCAAAACTATGAATTAACACATGTGGAATTATATACTTAACAAAAAGTGTGAAACAACTGAAAATATGTCTTATATTCTAGGGTCTTCAAAATGGCCACCTTTTGCTTTGATTACTGCTTTGCAGACTCTTGGCATTCTCTTGATGGGCTTCATGAGGTAGTCACCGGAAATGGTCTTCCAACAGTCTTGAAGGAGTTCCCAGAGATGCTTAGCACTTGTTGGCCCTTTTGGCCTTCACTCTGCGGTCCAGCTCACCCTAAACCATCTCGATTGGGTTCTGGTCTGGTGACTGTGGAGGCCAGGTCATCTGGCGTGGCACCCCATCACTCTCCCTCTTGGTCAAATAGCCCTTACACAGCCTGGAGGTGTGTTTGGGGTCATTGCCTTGTTGAAAAATAAATGATGGTCCAACTAAATGCAAACCGGATAGAATACTGCAAGGTGCTGTGGTAGCCATGTAGGTTCAGTATGCCTTCAATTTTGAATAAATCACCAACAGTGTCACCAGCAAAGCACCCCCACACCATCACACCTCCTCCTCCATGCTTCACGGTGGGAACAAGGCATGTAGAGTCCATTTGTTCATCTTTTCTGCGTCGCACAAAGACACGGTGGTTGGAACTAAAGATCTCAAATTTGGACTCATCAGACCAAAGCACAGATATCCACTGGTCTAATGTCCATTCCTTGTATTCTTTAGCCCAAACAAGTCTCTTCTGCTTGTTGCCTGTCCTTAGCAGTGGTTTCCTAGCACCTAGTACCATGAAGGCCTGCTGCACAAAGTCTCCTCTGAAGAGTTGTTGTAGAGATGTGTCTGTTGCTTGAACTCTGTGTGGCATTGACCTGGTCTCTAATCTGAGCTGCTGTTAACCTGTGATTTCTGGTAACCGGGATGAACTTATCCTCAGCAGCAGAGGTGACTCTTGTTCTTCCTTTCCTGGGGCGGTCCTCATGTGAGCCAGTGTCTTTGTAGCGCTTGATGGTTTTTGCAACTGCACTTGGGGACACTTTCAAAGTTTTCCCAATTTTTCGGACTGACTAACCTTCATTTCTTAAAGTAATGATGGCCACTCTTTTTCTTTACTTAGAATTTGTATTATGGCAAGAAAAAAGCAGCTAACAGTCTATACAGTAGGACTATCAGCTGTGTATCCACCAGACTTCTGCACAACACAACTGATGGTCCCAACCCCATTTATAAGGCAAGAAATCCCATATATTAAACCTGACACCTGTGAAGTGAAAACCATTTCCAGTGACTACCTCTTGAAGCTCATCCAGAGAATGCCAAGAGTGTGCAAAGCAAAAGGTGGCTACTTTGAAGAACCTAGAATATAAGACATATTTTCAGTTGTTTCACACTTTTTTGTTAAGTAAATAATTCCATATGTGTTAATTCATACTTTTGATGCCTTCAGTGTGAATCTACAATTTTCATTGTCATGAAAATAAAGAAAACTCTTTAAATGAGAAGGTGTGTCTAAACTTTTGGTCTATACTGTATACAGTGCCTACAAGTAGTCTTCAACCCCCTGCAGATTTAGCTGGTTTGATAAGATGCAAATAAGTTAGAGCCTTCAAACTGCAAACGAGAGTAGGATTTATTAACAGAAGCATAAATCTTACAAACCAAAACGTTATGTTGCTCAGTTGAATTTTAATACATTTTAAACATAAAAGTGTGGGTCAATTTTTATTCAACCCCTAGGTTTAATATTTTGTGGAATAACCCTTGTTTGCAATTACAGCTAATAATCGTCTTTTATAAGACCTGATCAGGCCGGCACAGGTCTCTGGAGTTATCTTGGCCCACTCCTCCATGCAGATCTTCTCCAAGTTATCTAGGTTCTTTGGGTGTCTCATGTGGACTTTAATCTTGAGCTCCTTCCACAAGTTTTCAATTGGGTTAAGGTCAGGAGACTGACTAGGCCACTCCATCACCTTGATTTTTTCCCTTTTGAATCAGGCCTTGGTTTTCTTGGCTGTGTGCTTTGGGTCATTGTCTTGTTGGAAGATGAAATTACGACCCATCTTAAGATCCTTGATGGAGGAACGGAGGTTCTTGGCCAAAATCTCCAGGTAGGCCGTGCTATCCATCTTCCCATGGATGCAGACCAGATGGCCAGGCCCCTTGGCTGAGAAACAGCCCCACAGCATGATGCTGCCACCACCATGCTTGACTGTAGGGATGGTATTCTTGGGGTCGTATGCAGTGCCATCCAGTCTCCAAACGTCACATGTGTGGTTGGCACCAAAGATCTCGATCTTGGTCTCATCAGATCATAGAACCTTGAACCAGTCTGTCTCCGAGTCCTCCAAGTGATCATGAGCAAACTGTAGACGAGCCTTGACATGACGCTTTGAAAGTAAAGGTACCTTACGGGCTCGTCTGGAACGGAGACCATTGCGGTGGAGTACGTTACTTATGGTATTGACTGAAACCAATGTCCCCACTGCCATGAGATCTTCCCGGAGCTCCTTCCTTGTTGTCCTTGGGTTAGCCTTGACTCTTCGGACAAGCCTGGCCTCGGCACGGGAGGAAACTTTCAAAGGCTGTCCAGGCCATGGAAGGCTAACAGTAGTTCCATAAGCCTTCCACTTCCGGATGATGCTCCCAACAGTGGAGACAGGTAGGCCCAACTCCTTGGAAACGGTTTTGTACCCCTTGCCAGCCTTGTGACCCTCCACGATCTTGTCTCTGATGGCCTTGGAATGCTCCTTTGTCTTTCCCATGTTGACCATGTATGAGTGCTGTTCACAAGTTTGGGGAGGGTCTTAAATAGTCAGAAAAGGCTGGCAAAAGAGATAATTAATCCACACATGTAAAGCTCATTGTTCTTTGTGCCTGAACTACTTCTTAATACTTTAGGGGGACCAAACAGAACGCTGGTGGTTTGAGGGGTTGAATAATAAATGACCCTCTGAATTAACTTTTAACGCTTTAAAAAAAATAAATTTAAAAATCTGTTTTGGCTGCAGTGTATTTCCCACTTCCAGGCTGATCTACAGTCCAAATGTCACAATGCCAAGTTAATTCTGCATGTGTCAACCACCTAAATCTGCAGGGGGTTGGAGACTACTTGTAGGCACTGTATACCAGGAAAGGTATCACATATACCAGGATAAAGATATTAATACCAGGAAGGAGATCATATATAACAGAATGTGGACCATGTGGACCATACATACTAGGATGGAGACCATATATACCAGAATTTGGACATATATACCACGATGGGGAGATATATACCAGAATTGGGACATATGTACCAAGATGGGGACATAGATAACAGGAAAGTGACATATATAACTACTTACCACCAAAGCTAACAAACACTTCTCTATACTCCTCCTTCTAGACCTGTCCTCTGCCTTCGATACACTTGATCACTCCCTCCTACTGCAGATCCTCACTTCCATTGGTATCAATGACCTTGCCCTATCCTGGATCTCCTCATACCTTGCCGACCGCACATTTAGCATCTCCCACTCCCACACTACCTCTTCACCCAGTCCCCTCTCTGTTGCGGTTCCTCAAGGCTCTGCCCTGGGACCCCTATTTTTTCCATCTATATGCTCAGCCTGGGACAACTCATAAAGTCCCACGGCTTACAGTTCCATCTATATGCTGAGGACACTGAGATATACCTCTCTAGCCCAGACATCAACTCTCTGCTGTCCAGAATCCCAGAGTGTCTGCTAGTCATATCCATCTTCTTCTCCTCTTGCTTCTTAAAACTCAATGTAGTCAAAACCGAACTGATCATGTTTCCACCATCTCATCCATCTTCCCTACCTGATCTATCTATCACCATAAATTACATCATGCTTTGCCTTGTACTATAAGTCTGCTGCCTTGAAATAATCCTTGATTCTGCCTTATCCTTCAAACGACACATCCAAGCTCTCACCACCTCCTGCTACCCCAACTCAAAAATCTTTCCAGAATCCGTCTTTCCTCAACCCCTAATATACTAAAATACTAGTGCATGCCCTCATCATCTCCCAACTTGACTACTACAACATCCTTCTCTGTGGCCTCCCTGCTAACACTCTCGCACCTCTCCAGTCTGTCCTTAACTCTGCTGCCCGACTAATCCACCTCTATCCTCGCTACTCCTCCACTTCTCGGAAATCTCTTCAATGGCTCTCAATTCACCAATGTATCCATTTCAAACTACTAAGATTGATTTACAAAGCTGTCTACAATCTGTCCCTCCCAACACCTCCTTCTTTCCTCCACAATTGTACGCTCCTCATCCAACCGCCTGCAAAACGTCTCTGAAATTCTGTACGCCAACACGTCCGACTATCCTCTACACTCAGAACATTCAAGTGAAATGTGAAAACCCATCTCTTCAGAACAGCTTACGGCCTGGAATAACTCTACAGCCACCAGAGCTGGTGATCCACCACCACCAGAGTTGGCACTCCACCACTGGACCTGGTGCTCCACCACCACCGGAGGCAGTGCTTCCTTCCCGTTACCCCATAGAATGTGAGCCCATAAGGGCAATGTCCTCTCCCTTCTGTACCAGTCTGTCACTCTTACTTTGTTCACTGTATTTTTCACCTGTTTTGTATGTAACCCTTTGTCATGTCCAGTACCATGGAATCCATGGTGTTCTATAAATAAATAATAATAATTGTAATAATAATAATATACCAAGATTGGGATGTATGTACCAGAATGGGACATATATACCAGGATGGGCCCATATATATCAGAAAAGGATGAGGGACATATATATCAGAATGGTGACCATGTATACCAGGATGAAGACCATATACAGTGGGTACAGGAAGTATTCAGACCCCTTTAAATGAATACTGAATACTTATGACCATGTGATATTTCAGTTTTTCTTTTTTAATAAATTTGCACCAATATTTACATTTGGTTTTTTTCCAGTCAAGATGGGGTGCTGAGTGTACATTAATGAGAAAAAAAGGAACTTTTTTGAATTTACCAAATGGCTGCAATGAAACAAGGAGTCAAAAATTTAAAGGGGCCTGAATACTTTCCGTACCCACTATATACCAGGATGGGGGACCTATATAAAGGATGTACCCATATATACCAGAATGGTAATAATGGATACCAGGATGGGGACATACATACCAGAAGGAGGACCATATATACCAAAATGGAGATCATATATACCAGGATAGGGATATATATAACAGGCTGGGAAACATATATACCAGGAAGGGAAACATATTCCAGATATATTCCAGGATAGGGAACATACATACCAGGATGGGGACCGTATATACCAGGAGAAGGACCATATATACCAGGATGAGGACCATTTATACTAGGATGGATGATGTATATACCATGATGAGGACCTATATACCAGGATAGGCATCATATATACCAAGATAAGGACCATATATACCTAAATGGGTGACATATCAAATAAAGACCATATATACCAGAATGGGGAAAATTTATACCTGGATGGGGATCATATAATTCAGGATGGTGACATGTAAAACCAGGATGGTGACATATATATCAAGATAGTGACATATATACCAGCATGTTGGACATTAATAATGAACTGAGAGGGGGGCAATTCATAAGTCTTTACTGGATTTAGAACGCTATAAGGGTCCATACATCAGACCAACGTGTGTGCATGTGGGGGGCTCCAGGTCTAAATTTCTTATCAGGGCCCATCGGACTCTAGCTACGCCACTGCTGAGAGCCCTATTTTTGGGCTCGGGATGTAGTAGCAGTGGGACACCTAGCGATCCACAAATTATTATCAATTACAATACCTTCTAAGTCCTCACTAATGAAACTTAATATTTTGTGTGCAAATTTTCATGCAGAAAAAACAAACAATTTTTCATCTGCATTGTCATTCACATTATACTTCTTTTTATAGATCCTTAGGGAATAGAATTTATAAAACCAAAAACAAGTTCCCTCTGTTAATAATGGCAATGTATCTGTAAAAATCAGATGTTGTACACAGGGCCGTATTTACCCTTAGGCACTTGTAGGCACATGCCTAGGGCGGGGCCATTCGGGGGAGGGTGGCATCTAAGTGTCTTTTTTTTTTTTTTTTTTTCAATTTTTTTTTCTGTGCTCGCAAGCCTCGCCCCCGTCATCATTAGGCCCGCCCACCCACGGCACCTCAGCCTGCATGCAGTCGCAAGCCCCGCCCCCGTCATCATTAGGCCCGCCCACCCACCTCGGCCTGCAGGCAGTCGCAGCAGACCCGGAAAAAGAGACAAGGAGGTTTCACTTCCGCGGAGGCGGCAACATATCGCTGGCAGGCAGTGGCTGAGCTCTGAGTCAGCATCGAAGTCCGGATGCCATCGCCGGTATGTGTGCACTGCTGATGCATGGGCTCCATGCACCAGGGCTGTATCAATGAGGGGACTGGCTGGTCATTTGTCCCGGCTGCACCAGGCAGGGAGGGCGCCGCCAGCCTTCTGCTGCAGTGCCCGAGGCCGGGTGTGTCTGCCAGCCGCATGTTACGCCCCACCACATTCATTTCCACCTGTGGAGCAGAACAGTATGTCTATGGCTGCTCTGTGCTTACAGGACCTGTGATGATGTCACATGGAGGGGCGGAGTCAGGGGTCACATGATCAGCTCCTATGCAGGACTCTGCCGTTCTGGTTGTCATGGTGCTGGATGAGGTGAAATTAATGTGTGAGATCGGATCAGGAGGGATTTACAGTGTGGATATAGCAGCCATGTGTGTATGAGGTGTACGGAGCGCAGCTGCGTGTATGTGTGAGGTGTACGGAGCAGAGCCGCATGTGTACGAGGTGTACGGAGCGGAGCCGAGTGTGTACGAGGTGTACGGAGCGGAGCCGAGTGTGTACGAGGTGTACGGAGCGGAGCCGCGTGTGTACGAGGTGTGCGGAGCGGAGCCGCGTGTGTACGAGGTGTGCGGAGCGGAGCCGCGTGTGTACGAGGTGTGCGGAGCGGAGCCGCGTGTGTACGAGGTGTGCGGAGCGGAGGGAGCCGCGTGTGTGCGAGGTGTGCGGTGCGGAGCCGCGTGTGTGCGAGGTGTGCGGAGCGGAGCCGCGTGTGTGCGAGGTGTGCGGAGCGGAGCCGCGTGTGTGCGAGGTGTGCGGAGCGGAGCCGCGTGTGTGCGAGGTGTGCGGAGCGGAGCCGCGTGTGTGCGAGGTGTGCGGAGCTGAGCCGCGTGTGTGCGAGGTGTGCGGAGCTGAGCCGCGTGTGTGCGAGGTGTGCGGAGCTGAGCCGCGTGTGTGCGAGGTGTGCGGAGCTGAGTCGCGTGTGTGCGAGGTGTGCGGAGCTGAGCCGCGTGTGTGCGAGGTGTGCGGAGCTGAGCCGCGTGTGTGCGAGGTGTTGAACCGCGTGTACGAGGAGTATGAAGTGGAGCCGCGTGTACAGTGTACGAGGTGTATGGAGCGGAGCCGCGTGCATATGAGGTGTGTGTCCCACTGGTAGCCCCTCGTGGATGCCGCTTCCGTTCCTATAGTCCCGGATGCCTTTGCCAGCAGCATTCTCCTCCAGAGTCCCAGCTGCTGTTGTCTGCCCTGTACAGCTCAGCACTGCAGAGCATGATGATGTCATCACTGAGTGCCGCTGTACTGAGATGTGCAGAGCGGCAGAGCAGATGTTGAGGAGACCGGAGCAGCGAGAAGAGAGGTGAGGAGAGAGAGATCCGCACGACCAGACACTCTGCTTATATACCTGCTGTATATACCAAGCATCCTCAGACGCACAAAAATGCAACATGTTGCGTTTGCAGGGTACTTTTTAAAAAAGCGCAAGGGAACGCAAACGCACCTTAGCCCGCTCCTAACAACGTGTAGTATGCTCACTGTCAGAAACAGCTCTTACTGGCTTCAGCAGTCACTGTTCCTGTATGTGTAAAAATCGCGTATGGATGATTGGTCACATGCTGTCTACTGAGACCGCGGGGGGCGTCAAACTGAACTCTTGCCCTGGGTCCCAGAAAACCTAGATACACCTGTGGCATGGGGGCATCAATCATCATGCATCATGAATCTGATGATGATGATGATCATTGATGGCGGGGGGCAGGTGGGATACATGTGATGATGATCCCCTCACAGTCACAGAGGAGCCGGGGAGGCTGTGTGTATACAGTGCTGCACTGTATATAGGGGGGTTTATCTGTCACTCTTTTTCTCTCTCTTTCTCTGTTTCTTCCTCTCTTTTTCACTTTCTTTTTTCTCTCTCTCTCTCATTCTCACTTTCGCTCTCCCTCTTTCTCTACCTGTTTTTCTCTCATTCTCTCCCTCTTACAGTCTCTTTCTCTCTCTCCTCTTTCTCCCTCTCTCTCTTTCTCCTTTTAGCTCTCTTTCCCTCTTTCTCCCCTCTTTCTGTCGCTTTCCCTCTTGCTTTCTCTCGCTCTCCTCTTTCTAGCTTTCATTCTTTTATTTTCTCCTCTTTTTTTCTCTTGCCCTCTTGTTCTTTCTTTTTTTCTCCTTTTTTCCTTTCTCCAATCTGCACATTGTGTCTCATTGATTCATTCAACCATTCATCTATATCATATCAATCAGTTCTGTAAAGTTAGTGTTTTCTTTCTATTTTTTTCTGTCTTTTTTCTCTCCCTTGTAATCAACACATTTTATCCATCCACCCATTTTCCCGTGTCCTCACCCATCTTTCCCAGGCTCCTGAATGAAAAGTGACTCCGGTTACCTCCATACTAGGCTTTAATACCTTTCAGGACTCTAGGAAAGCTGAGTGGCGGCTGCAGGGGGCTGTACTGGCGGCCTTATTGTTGGTGGATTGTCCTGTGTATACACAGGGCTGTATTTGCACACAGTGTGAGGGACTGGTCAGCTCTCTCCCTACAATCCCTGGCCGGCGTTCCTGTATTTCTTGTATTGTATAATATATTGTTTTGCATTCTTCTGTATTTTTTTTTTTTGCCCACAGAATTTGTAGACTGCATAGGTGAATATAATCTAATATTCATCAAAGGAGTTTTAACACAATTCTGGCATATATTGCTTTGAAAAGTTGCAAAATTTTGGTGTCCGTGTGCAATCTGTTCTTTCCTCAGTAGCTATTACTGTAGAATCATTTACAGAAACATTTTACAGTATTCTCAGCTACAGAATGATAATGTATCAGTGAAAACAACAGATGCCTCTCGGATGGTCCGTGTGCGGTCCGTGATTTTGTCAGACCCATAGACTTGCATTGGTGAGTCTCGCGCGTGAATCTCATACTGTCGCAGCATGTTGCGACTTCCATCCAGGATCTGGCTGAGAAAAAAGGGTTCCGACACTCGCCAATGTGCTCTCAGACATTGAATAACATTGGTCCAACTGTAATGCAATAAAAATCATACATTGCCTTCGTCTGAGTTTCACACCAGTGTGTCCGTACCCTAAAGGTCGCTTTACACGTCGGATATTGATTTCTATTTTACGGTTTTGCGCCCCATTTTTTGACTCTTGTCCCAGATGCTAGTAGATGTCACACAGGGAGATATCGGCAGGAAGCAATACGAAGTGTACGCCCCCCCTTAGCGCGGGGTA